>PUFA01000355.1:0-600000 GCA_003508835.1 Eonycteris spelaea | reverse complement strand
ATAAAAGAATAAGGAAACGTTATACTAGAAAAATAATGACCTTATGGCTGGAACCACCAATTCAAGTTTAAACAGATATAATTTAAATAAAATAAATAACCCAAAAAAAGTCAATATTTTAAGCTAGTGTCCATAGGTACGAAAGTAGCAATAGTAGCATTCAAGAACAAGTACTACTTTGGTTTTGGAAGTCTCCTTTGAGGTGACTTAGGATATTGGCTATAAATGTCTTTACTTATAATATTTCAGAGTTATATGTAATTATAGAATTTTAGAATTGAAAAGTACTTTAGATATTTTACTTCTTCATCGAGATGGCATTCATTTTATAAAATGATCTTCTAGTTGCCTAAAAACAACTGATTAATTTTATTAGTCTTTTCCTGTCAAAGTGAATTGAAGGGATAATGATGTGTATATTTAAAACAACAGCATTTGAAAATTATAAGGTTTATAATCAGCCAGGAGAAAACTAAGAAAAATACATGATTAAATTCAAATGGCTGAAATGTTATATTTGAGAAGAATTACATTTGATCTGTATGCCATATAGAGGGTAAACCTAGAACCAGCAGGAGGGCACTTGCAAGATGTTCCTTTAGGAAGTGGTGCTCTAAAGCATGGAATGAGCCAGAAACAGTGCAATATTGAGCTTTCAAAACTAGATGACAAAACAGTCACTAGAGATAGATGTATTCATTTAGTCTTTCAACAAATATATATTGTACATCTACTGTAGACCAGGTCAAAAAAATTAGATGTTAAGCACAACAAGCTCTGTAACCCTAAACACTTAGTCGGCTAGGAGTACAGACAAGTAACAAGGAAGTAGAGAACATAAAAAGTAAATTTAGTATGCTATCAGGCACATCAAGAACACAAGTTCATTGTGGGTGTTAAGGAATGAATTTTAAGAAATAATAATGTCTAAATAGAGACCTGAATTCTAAGTGGAGTTAGGCAAGAAATGTGTGTGTGTGTGTGTGTGTGTGTGTGTGTGTGTGTGTGTGTGTGTGTGTGTGTTAATTTTAAGTGTTAGCTTGGCTGGGCCACAGAATGCCTAAATATGGTGTTAAACAGTTTTTGGGTGTGTGTCTTTGGAAGAGATTAGCATTTGAGTCCCTAGACTGAGTAAAGCATATTTCTCTCTCCCAAGTGGGTGGTCATCATTCAATTAGTTAGGAGCTTGAATAAAACAAAAAGGCAGAGGAAATGAAAATTCTCTTTCTGAATGCTGAGCTGAGACACCAGTGTTCTCATGCCTTGAACTGCAACTTACACTATGAGCATTTCTGGCTCTCTGGCCTTTAGATGTGGACTGAAACTCATACCATCAATTTTGGTTCTTAAGTCTTCAGATTTGTACTGGAACTATGCCACTGGCTTTCCTGGGTCTCTAGCTTGCAGAGAGCAGATTGTGAAACTTCTCTGTCTCCATAATCACGTGAATTTCTCACAATAAATCTACTTTTATATCTGTATCTCTGTATCTCTCTTTCTCTCTATCTCTTCTGTCAATCATCTTCTATCATCTATCTATCTAATCTACTATCTGCCTACCTACTTATCATCTATGTATGCCCTATTGGTTCTGTATCTCTGAGAACTCTGATTAATATAGTGTGAAAGGGGAAGGAAGGTATAATAATAACAGAATGCTTTTGATGATTTTTTAATTGACAAATTGAAGATGATAATAATTATACTTACATTGTAAGATAGTTAAAACCTATCATTTATTGAACCCCAGGCTTTACACAAATTGTTGATCTCATTTAATTAAAAAATTATATTACTTATTAGATTTCAGGGTTTTTTTTCCATCTAGGAAGGTAAAAATTAGAGAGATAAATAAATCATAATATTTCATACAGTGGAAAAGAGAGTCTTTGAATTTCATTTTTCTAAATTCAAAGTTTATTACAGTTCTACCATGTTAGATATCAATGATTCTTCATGGTGGTAAAATTGATAGAAAAATGTAAAAAAAATTTTGTGTAACATATACATGTGAATTACTAAAATATCAAGTCTTTATGTGATTTTTTTCCCCTTCAATACCCATGTACTATCATTGTTCCTGTCTCTAGTCATAAAAATATGTAGATATTATGCTTTTCACACACGATATTTGGTAGATTTGTTTTATACTTCCTGATTTTTGTTGTTCTATTTCAAACTTATTTTCTTGTTAATATTTTTAAATATTTTATTAATAATAAACCACCAGTTATGCAACCTGATGCCTTCAAAATATTAAATGTCTTTAAATAATTTTCTGTTTACATGTAACAGTTTTACATAATGAAAATATAATGTAATTTAAGCACAGCACAGTGGTCTTCACATGTGTACCCATGGACTGTTTAATAAATTAGGAAAGTCAATTTAAATCTTCATGTCTGTGTGTATACAAATTCCTTTTTGTTCTTGTCAATATTCAAGGGAAATGGTAAGCCATCATTACCTCACATGTTAAAATATTATTACTCGTTAAACTAATAGCGCATAATGTATAATGAGACCTGCTGCAATCATGGATTTGATTGGTTACTTTGATTAACTCTGCTCAGTTTTGTAGCCACCGCTGACATATTTAACCCATGTTAATTGACTTCAAATGCATCTGTTTGTTATCAGCTTGACTTGAATGTTTCATATTTTTGAGAGGGTTGCAGTATGTTAATCCGAATGATCAACATTATCCCACAACAAGAAAAAAGAACTAAAACCCATGTCCTACTACTAATAAATCACTATTAGTTTCAGATAAATTACTTATTTCTTTAGAGCTCAACATATAACCCCAAGTACCTCATATTTTATGTTTTCACTTAAAGAAAGTATATTGTTTTTCTTTTTATGGCAGAATTCTATACTGATGGGTAAAATTTAGTTTTTGGGTCTCTAGTTGGACTCTCCATGTCTAGCACCATGGATAATAAATTTTAGATATTTTATCTTATCGAGGGAACACCTGGCATATTTCAAATTAACCACATACCCTGGATCTTTTTTTTTTCAGAATTTTACTGTTTATACATTTTTCAGGAAAAAAAATTTCCAGTACATTGAAAAGAATCTCTATTATTTATTTCTAAGCTGTGCCAAAACAGTAATAAACTACTAGGATCTTCACCGTAAATTCTTAAACCAAAGGCAGTTCCACAGTACCTTGTGTTTACATGGTTATTATCTTATAATTTCCCGTAGAAATACTCCCTCTGGTGAGGCCAAATCTTTTGCTGAAAAAAGGGGCCCACATAAACTTTCTAACATTAATGCATATCTTGTCTCTCTGATATCTTTGTATTTACATCAAGTGAAAAATATGTGAAAGAGAGGGCTCTGATGTCCCATTCAGCTCCCAGAGTGGATGGCATCTATGAGGAATTCGTTCTCAAGAGGGTCATTCCCAAGAAAAACCCATTTCTAAGGGATCTTTCTGGCTATTTGTATTTGCTTCTGTTGCCTTTGTTCTTCAGAGTCACTCTGCAGGCCTAAATCTACTTGTTCTCTCATATGGTTTTATGTACTGCAATTGATGAAGTTGTTTTCTTTTTGGTTGCTATGGTTAATATTGAAATATATACCAGAAACATATGAATATTGAGCACATATAAAAAGTGTATGAATATAGTTTTCATAACTGTTTTGGGAAGGAGACCATTGAAATCAAATATACTCTGGGATTTTAGACAGTAATTCTGCAGAGAGAAAGACTGAATGTAAATTAAAATTTTATGTAGTGAATATTATATTACTATTGACTTGATTATTAATTCAAACAATATACCATATTTTGAATTCTCATTTTTAAGTGACTTCTATTATTTTAGTTTTGTTTCCTCCTATATACTTCCATGTCAGGTGGTTTGTGATTTTACACCATGGTTGTAGTAAAATAGAGTTACTTTTAATAGTTCTTTGTAATTTGAATTATCCAATGTTTGTGTCCTTTATTAAGTTTTCTTGAAAGAGAGTATATCTATGATAAACATTCAATGACACCATGTCTTTGCAAATTATATTCCTCAATAAGCTAACTTAAAGCAAGAAGCTAATGTTTTTCATGTTTAAGGTCCCAATATCTGTCCTAATGCCTGGTTTATAGTAGATGGTAAATACGTGTTGTGTTGGAAGATGAATGAGAGTATAATTTGTCCTTGGTTTTGTTAGTTCGACCCTTATGGCCACAATACTCTGACTCAGCAATGTCTCATATGGTAAAGTGCACCATTGTCTTATTCTCTGTAAAAAAATGAGTGTGTGAAGTAGGCTGGGATAAATCATACTACCAAAATCTAGGGAATTGGCTGGGCAATGAGCTAAATTGTGGTAGGACATTTAGTGACTATGGCTGATGTTTGTTGAGACTGGGGAAGTTTTTAGAGAAAGCATTTCACAGCATTTCTATGTCTATACAAAGTAGCAACCCTGAAGGAGCTTACCAAATAGATACTATAGATGCCTAGTGAGAACTAGCAAACAGAGTTGGGAAACACGTGGGGGCTACTACCTAGCTAAAAAGGTTTTGAATAGAGATATGAGAAAGAATGAAATATGCAGGAATTCTGAATAAAGTGCTTCTCTTGGTTTACATAGTTTTTGAAACAACAGGCAAAGTATACCAAGACGTTTTCTTACTATCTGAAATACAATTGCTACATTTTTCTTTAAATTTTATTTTCTCTACCTGTGGATAAAAATGCATAAAAAAGGTAGGATAAAAAAATCAAACTTATGCAGTGGTTTGCTATGGAGAATGTAGAAAGACTAAACTTGAGGGAATGTATCAAGTAAGACTTTGGCTTTTTCTATAAAATCTTTTATTAATGAGCACATATTTATTATTTCTCATATAATTAAAATTTAATTTAAAAAGTTGATTTTCTGATTATTTTATGGAAAACAGAAGAAGGAAAGGGAAAAGGTTAGAGACCTATAAACCTATAAGAAAACTGTGATTTAGTTTAAAGATTTTGGTGTCCTAGATTAAAACCAAAAGTAGAGATGAAGAGATGCTTTGGTGTTAGAATAGAAAAGAAATACAGATTCATTGGATGCAAGAGCAAAGAGTGAGTGAACATTTGAGGATGGCTCATTAGTTTTGTCTTGAGCATCTGGGAATTTAAAAAAATATACACCATAGCAGTTAATTTTGAGAAACCTTTTATTCACACAAAATTACTTGAATTATTCATGTCAAATTTGGCCTTATGAAAACTGGAATGAGTTCCTGAGATTGAGAACTTAGGTTCCAAAATTGCCCTTTACTTATATGGTTTGGAAAATCAGAGCTATGATCAATTGCTAGATAACATGGGCAGAAAATGAATCAGGAAGAAGAGACATTTCTTATGTTATACATGCCAAACATTGAATTTAATGACATCACTGAAATAATTCAGGTGGACTATTTGAAAGCCTTTTTGTTTAGTTCAATTCAACAACTATTATTGAGTATCTGCTCTATTAAAGGTATTCTTCTAAGTATTGTAGTGGCTTCAAAAAAATGAAAATTTTACTTTTTTTAGGGAATTTACTGCTTTGTGGAAGTAATAATAATATGTATGTAAAACATATGGTCAAAAATACATAAAAGCAAAAGGGCTACAGAGAAAACTCTATGAAAAGCAAATTATGGGAAGGAGAGATCAGATATCTTTGGAGCAATCATGAAAAATTTAATGAAGAAGATATTTAAGGATGAGCCTTGACATAAAAGTAGACTTTCAAGGTGGAGGAGTGGATTTCAAGGTTGAACTGGAGTCAACAGTAAAGCCCACCATTAGAAAAGTTCATATACATGACAGAGAAGTTAGCAGACTGGTTTTCCTAGACTGTAGAGGACTCAAAAGAAAAAGAGATAGATTAAACTTTAAAGGAAAGTTGAACCCAAATTGTGAAGGACTTTATTATAGACAAAAGTTGTTTCATTGAGGTGGTGTATGAAAAAGAAACATGAAAGAGATGTTTATTTGTTTTTAAATTTCATTTGAGCTGGATATTTGTAAAATTGATTCAAAGTGAAGATGGTCTAGTTCTATTTGTTTGCATGTGGCTTTCCAAGCACTGTTTATTGAAGATGTTTTCTTTTCTCCACTGCATATTTTTGGTTATTTTGTCAAAAATTATTTGCCCATATATATTTGGGTTTATTTCTGGGCTCTCAATTCTGTTCCATTGGTCTGTGTGTCTATTTTTCTGCCAATACCATGTTGTTTTCGTCACTTTGTAGTATAATTTTAAGTCAGTCAATGTGATACCTCTGGCCTTACCCAAAGATTAATCAAAGACCTAAATATAACACCTGAAAAAATAAATTGCATTGAAGAAAACAGAGGTATTAAGCTCATGAACCTTGGATTTAGAGAGGATTTTACGAATTTGACATCAAAGGCAAGGGAAGTAAAAGCAAAAATAGATGAAAAGGACTATATCAACCTAAGAAATTTCTGCACAGCAAAAGAAATCTTCAATAAGACAAAGAGGCAACTAACTGAATGGGAGACATATTTGTAAATGACACGTCCAATAAGGGGCTAATATCCAAAATACATGAAGAACTCGTACAACACAAAACAAAAAAAATCCCAAACAATCCAATTAAAAAATAGGCAGAAGACATGAGTAGACATTTCTCCCAGGAAGACACACTAATGGTCAATAGACATCTGAAAAAATGCTCAACTTTACTAGAAATTAGGGAAATGCAAATCAAAACCATGAGCTATCACCTCACACTCATTGGAATGGCTATTATCAACAGGACAAGCAGTAACAAATATTAGAGAAGTAGTGGAGGAAAATGAACCTTCATATACGGCTGATGGGAATGTAAATTGGTACAGCCACTATGGAAAATAGTATGGAGTTTCCTCAAAAATTAAGAATAGAATTATCATATGACCCAGCAATCCCTCTTCTGGGTATTTACCCCCAAATTTTGAAACTTTTATCCATAAAGTTATATGCAACCCCATATTCATAGTAGCATTATTTACAGTGGCCAAGACATAGAAACAACCAAAGTGTCCTTTGATAGATGATTGGATAAAGAAGAAGTAATAAACACACACACACACACACACACACACACAATGGAATATTACTCAGCCATAAGAAAAGATGAAATATTGCCATTTGTGACAACATGAATGGATCTTGAGATTATTATGCTAAGTCAAATAAGTCAGAAAGAGTAGAGAACCATATAATTTTACTTATATGTGGGATATGAAACTGAAAGCAGCAAATGAACAAGACAAAAACCAAAAACTCATAGACACAAATAGTTTAGTGGTTACCATAGGGAAAAGGGGGTGGGAGGAAGTAGATTAAAGTAAAGGAGGTCAAATATATGGTGATAGAAAGAAATTTAACTTTGGATGGTGAACACACAATGCAATATATATGATGTATTATTAAACTCTCGAATCATACAATTTTATTAACCAGTGTCACCCCAATAAATTGAGTAAAAACAAAACAAAACAAAGAAAAGCCAAAGTGAATGATGGGTGGTTTGGGGCAGAAACAGCATAGATATGAGAGGTTAATTAGTCATCTATAGGAATAGGATAATTGAAAGGTAGTGAAAATCTGAGTTAGTATTTTGGTGTAGAAAAGATGATCGCCTTAGGTAGGATTGACTACATTGTGGAGATGTTTGAATTGGATTACATCCAGTTCCATCCAACTTTAAAAATGCATGGGTTTATAACTCTAATTTGTGATAAAATTTTACTGACTTTGAAATAGGCCTTTATGGGAGCAGTAATTGTTAAATATGAATTCCCTTGGAACATACACGTTTGAGCATAGCTTTTTGAATCTGCTTTGTTTTCACACTATAAATAATGGGGTTCATCACCGGGGGAATGAGCAAGTATACATTAGCAATGAGTGTGGGCACATAGGGCGGAGCACGTTTTCCAAATCTGTGAACAAAAGACAGGCTGATCAAAGGGATGTAGAATATGGCCACAGCAGTAATATGAGAAACACAGGTGCTGAAGGCCTTTTTCCTCTCCTCCTGGGATGCAATGTTGAGAACTGAACGAATGATTAAGACGTAGGAAAGCAGGATAAAGACAGAGTCCACCCCAGCAGTAGAAATAATTGCAGTTAGTCCAAATGCACTATTTATCTTTGTATCTGAACATGAGAGCTTCATCACATCAGGGTGGAAGCAATAGGAGTGATGGAGCACATGACTGTGGCAGAATGATAGACGTTTAAGAAGTAGGACTAGTGGTGTCAGTATAACAGTCCCCCTGGTAATGACGGCCAAACCAATCTGTGCAATCCTTGCATGAGTTAAAATGGTAGCATATCTCAAGGGGTTAGAAATGGCCACAAAACGATCAAAGGCCATAGCCAGGAGCACTGAAGATTCCATGAAAGTGAAGAGGTGAATGAAGAACATCTGCAATAAGCAAGCATTGAAGCCGATTTCCCGGGCATTGACCCAGAATATTCCCAGTACTGTCACAAGTGTAGAGATGCATAAGCCAATGTCAGTGGTGGACAACATGGAGAGGAAATAGTACATGGGCTCATGGAGGCTTGGTTCAGTGAAGACTACAAACAGGATCAAGGTATTTCCAGAAAGGGCAGTTAAATAGAGGCAGCAGAAGGGGATGGAGATCCAGGCATGTGCCCATTCAAGTCCAGGGACCCCCGTCAAAAAGAAAGTAGGGAAAGTGGAGTTGTGGTCGAATGGCATTATGGTCTGAAGGAGCAGAATTTTCTTGTAAGATTGTGACTTCCTAAATTTAGAATTTTAAAATTACTTTTAGGTGAAGTTTAACATACATTTAGTTCACAAAACTTTAGAAGATAGCTCAATATTATATTTGTGAGATTCATCACTAAGGTATTTCGATATAATATATATTAAGCTCAATTTACTCAGCTAAATATATTTGGTGCTTATCACTTACTATCTTGTACTTTTATCAATATTTTTTATTATACTTTAAACTTAAAATGAATTATAAACTTGTACTTATTAATATGGTCTCAAGAGAATAAGGGGTTATTTTTGGCTAAAGTTTGCTTAGTAGAATTCTTTGCTTATAGTAGATATTTAATATGTTTCAGCTAATTGATTTATATTTTATTTGCCTTTCCTGAAATATTCTATTTAACCATGATTGTGCCTAAGACAATAATTGATTGATTTTTCCTTGGAATCTTAATACTCTTAAACTCAGATTCTAGGTGAAAATTTACTTTAACTTAGCATAGGAACATCTCTTTTCAGGGAATACATATACCTAAGAATCCACTCCAGATGTAATTACAATAATTTAGTACCTTTTAGAAACAATGAACTCCTGGTACAGAATTAAAAGTACAGAAGAGTCCTAGGCAAACATTTAGTTAAATGTAAAGCCTCATAAGCTAGTAGTAATAGAATGAGTTATTGAATAATAAAAGGAGTTGGGTAAAATATATTTAAATTATTTCCTAATGGGTAAATATTTAATTATAAATAAACCACATACATTTTACATTAAATGCAGATAAATATTTATACAATCTTTGAGTCAGAAAGAATTTTCTAATGATAACACCAAAGATATAAAATGAATCGGCAAAGATTGATATAATTGACTTGATAAAAATGCAAAGAATTGTTTAATGGTTAAAAAAATCCATTAATTCCATAGAATTAAAAGCATAATTACATACTGGGGGATATATTTGAAGTGTCTATAATATTCAATTGGATAATGTGCTTACTGTAGAATAGTAAAATATATATAGACACACATATATATGTACACACATATGCATGTATATATTTAGGCAAAAGACATTAAAATGGAATTCTCCAAAGAAGAACTGCTAGTAATACAGAAAGAATATTTAATGTCATCATCAGCCAAAGGAATACAAATTAAAACAAATAAGTAAGGATTGTTGGACTACAGGAAAACTGCACTCATATGATGGAGAGTGATTGGGTAAAAAGGTTCCTTTCTCATTATTTGTTCACATACTTAAGACTTTTCTTTGAGTTAAAAATTTAATTTCTCAGAAATTATTAGTAAGGGTAAGAACAGCCACTGCTGCCCGTTTGCATAACATGTGCATATATAAATCTTTCAAAAATTGGTTAATCATTTAAATAATTAAGTACTAAGTAATTATTTGATGCATTTAACCCTCAAAATAACCTTTTATTTTCAAGGCAATAGATGTTATAGACAGATTAATACAGTATATATGAGACATTGTGCTAAATTCCTTAAATTTATGAATTGGCCTCTTTCCTTATTGTACTGAAAAAGCATACAGCAGATTGGTGTATCCTATGGTTCCTGAGAGATAAACACTACCTATGTTTTCCACGTATAGTTACTTTGACATTTTCCAAGGCATCCTTTCTTTATCTAATCCAAGGACATTCTCAAGCACTTCTAAAAAGTAATATTTCTACTCTGACAAAAACATTTGTGCAACTTCACCAGCCTGCCCAGAGTTTGTTTCTCAGAATCACTGTGTTTTCCAGAATGGACAAAGGGGAGAATTCAAGACCTAGTGGATTAGCATGCACTTGGTATCAGGCAAGACCAGAATGATTGGGATTGATATCTGTTTTGTGATCTCCACCTCCCAGTCAACCTCACTCTAGCTAATTCGGTTTCTATCAATAAAATGCATGAGTATGTAATTAGACATGAGTTGAAACATGTGCCTGAGGTCTCAGGAAAAAAGGAAAAGGAGCTTTATTGTTATGTAGTTTTTTAGAAGTATGAGTGATCAAGAAAAGGGTAAAACACCCCATTCTTTTAGCAAGAAGAATACGAAGTCTGATTTTCTGGATTACTAGTCATCTCTTATATAAAGAGAGGTCTGGAATCATATCCTGCTGCAGAGGAAAATCAGTTAACATCATGTGATGATTTGTCAAAAACAATGGATACCAATACAATCTCTCTAGAAAGACAAAATGCTATCTCTCTGAAAATGCCATGGATTCAATTAATTAAATTTAATTTAATTGATTTATTCATTCTCAGAGAATTATTTGATAAATTTTTTAATCATATTTTTCTGAATTTAGGAACAGTTTCTGTGGAATGTCACAAAGTAAACCACCTACGTGGAGGCAAAGCCGTGGCTGTATGTTATGAATGTGCTGACCTGAGGCACTAAAGTCTCAATGTCTGAGGCCCGGACTGAAATATGAACTAGGTGAAAGGCTGTAAGACAGTTGAGAGGATATTTTAATATTTTTATAGAGAAGAAAAATTAGTATTGAGCCAGGGACTTTGCTAGATATTTCTACATGTTACTTTAATTTAATAGGACTATTAGTAGGCTCTGACTAACATTCCCAACTTTCAGGTGAGATGATCTAGGTTCAGAGCAAAGAACCTACTGAAGATTTCCATTTGATAGACATATTGGAGCCAATGTGTGAATCCAGGTGTGTATGACTCTGAAAGCATGGTCTTTTACTGTGTCACACTGCTTTTGGTATTCAGACAAAATTAAAAAGAAATATATCAGATTGCTGCAGACTTAAGAGACTGAGTGGGATAAATGTGGTTGGTAAACGTGTAAACCAATTAGAAATGTAGGTTAAACAATAGTGAAGATGTGCCAGTGATTGTATTTTGGAGTTTGATTATTATATGTGTCAGGAAATACAAATAAACAAAGTTTTTGCTGTGATTAACTAAACATATGAAAACAAAATTTGGGATTTATTAACAGGAATAAGGCCTAGGAATCAGGCCCATGGATGTGAACAAAACAGTGTTAAGTATAATCAGTAGTTTGGAGGGTTTGGAGATCAGGGTTAAGTGGGAGAATCTTACCTTCCAAGATGTGAAGAACTAAGACACAGATAGAGATGTTGAAGAAGGTATGCCTGAAGGTGGATGAATTAGTGTCATTAACTTCACTTCCAAACAATTCTTCCTTGTTCTTATCTAAGCTAAATTACTCATGATACAGCTTAAAGCCATCAGACACATTTTATTCTAAACACAATCAATGCCATTTCCAATTTGCAAACAGCTGCTTGACTTGGCCTTTAGACAGGGAGGAGAGATTTCTCTTACCCTTTTTTAGAGTGGGGTAAATGAAGGTCACACATTTACATCAATGAATATAGAATTTTTATAAGGGATGTTGACAGTGTAGTCATTTACCTAATTGAGATAAATACACCCTTGGGGGATTTCTGTGCCATTCTGCTCTGCTTCTCCTCTCTGCCCCAGGGTGATTTGGTGGCACCAGTTAATGTCGATGCTTGGACAAATGGAAAAGAATCAAAGAAAAATAAACAGTAGCATGGTAACACAGTGTTGACATATTTTAATTAAAAAAATAAAATTGAATCATTACTTTTAACATGGATACAGCATTTGAGGACCCAGAATTTCCTTTTAATTTTTATTTCCGCTAGGTGTTTCTTATGAATAATTGATTACATAGAATTTTATGTACAACAAAGTAAAATGACAGATGCTTTGAAAGTATCTCCAGGTAATAGCATAGTACTAGATACACAATATGCATGCATTAAATGTTTATTAATTTGAGCAAATGGATTCCTACAATTCAAAAGCAAGCAGTAAAATAGAATTACAAAATCAAGGAGCTCCATGTTGTTGCGAATGGTAGGATTTTACTTTTTTAAATGGATGAGTAATATTCCATTGATATATGAACCATAACTTCTTTATCCAATTGTCTATGGATGACCATTTAGGTTGTTTCCATTTCTTGGCTATTATAAATTGTGCTGCCATGAACATAGGAGTGCATAGATCTTCACGAATTATTGGTTTGTTTGTATTTTGGATAAATACCCAGAAGTGCAATTGCTAGGTCAAAAGGTATATCCATTTTTAATTTTTTGAGAACCCTCTAGACTGTTTTCCATAGCAGCTGTACCAATTTGCAATGCCACCAACAAGGTATGAGGGTTCCCTTTTCTCCACTTCCTAACAAACATTTGTTTTTCTTTGATTTATTGATCGTAGCCATTCTGACAGGTGTGAGGTGATATCTTGTGGTTTTGATTTGCATTTCTCTAATGATTAGTGACTTTGAGCATCTTTTCATATGTCTATTGGCCACCTGTATTTCCTCTTTGGAGAAATAACTGTTCAGGTTTTCTGCTCATTTTTTAATTGAATTGTTTGGTTTTTTGTTGTTGTTGTTGAGTTGTGTGAGTTCTTGATATACTTTAGATATTAACCTCTTATCAGGTGTATCATAAGTGAATATCTTCTCCCATTCAATTGGTTGCTTTTTGCTGTGCAAAAGCTTTTTATTTTGACATAGTCCCATTTGTTTTTCTGTTTTGTTTTCCTTGCCTGAGAAGATATGTCCAAAAATAAATTACTAGTAGCAATATCAGAGAGATTATTGCCTATGTTTCCTTCTAGAAGTTTTATGGTGTCAGGTCTTACATTTAAGTCTTTAATCCATTTTGAGTCTTGTATATGGTGTAAGAAAGTGGTCCATAAAAATAATTTTAACCTACATTGAACATTTTCTTTCAGCCTAAAACTTATATGTGTGATTATATTTGTTTAATGTAGAATTAGGGACTTCTAATATAATTTCACAAATTGGAATTCCATATTATATTCATTTTTAAACCATATCTTTAATATACTGTATATAATTTCCAATGTAATACTCATAATTATTGAGAAAAAATAACCTACAGTTCATTTATTGGGAGCATTGAGTGCTTGATAATTGGAGAATGAGCTATGAGTGTGCAACTAGCTATTAGCATTAGTTTTACAGAAGGAATAAAGATTGCTGATTAATTTAGCAAATTTATTCAGTAGAACTTGCATAGAAATATTTTTCAAAATACTTTATTGTGGTATGATTGGCATTTAAAAAACTATATTTAGTGTACATAACTTGAATTTGGAAATAAGTCTACAACCATGAAACCATCATCACCATCAAGTCCATGAACATATCCATCACCTCCCAAAGTTTTTTCCCACCCCCTTTGTTACAATTACTTTTTTGTGTGGTTAGAAACATAGTATAATATCTACCCTCTGAGCAACTTTAAGTATACACACAGTATTGTTAACTACAGGCCAGCAGTTACATGAAAAGGTGCTCAAAATCAGGGACATGGACATCAAAACCACAATGAGATATCATTTCACACTTGTTAAGATGCCTATTATATAAAAAAATAAATAAATAAAGATAAATGTTGGTAAGCATGTGGAGAATAGGGAACCAGTACACTGATGGTGGGAATTTAATTGTTACAGCCACTAAAAAAAAAAGTATGAAGATTTTTCAAAAATTAAAAACAAAACTACAGTATGGTCCAACAATTTTACCTCTGGGTATTTATTCAAAGCAATTCAGGATCTCAGAAATATCTGCACTCCCAAGTTCACTGCATAGAAATCTTTATATCCATAATTTTGTTATATATTTTTAGATAAGTCAGAAAATGAGGGGTGGGGGAAAAAGACAACATGGATGGCAGCAAATAGTGTAAGCATTTCCATCATTTATAAAAGGAGCATAATAGAGTTCCAAGAATCCTGCATCAGATAACCAGAAAACCAGAGAACTGCTCTTCTAACTGTGGCCTCAAAGAAAAGACACCATAGCTAAGGGCATCAGTTTCTTCATCTGCAGAATAGAATAAACTAGATTATCTCTGAAAAATTTAAAGCAAAGTACACAGGATAAGATTTAGTGTTTTCTTGACCAATGAAATTTGTTTACAATTTGAATAAGAAGATAAATTTTTAAAAGTTATTTTAAGCAATGTTGTAATTCCATTATAAGATTAATCTGACATTTACATGGAGGATAAATTGCAATGAAGGGAGATTAGAGATAAGGAAACCTGACAGAATATGCCTATAGTAAAGAGAGATTCTGAAGACACGGGATTGTGGAGTTGGAAATGAGGTTTATTAAGTGCAGCATCAAATAAATTATTTTATATGGTAACAGTTTCAATCTTGAAGATAGAGAGAAAAGTCAAAGGTGATATCAGTAAACCAGGCTTGGATGGCATCACAAAAGGGTAAAAATTTTTTTAGTTTTGGTCAAATAGACATTTAAACAGAAAGGCATAATGCCAGGGTTCGGAGGAACACTTGGTTAAGTGTTTACAAAGAACAAAATCTTTTAATCGCTTTACATCCTTCATTATCAGATATGATTTCACTCAACAATGGAAGGATTGGATTGTTTGTAAAAGAAAAAATCATTGAACTTGCTGACTTTGAGGTATTGGTGGGGCATGTGGATTGTTTCCGCAGGAAGACGCAAATACTTCATGAGAGTACATGTCCTTAGGGACCATGTTTTATTTATTTTTACAGGTAGTAAGTGTTGATAAATATTCACTGAATGAATAAATAATGAACACATAAATGTGTAATTCGGTAAAATTAGTTTTGAATAATGGATTTCTTTTCTGTTTGAAAATGAATCAGAAACAGATTTAAGTTACTATAACTATAGACATTTTATAATTGTTCCTGCATATTTTGTTTAACTCTTATAACTTTTCTCAGGGTAAGAATTATGAGTTTTCTTAAAGTTTAGTGATATATAGCACTATTTCTTATTAGTAGCAAAATATTAGTATTAAATTAAATTTATAAAACAGTAATTGTCAGAATAAGTAAATAATAAATACAAAAATTTTATGAAGAACCTAAATTATACATGAGAGAAATTTTGTTATTTCTATGCCTAACAGAATAAGCTTTTGATCTGGATAACATTTTAATCTTTGCTTCAGAATGTCTGATTCTGTCTCTGCTGGCCTGACATGTTAATGTATGTGTTTATCCTATGTAATTTTATATAACTATTCTGTTACTTATCTAATCAATGATTTTGTAATCCTTGGTGCTTTTGCCTTGAGTGGTTTTGCTGAAAGGGAAAATTTAAAGTTGAAAATATTCTTCTGCTTAGTCAATCTCCAAACTCATGACCATTACCTTAAAGATATTTGTTCTTAATACACTCTGTTGAAAAAAGAGTGGGTGTTAGAGTGGTGTTGGGTATTTCTCTGGCCAAAAGAAAGAAAGAAAGAAAGAAAAATTCCCTTTTCTGATAAGAGCTCCAAATACAGAGGTGGGCCCAATACAACCTGGCCCGCACACATGAACCTGATTGAACAATACTGGGGACTTAGATACCTGACCTAAACAGGGCCAATAAGATACTTTCTCAGGAGAACTTTTAATATATATTTCAAAATAATTTCCGAATTATAAAAAGCTGCAAAAAGAATAATAAATTTTCCATATATCCTTTACCCTGGTACTTTATTTCCTGAGTATTTGAAACTTTAAGAGGCACATGAAGACTGGGAAATGGCAGACTGTTAAATTTCTGAGCAGCCTACCTGCTCTGGCTTCTCTGTCTCAAGTTTCGATTGTTTGGGTCCTCCTTGTATTGCCATACCTATTTATCTCTTAATTTGAGATGTGTTGTGTTATTAAAATGTGCCCATCACATCTTAGGTTATAGAGAATACCAATCTTAGGTGCTGAGCTCTTAAACTCATCATTACATTCCACAGAGGCCACATTTCCCACAAGGTACTTCCAGACAATCACTGAGTGTGATGGGAGAACTAACACAGGCCTATTCCTGGAGGGCACAGGACTCTGACAGGTGACTTTGACTTGAGGGTACACAAAGGCCTTGATTAACTGTGTTTTGAATTGCACTAGAGTCCAAGATGACTTCTTCTACCAAGAAGTTTTTTCCTTCCGCCTCTAACTTAAGGTCAGGTTTACATCAATGTATAATAGTTCTTCCAGCCTCCTTCTGATCCACTGCCTTCTTTTGTAATAAAATTTATGTAGCCCCTTCCTTATTGGCTGCTTGTCTATTTTACCTCAAGGATTTCATGCTCAGTTGATTGTCTCCACAACTACTTTCATGTTAAACTCTCTCATCTGACCTTTGGACCTTGTTGGTTCTTAAGATAATTGCAGCCCCTTGGTTGTTGCTGACTAACCACCACTATCTGGCTTCTATTATGTCAAGGCCTCATGATATATATGAATATTAATGATCCTGACTTGGTGACCACGTTGCCTACTGTCATTCTTTGCTGGCAGAGGAGAGCCACTTCTCAACTTCTTAGTGATGCTGGTATCATTTCTACAGCTTATTCCTAACAACCTTAGTAAGTAGTGTCCTCTGGGCCTCTTGTAGAATTCACCCTACAGTAGGCTTCTGGCCTTATATCATCTATGCACCCCAGCACACTCAGTTTCCTCAGCCACTTTATTTGATTGGTTAAAGAATAGTTCATAAAAAGGAATGAAACTATGAATAACAATGTAAATTAAAAGCAAAAGAGAAAGAATGTGATATTTTAGATTGGGAAGTGAATGATTCAACTTGAAGTTAACCTGTTGCTTCAGAGGAATGGTAAGAATACAAGTCTAGTTAGAAACCTGGCTAATGAAAAGATAAGCAGGCACTTTTACTTCAAGGTTGAGAAGATTTCAACTAATCCATCCTTCTGAAGGAAACATTTTGGTTCATTTTTTCCATAAATTGAAAAAAAAATGGCAGTGTACTGGATGGATCAACATTTCTATCTGAGGACAGAGAGAAATCAGAGAATATAACAGATATACATAAATGAAAGAATCGGGATGTACATAGTGTATAAAAAATATATAGAAAACAATGGTATGGCTTCACATGCACACAGCTATTTTGTTGTTGTTGTTGTATTACTGTCTTTTGTTTCTGCCTGTGACCTATGGTATGAGCCACTCAGATTCTCGAAATTCTCCTATGAGTGTATTTTTAATGGTGCACCCTTGAGCTACTGAAACTTATTATAATGTTAATTAAATGTATTTACCTCCAGCCGCTCTGCATATTAAGCCAAACACAAATTTTTTTCCCTTGAGAATTTACTAAGTAACATGTATATGTAATAGCCTAGACATATGGCTTACATGCCATTATATATCTATTCCTCCTTTTGTACTATTAATTTGGAATTAAGAGAATAGGCTAAAGTATAATCTAAGAACAATTTTTATAAGGCATGACATATGGACATGAAGAACCAGTTCTTATTTTGATCTCATAATGTTTTTCCTAGATGCTTTTGGCAAAGTATGAAGAGCATGGTGTCTAAGACACAGAAAGGCTGGATTCAAATCTCAACCTTGATCCATGTTAGATGTCTGAACTTTGATGACTTAAACATCTCTAGACCTCAGTTTTCTTCATTTCTATACTATAATTAATAATTTAATTGAGCTATTTTGAAGATTAAATGGAATGTATTTTAAAGTAGTTAGTATTATAAAATAAAGGTCAACAGGTGTTAATTACTATGATTATTATTATTATTATTTTATTATTGTTTTTTTGTGATTCTCTTATTGAACCATAAATTATTTGGTATACATACAAATATTTTACAACTGAAAACATGAAGATGCTTACTAAATATTGGTTGAATAAGTGAACAAAATAGAAAATATCTGATAGGTGGTCATCTACCAGGGTTGCTCTTCTACAGTGAAAGTTGCTATTTATTTTGTAAAGAGATGCTTGAGTATAGCCTTGCGAATCTGTTTTGTTTTTACACTATAGATGATGGGGTTGAGCACAGGGGGCAAAAGCAGGTATATATTGGCCATCATCGATTGAACCACTTTGGGGGCTGATCGGCCATAGCGATGCACCAAGGACAAGCTCAATCATGGGGATATAGAAAATAGCCACTGCTCCAATGTGGGAGATGCAGGTGCTAAAGACTTTGTGCCGTTCTTCAGAGGAGGCAATGGTGAGCACAGAGCGAATTATCAAGATATAGGACAGAACAATGCATGGTGTGTCTATTCCTGTGGTCAGGCTGAGATCAATTAATCCGCAGATGCTGTTGGGCTGAGTATCTGAACATGCTAATTTAATCACATCTGGATGGTAACAGTAGGAATGGGAAAGAACATTTGTTCTACAGAAATGGAGGGGTTTAAGGAGCAAAAGTAGTGGCACTACTAATACTACAGTGCGTATTATTATTATGAGGCCCATCTGAATGATTCTGGAATTAGTGAGAATGGTAGTGTACCTTAGAGGGTAACAGATAGCCACATACCGGTCAAAGGCCATAGCCACCAGTACCCCAGATTCTATGAAGGTAAATCCATGAAGGAAAAACATCTGGGTAATGCAGGTATCTAGACTGATTTCTCTTGCATCAAACCAGAGGACAGCTAATGTTGTTGTCATTGTAGAAACAGTCAAGCCCAAGTCCGTGGCTGACAGCATGGAGAGGAAATAGTACATGGGCTCATGGAGACTCTGCTGGGTAATAATAACAAATAGGATCATGCTGTTCCCAGAGAGGGCAATGACATAAAGACAGCAGAAGGGAATGGAAATCCAGCTATGGACAGAGTCTAGGCCAGGAATACCAGTCAATGAGAAAATAGGAAATGTAGATGACAAATTACTTAAGATCTCCATGTTGTCCTGGGTTTGTAGCATTTGTCCTCACAATGCTCACGTCCTATAGAAATAATAATTAAGTGGTTACATAAAAATATCTAAATATGTTTTTTGGGGGTTAGGAGAGTTATCTAAAAATATCTATCATTGAAAAAATGAAATCCATCTCTAATATATATATATTCTTAAATTAAAGGTAAATATTTTCATATAATGTTATACATATGAAAGAAAATTCTTTTCCATATAATTTAAAGCTTCATTAAATCACAAGATTAAATAATTAGAGACCTAAAAATACCAATGCATTCATATTCAATATGTTGTATAAAATGACAAATAGAGGTCCACTTAAAGATATCTATGGGTCTGTAGTGCTCATGTGGCTATGGCCAGGAAAAATCTCCAATTTGCTGATAATATACATTTGGAAGTTATCATTGTATAAGTGCTATTTTAATTCAACAGTGTAGGTGAACAACTTCAGAGATTAGATTTCCAAGAGAAAACCCATAAAGATGGAACTCTGTAGAAGTTATTGGAAATGTTCATAAACACTAAAGCACGATGAAGTGAGGCAGCTTTACAGGAAGCATTAGAAACAAGAATCATCACCCATTGTAACTGGGTGTTATACATAAACAACTGTGTTGAATTGCTTGAGTGGTCAAATCTCCTAAGTATTAAAATTAAATGCCTCTGAGAACACATTAGTTGCCTAGAAAAAAATAGTCGAAGTACAGCGTTGAAAGGTGAGAACCTGCCACAGTGGCTTGTGGAATGAATGGAAAATAAGTAGTGGAGGCATACTGTCTATTAGTTTTAAAAAACTTGTCAGTGAAGACAAGGAGGAAAATAGGTCATGACTAAAGAAGACTATAAGGTGGATGAAAGATTTTTACAAGATTGTAAAGGCTTAGGGAAATGTATTTGTAAACTGAGGTTAAAGATACAGTAAATAATAAGAGATTAAAATATAGAATGATGGGGATTCATTGGTATAGAAAATTCCTTAAGAAGGTAGTAGGTAATTAAATGTTAAGTGTGATTGACAATAGTGGTAGGTGGCAAGGGGTAGGTTGGTGGATGTTGACATGAGTGCTACATTTTATTTCTACAAATACTATATATATATATTAACAAATAGAATAAAATATGTTTATTGTGGCCAATATAGCAAACATAAGATTTATCATCAACTCTTTTTAGGTGTGCTGTTTAAAAACATTTGTAAGGTTGTACAATGATTGCCACTATCCACCTCCATAAATCTTTTCATCTTCTAAAATTGAAACTCTATACTCAATTTATACAATAACCCCCCTTCATTCTTCCTTACCCTCAGCCCTTGGCAATCACTATTTCTACTTTCCCTTTCTATGATTTTGAAAACTAAATATCTCATGTATGTGGAACCGTATAGTATTTGTCCTCTTGTGATGGTTTATTTCTTAGTGCAATGTCTTCAAGAGTCATCTATGGTGTAGAATATGTCAGATTTTTTTTCCTTTTACCCAGTGCCTACTTTTTTCCCTTGTGAATTATTAGGAGGTAATATACGGTGATGAATGCTGGTTTTGAAGTTAAGGTCGAGGTTTTCAGTAGACATTGCAGGGAATAAGAGGTTATTTAAACCAATACACACCACACAAAAATGTTATATATGTTTTAAAGTCTTGTTACTCAAAATTTTAAAGAAATATATTTATGTCATTAAAATCAATTCTAGGAAGATTTAAAGTAAAATAATACCAATATAAATTATTATAATATTAATATTTTTCAATCAAGCTTTTAAAAATACTTGGTGAAGTTCACATCCTGAGAGTAAATACCCTGTAATAAGTACACATGTTACTATTGCTTTTATGGTAGTCTTTTAGAGTTTCTTTTTAATCTTCAGTTCCCAGGGTTTATTTCATATTACAATATTCAACTATAAACTGGTAGGGGTTGGATATCTGTGTGTTACCTGGATCTTTGAGGACAGGGTGAACGCTAATGTTATATGACTTTTCTGTAAGCCCGTATAAATATTTGTAAATAGCAAAGTAAACACTAACACAATGAATACCTTTCTCTACCACCTTACCAGCTTCCATTTACTTCTTTGACAGCAGAAAAAGAACAGGTTACAGTTCTGGAACCATGGACTTTATAGTAAAGTGAGAGTGAGCTATGGGACCATCGGTAAAATGTGAATCTCCCTGGGTCCATAGACAGAGAAAAATAGAAATCCTTCTCTCTATAAATACAGGAAAATCTGTATAATCACAGAGGGGGTTTAGTTTACTAACTTAAGTGAAAAGTGGTCCACAGGGACCTTAAATGTAAAGCCAAGCAACCAAATTATCCACATAAATGAGTATTTAGACATTGTCTGTCCCTGTGGAATTGAGAGGTACATGTCATTGTTTCTGGATTATCTGTATGTTGGGAAGATAGCAAAGCAAACCAATGTTCGCTGAAGTAGTTATGGTGACAATGAAGAGAGAAAAAATATGCAGCCCAGTCTGCAAGTCCCTGTTTCTTCACTACCACTTTGACTTCTAGTGGGGATACATCCACTCTCAAATCCACTTTTGTCTAGTTAATCAGCAGCTTTTCCCCAAGAAATAGGTTAGCTCCTGATATATTGAATAGGCCCCCTTTTGCAAGTGGCTGAGGTCACTGTGGTGAATGATGGGTTCTCATGTGCATGTGTTCTTGCTCTGGTGCTTGCTATTTTCCTATGGTAATAAGTTTGACATCCCAGGCTATTGGGAGATTTTGGTTATCCTTGTCTACGTAGGTGTTTGAGTAATGGATGCAGATTACTTTATCGACTTAGAAATTCATAGGAAAATCCAAGATACACACCTAAACATTATGTTTTCTTTTTTAGAGAAGCCTTGCATTTGCAGAGAGTCTGTGTTTGCCTAGGTATCAATTAAATAAGTAAATTGTTCCCCATTTAACTATTTTTATATAATTTACATTTGGCTTTTTTCTATTACTTCTTTTTTGACAGCATTCAATGGCAGAAAAAAGTTCAATTCACTATTTTATAACTCTACTTGGAACTCCTATCTAGTGTCTGGACTGATACTTCAACAACAAAAATGAACTATCTTCTTTTGGTTAAAAGAAGAGGAAGGCAATTACTTTTGATATGAAACTCAAGGTAATTGTCCAGCTATAAGAGCAAGCCATAAACAAATAATTTGCATGAAATATTTAATACTTTATTATAAAATAGGCTTTGTGTGAGATGATTTTAGTCAACTGTAGGCTAAGTAAGTGTTCTGAGCATGTTTAAGGTAGGCTAGGCTAAGTTATGATATTTAATAGGTGTATTAAATGCACTTTTGACTATGATGCTTTCAACTTATGGTGGGTTTCTAGGGATGTAACCCCATTGTAAGTCGAGAACCATCTCTAATTTAAATAGAAAAACAGATGCATGTTAAACTATTAGAAATAACAATACTATTATTTGATTGCAAATGAAAAATGCTCATTTGTGAAATATTATAATAATTGCATTAATCTGGCAATATAGAACAAGTTTATTATAGTGCAGTTATTATCAAGCCTGACTGCATATTAAACATCAACTGGGAAACTTTGGAAAATATACTGTGCTCATGCCAGACCAATTGATTATCTTTGTACTATTGGACTTGAGTCTCATTCGATCTAACTTAATATAAGGAATGAGAATTGCTTTTTAAATGTAAAAGTGCTAGGATGGAATTCTAGGGACTTCTCTAAGTTTTCTAATATCTACTTGTAAATCTTGAAAAATTTGATTAACCTCTCTGGATCTCAGTTTTCTCAAACATGAAATAATGGTAGGAAATAGTAATTTCATTTTCTGAATACCTATGAGATTTAATTGTCTCATTGATTCCCATAATTATGAAATTTATTATCTCTTTGATTCCCATAGTTGCCTACAAGTAAATGATAATATCTTCACTTTATAAGTTAAGAAATTAGAATCAGAAAACTTAAATAGCCTGTCAAATGTTATGTTGATAATGAATATTCGAGGTAAAATTTAATCTTAGATATGTCTAAAGATCCTACAATTTTTGCTGCGATAGAAAGCTTTATGGCCAGGCCATTTCTGATGGCTTAGTAACATAGATGTCAATATAAAGAACTTGTCCTTAAACATTTTAAGTAAACCTTTTACTGAAGTATATCATACATAACAGTGTATAACTCATAATTGTACAGCTTGGATTTTCACATTAGAACACACTGACTTAACCATTACCCAGGTAAAATTACTACCATCCGGAAGCCACCTCTTTCAATTTTTCAATTTTTCTTTCTCTTTCTTCTAAGGCAGTCACTATTCTGACATCTATCAAAATAGGTAAAGTTTTTCTGTTTTGAACTTTAAATAATGGAATAATGCTTATTTTAATTGATTCTTTTATGTGTGGCTTTTTTTTTACCTTGTGAAATTCATCTACACACTTATGTGTAAGTATAGTTCTTTCATTTTCATTGTTGTATGATGTTCCACCCAATAACTGACCCAATTAATGTCTCCATTGTGTTGTTTTTCCAGTTTTATTTTCTATTGCAAATAATTCTGCTATGAACATAATTTTCCTTCATATTTAGAAAACATGTGTGCATTTCCAGAGGTTAGAGGACTGAGAACTAAATCACTGGGCATGCCTTCGTCCAGCTTTATTAGATAGGTCTAAGAAGTTTTCCAAAGCTAATACAGTCGTTTTCACTCCCACTAACAGGAAATGACAGTTCTAGTTAATTCACATTTCTGGTTTTGTTTGTTTGTATGTTTGTTTTGTTTTAGCCTTTCTAGTGGCTATTTACTGGTACCTTACTGAAGTTTCAAGTTTTGTTTTCTTTATGATTAATCGAGGGAACAGTTTTTGATATATTTACGGTGTTTGACTATTTCCTCTTAGGAAATGCCTTTCTAAGTTTTTTTTTTGGGGGGGAAGTTAGTTTAATTTTATAGAGTACAGATGATACAATACAGATGACTCGATGAGAGAGAATGGGGACAAAAAACAAATAGATGTATACTGACTATAATTTATTTTCATAACAGACGATTACTTGTTTTAGTGGTTATTGACTAAAAGCCTGGTCTTTCCAAATCTTTTGCCTATTTTCTCTTGAGTTGTGTTCCTTACCTCCTCATCACTCATTCATGCCTTTCATTTCCGTATGGTCATCCAGTAGATCTGGCACCGGTTATGGAAGTAAACATTTTTTTGCTATTGCATTGTAAAATTATTTTTGGTATATAGCAACTAACTTTTTGTGGTTTTGTTTCTAGATTTTCTGTTGTGTCCTATTTTGTTTGTCAGTCTCTTCATTGCCTTTATATCATGCTTTGATGCCTGGTATTACAAACTCTTCAATTTTATTCTTATATAACAGTGGTTTGGCAATTCTAGATCCTTCACCTTTCCACATAAATTTTAGAATAACTTTTGCAGGAAAACATCTAAGATTTTGAATGGGATCAAATAAGATCTATTAATCACTTTCAAAGAACATATCTTTTAATATATTCTTTAATTTCTCCAATCAATGCTTAATATTTTTTTATTGATACCTTTCATCATATATTGCATTCAATTTATTCCAAAGCTGTATGATGTTAGAACTATATTTTCTAATTAATTATTGTTGATTTATAGAAATACAGTTAATATTTTAATATCGTTCTTGTATTTAGTCATCTTGCTTAATGATAAAAATTACTAATAACTACTTCTTCATGTCAATTATTTTATCTAAGGCTGTGCCTATTGTTCTTTATGATTATGTAAATGCACAATCATGTCATCTGTGAATAATTTGGTTTATTTTATTTTCTTTTACAATGCTACAGTGTTTTACTTAACTTGCCTCATTACACTTGTTAAGGTCTCTGATACAAAAGTAAGCAGAAGTGGCAATGGTAGGTATCATTATCCTGTGCCTAAACTCAGAATGAATATTTTCAGCATTTCAATATTAATCAGGATTTTTGAATAAGTTTCTGTTTCAGTTTATTAAGTTAACATGAATATCTATTGGAATTATTATTATTATTTTTTTGTATTCACTGAAGAATCACAGTTTTTTTTCTCTTTATCCTAGTAATGTGGTAAAAGACATTGAATGATAAATACTTATTATGTAACTTTGTTAATATTTTTTGAGACTTTTTCTCTATGTTAGAGAGCTCTAATTTAATTTTCCTTGTTTCGTTATACTTCTTTCAAGGTTTTGTGGCCTTACAACAAAATGTTAGAAAGTGTTCTTTTTATCCTCTCTGTAGATTCATTACTCCCATCTACGTCTTTGTCTTCACATGTTCTCCTTGTGTCCATGTATTTGTGTCCAAATTTCCCCTTTTTAAAAGGAAATCAGTCATTTTGGACTAGGGCTCACCCTAATGACCTCATTTAAACTTTATTACCTTTGTAAAGACCTATCTTCAAATAAGATCTTAAAAGTGGTGTTTCCAGAAGAAGCTAATAACTAATTTTTAACTATGTTAAATCCTTGGATCCACAATAGAGTTACATATGTTAGTTTATTATAGATATTATTAGCATACAAATTGATTTTATGAGAAACTTTTGCTGAATTAAAATGTACCTTTTAAAGAAGAGAAATTCACACTGGATATCTTCAGTTGATCCAATGTAATATTTATTGAGTATTTATTATGTGCCAGACAGACTTATAGCTATACTCACTGTGGAGAAATATATAAGAAGTTTGCATCTTTAGCATAACAATTAATTTTTTTTGTATGGAATACATAAAGAACCTAATTGGGTATTTAAAAAAATGGGCACACAGTATGAAAAATTAAAATGTACACCTATATTTAAGAGGCAATCAATTGTAAAATAAAATAGTGATTGGAATCACTCTGGCTATATGGAAGCTAAAGCAATGGAATAAGAAGTAGAGCACTGAGATGTACAGAAATAGGATGATGCAAATGCGAGAGGCATGTGCCAAATACCTTGGGCTAGGCTTCTCTGTAGTGTAGCTACCTCATAACATGCAATATCATAACATATGGTGTTGTAAAGACAATATGTCAAATCCAACCACAGAGAAGGCCATGAGAGACCATAGATATAGTTTGGTGTCAGCATATGCCAGTTTTTGCATAGCCAATGCTCGCAGTAGGTCTAGGGGATGATTTGGTTGAGGCAGAGGGGCAACCAGGAGAACGTGAAACAAAGAGGCTCACTTACAGCACACTTTCTGTTATCACAACTGTTCTCAGCTTGGCTGCCAATTATTATACAAAATGACATGGTGGGTCAGAAAGCAGATGTACACATCTAGTACCCAGATGGCACAGGACCCTGGCAGAAGAGAAAGGATGGATGAAGCAGACCTGGCATTGTAGAGGCAGTTATAATAGTTGCTCTTATGGGATTGAAACTAATGCGATGAACAGCATCTTAGGTTAGGTGGAAATAAGAGGATCTCCACCATGAAAACCAGCAGGGCTTTGAAGAAATACATGGTTCATGGTAGTCAATGCAGCCATGTCAAAGAGGGAGGCTGTTTCTTACAATTTCCACAGCTTAGCTGATATAGAACAGGAAACAAGATCTAGAATTGAGAATCTTCTCACCTTGGAAAGACAGAGGTGTGGGTGGGGGCCTAACCCCCAAAGGTGGCATCAGAAGACTGTTGGGAGCCGTTTTGAGGCAAGATTAACTGCCAATAAAACTGGGAGTTTTGCAGAGTTGGCAAGCTGTGCAGTCTGCTGGCTGGGGAGGAGGTGCACCTGGTTTGGGGGAGATAAACTGAATGTTCTTAGACAATGGGAAAGGGTATGTTAAGATAGCTACAAAGTTTCCTGAGTGAATATCAGCAATTAGTTACATACTTGTGGGTGTTTGCTTCTCACGTGCTTTGTACGGTAAAATATGCTGTGCTAAATAAACCCGGGGCTGTAGCAGTGACTGTCTGCCCTCCCAGAGAGCTTTCCTGTCTTTTTTTTTTTTTTTTTTTTTTTTCCTTAGGCTTCACCTCCACCTTTTAGGTGCTGTTTGACTTTAGCCGGCTGGCTCCAGGGAGTGATGCCCGAACAGGGACCTGAAAGCTTGGGACAGAAGTTGACGGAACGTTGAGGTGAAGACCACCACCGCAGGAAAAAGCGGGGCTCCGAGTAGAGTAAGCAGCAAAGGTGAGTGCGGTGGAACAGTCCGGGAGTTTTGTAAGTACGAAGAATAAGAGGAAAGTCGACTTAATAAAAGAAAAATGGGAAATGGAAACGGCCGCATGCTTTTTGTACATATGCTTAAGAATATGCTCTGAGCACGAGGAGCCAAGGTAGGGCAACAACAATTGTGTAATTTCTTAGAATTCATACAGCAGGTTTGTCCTTGGTTCCCTGAGGGGGAACAGTGAACATAGGAACATGGAAAAAAGTAGGAGAAAAACTACAAGATTATTATGATGTCCACGGACCTGGCAAAGTGCCTGTAGATACCTTTGGTTTATGGACTTTAATTAGAGATAGCTGAGATCCTAGGCATGAAAGGGACAAGATAAGGGGACAGCCCTTAGATTCCCCCCACAGTGAAGGGGAAGGGGCCAGGCTGTATGGGGACGCCCAGCAGCTTGGGAAGAAAGTGAAGCCAAAACCCTCTGCTCTGCCAGCTAAGCTACTTTGTGCAGAGTCCTGGGGAGAGTTACACTGGTTTTTGTCTCAGCTATGTACAGCCATTGTCAGGGCGGTGGCTCTTCCTGAAGTCCAAAAATTACTCTTAGAATCTCTAGCTTATAAAAATGCAAATGCAGAGTGTCAAAGGGCTTTAAGGCCCCTGAAAGCCCAAGGGGCACCTTTAGAAGAATATGTTAAAGCTTGTCATGATGTAGGCTCTTTAACACATCAAGCTACTTTTTTAGCAGAAGCTTTACAGAAAGGGTTTCAAAGTTCTCAAAATGTTATCAATGTGGAAAATTAGGGCATTTTCGAAAAGACTGCAGGAGAGAGAATAAGGAGGAGGGAAAAGTAGTGTATACAAAACCCCCTGGTAGGGAACAGGCCTCGAAACAAAAGAGAAATTAGAAGTGTTACAGCAACTAGTAGACATACAATTAGCCAGTAATCATATTGAACCCGCCTCTTCTCCATGGAATTCACTAGTATTTGTTATAAACAAGAAGTCAGGAAAATGGAGAATGTTAACAGATTTAAGAAGAAAACAATGCTGTCATTCAGCCTATGGGAACTTTGCAAACTGGGCTCCCTAACCCCACATTAATCTCCCCGAAACTGGGTTTTAAAGATTATAGATTTAAAAGATTGTTTTTATACTATTCCTTTACAGCCTCAGGATAGAGAAAAGTTTGCATTTACTATTCCTACTTTAAATAATGCTCAGCCTACTCAGTGATATCAATAGAAAGTGTTACCCCAAGGCATGCTTAATAGTCCTACCATGTGCCTAGCATTTGTGAATATGCCTTTGCAAGAAGTAAGGGAAAAATTCCCTTGGGGACTTGTGTATCACTACATGGATGATATTCTTTTGGAGCATAAAAAGAAAAAAAATATTAGAAAATATGTTTTCATTTGGAAAAACTGCTCTGGAAAAGTATGGGCTTGAGATAGCTCCAAAGGAAATACAAGAATCTGTTGCTAAATCTAAAATTTAGCAACAAAAATTACTCCTCAGAAAATAGGAATTAGACGGGATGCTCTCAATACTTTTAATGATTTTCAAAAATTAGTAGGCAATATTAATTGGCTCCGTCCTTCCCTCGGTTCCTCATATATGCTTTAACTAACTTGTTCTCTATTTTAGAAGGGCCCACAGCATTGAAGAGTCCTCGGGAACTAAGCTGCTGGTGGAAAAGGAATTTTGAATACTGTAATATTAAAAGACACTCTCGTAGTCACAAACTTACATTGCTCAGGTTTCATTATTGTGTGGTAAAGGTTTTCTCTAACTTGAAATTTAAAAACTATTAATGATTTCCTTTTTCTTTTATTGGTTAATTAGTCTAAAACTTAGGGCATTTTAGCATAGAGTCAACAGTGAAAATAATATGATTTTGTATTAGAGATAAGAAAAGTAATGACTAAATTACAAAATTCAGTGCTTTTTAAGGTACCTTTCTGTTCCTGTTTCTGTTGACCGGTCACCAGGGGTCCATGGAGAGACTGGACGCAGTCATATCTCCCGGACCATGGCCAGGCTGCCGGACGCCGCCTCCTGTGCCCTGTTGTCAAAGTCTGTTTCATTGTCTTGGTCTTGTCTGGGTTGTAGGTTGAACTTCTCTGGGCCCACCTACACCCCAGTAATTGTCCTTGTCTGAGTGTCTGTTTTGTGTTCTCTGCGCAAGCGATGAGGGAATATAGAATACCTCGAGACAAAGCTTAGTAGAGTATTGTATACTTTAGATGTTTTAAATCAAGATGAACAAGGCAAATCAAGATGAACAAGGCAGCACAGCGGCTCATCGGCATTGGGTGAAACAGGCCAGTGAGCCTTTGTAGCAGCCAGTATACTACAAGGATCTAACGGATTGGGTGCCTGCTGAAGTACTGAAATAGGGCCGAGGTTTTGCTTATATCTCTACAGGAACAGAGAAGTTTTGGGTCCCAGCCAAGAATGTCAGGCTCCGGGAGCAGAGAGAAGCAGCAGGTTGTCACTGAGTCGGGGCAAGAAATAACTCCAACTACTCTATTCCTTGCAATGAACCCTGATTACAGCACAGGTAAGTGAGATACAAGCTGAGACAGGAAATTATTCATATTGGGTGTATGTACCCAATCCTCCTTTAAATAAGGCAGTAGAATAGGGAGATGCTTTAGTAGTAGTTTATGTTCATGATTCTAATTAGATGCTTAGATCTTATGATACTAGAGGGCCTCTCAGGCCTGAAGAAGTAGGGAGAGTGATTGAGAACTATACAGTGGGAACGGAAGGGATGCCAATTTGCATAGGATCTGGAGAGCACTGTTTACAGTAGGGTGCTTAAGCATGGTTGACAATTTTGCAGACTTCTGAACAGAATGCTGGGGTAGGTCACTTGTTTTTGTTAAGTATGGAAGGATTTAAAAATGTTACTCACCGTGTTCGAGCCTGTGTTCGGCTCCCCTATATCATTATGAAGCGCAAAGTGGGTGGAATAATTTTAGGTTATGTTTCATGTAAATATTATTCTTTTTATACTTGAATTAACTCTTCTATTCCTTTTAACAAGTCATATGAAAGTTTATATATTCTCAGAGCTAGGACTGGAATATGGATGCCAGTTAGATTGTCTCGACCCTGGCAGGACTCTCCTGCCACTATGATATTGTAGCAACTGATGGACCACATTAAAAGAAGAGCTAAAAGATTCCTTGGCATGCTGATCACTGCTGTTGTGGTATCATTGCTGTAACTGCTGCTGCTGCCACTGGCTGGAGTGGCTCTGCATCAATCTGTATAGACTGCTGATTATGTTTGAACCTGGCATTGGATGTTGAACAGTTATGGACTTCTCAAAGACAAATTGACTCTGTATTGCAAAGTCAAGTAGCAGATTTACTGCAAGCAGTTATATTGTTAGGAGAACAAATTGTTGGTTTCTAGAAACGTGTGCAACTTAGATGTGATTGGAATGCTACTTCTTTTGTGTAACTCCTGTATTGTATAATGAAAGTATGTTTGAATGGGATAAAGTAATACAGGCATATTTGGGGGTATGGTAATGCTTCAGGTTTAATTGCAGATTTGCAAAAACGTATTGCTGACACTTTTCAAAAATAGCTTCCTGAATTACAGGGGATCGCAGTGCTACAAAGCATGGTCAATAGTATTGAAGACTTATATCCTATTTCACAAATTCATGGGTTATTGAACTCATCTATTGTTTCTTGGATTGTGATTTGTTTGTTACTTGTTTTTCTTGTTTAGTCTGGAAGAAACTCTCAAGAAGCCAAAGACTGAAAAGACTCAGTCCGCTGTGTTCTCAGTGATGCTGAAAAATATTCAGCACACACACACACACACACACACACACACACACACACACACACACACACAAAGGGGATGGTTGTGAGATGCCTATAGTTCTGGCAGGATGCCTGGTGCTTGGAGCAACAAGTCATCAGAAGTGGGTGTGGACTTACACACAAGGACACATTGCAGGGAGGGCACACACGCTGACCTATTCTGGGACTTCTTGCTCTAGGAACGAGGATGAGAAAAAGGGAAGAAATAGCTGATAACACGGTGGTGGCCTTGAGGCTGAATCTGGGAATTGGCTGTACTTTATAATTGCTAACCTGATAGTAACTAATGGTGTTTTGCAAAGCCAGCTTTGTGAGAGAGAATAAAAAGCCATGGAAACGGGTGGGGGCTGCTAGCATTGCCATTTCTTACCATCCTGGTCCTCCTTTACCCACCTAGCTATTTCAGTGCTTGCCTTGGGTCTTTGTATGATTTTGAGTTTATGTCTGCTTCCTCCTTTGTTAAAGTATTTCCCTCAACTCTCTCATGAAGATCTGGGCAGAGATGCATGGTCTCAGGCTCCAGGCTCAGGTTTGAGCCAGTTATATGTTGCATTTCCCATTTGCAGAGGCTGGTAGTCAAAGACCAGTAAGGATCCTCCAGGGCTGGGACTGCCAGAGCCAGCCGGCTAAAGTCGAACAGCACCTAAAAGAGGGGGGTGAAGCCTAAGGAAAAAAAGACAGGAAAGCGCTTCGGGAGGGCATACAGTCAATGCTGCAGCCACGTCTTTATTTAGCTCAGCCTTTATATATGTTTTAGGATACAATAGCAAAGTACAAGGTATATCATTAGAATGCTAACATACACACAAGCTCACGTAACATTCTTGTTATCTGGGAAGGAACAGATTCCATTATCTTAAAAGGATTTCTTTAGGAGGCAAACCTCCCCTCCAGGGTCAGTACTGATAAAAATCAACCATTTGCTTTCTTTAGCCATTGATAACATAGTCTCAGCAGCTGCTTTAGGGCTCCAAGCAGTCTCAGCAACTGTTTTATGGCTCCCAAACTATGTGACACCTTCAGTGCCTTGCAATGGCTCCCGACATGGGACCAACCTAAGACAGGGCATGATTGTAAGACTTTTATGTGCCGATGACAGGTAAGGCTCAGGCCTGTGGAGGGTCGCCTAAGACAGGCACAGTCTATCTGCATCATAGCTGGAAAGACTTTGGCTTTTATAAAATAAAAAAGGGGAAAATGTTGGGAGCCGTTTTGAGGCAAGATTAACTGCCAGTAAAGCTGGGAGTTTTGCAGAGTTGGCAAGCTGTGCAGTCTGCCAGCTGTTGCACCTGGTTTGGGGAGATAAACTGAATGTTCTTAGACCATGGGAAAGGGTATGTTAAGATAGCTACAAAGTTTCCTGGGTGAATATCAGCAATTAGTTACATACTTGAGGATGTTTGCTTCTCACGTGCTTTGTAGGGTATAAATATGCTGTGCTAAATAAACCCGGGGCTGCAGCAGTGACTGTATGCCCTCCTGGAGAGCTTTCCTGTCTTCCTTTTTTCCTTAGGCTTCACCCCCCTCTTTTAGGTGCTGTTGATTTTAGCCGGCTGGCTGGCTCCGGCAGAGAACAACTATTATTGGAAGAGAAACTTACACACTCTGAAGAGACTAACCAACTAATACATACATATTATTCTTGAGAAGACTGGGAATTATGAGAGCTGAGTGATTAGAAAATTGAGCAGAAAACTACTTTTTATATGTTAATAATATTTTTCTTGAATTATACCTAAAAAAAATTGGGCTATATTCATTTCTCCTGATGGCAGTGTTCATAAATCACAGGCCCACATTTCTAGAATGAAGAATCAACATTTCAAGCATTAAATCTTTAAATGGAAATGAGTCACAGTAAATGCTACTTTAACCCTTGTCATTTTATTTCAAATAAAAGTTAATTGTGTATGAGGAAATAAATTATTAAGCCTGTGGGTATATCTGAATGCTTTTCTTTTTTATACACATTGAATTGAAATAAATTTAAAAATCAAGAAAATGGGAGAGAGGGACACACACAGAGAGAATGGAAGAGCTAACTCTATCAGAATCTTGCCAATCCGCTTCCTTGCACTATAATTCTTTACAGAATCCTGAGGATGTTCTCATAACTTTGCCTCCTTTGTCTGGGGTCAGTTCTACCTGTGAAGGTTTAATTTTTTCCCTCAGAATCCAGTTTCTTTCTAAGACTCTCAATAAGACAAGTCCTCACTTTGAATTTGCCCAGGTTCTGTGTTTCAAACACACAGTGAAAGCTCTCTCTCCTAAAACTAAAGTTTCTAGGAAAGATCAAGCCAGTATTTTGCTTGGCAGCGTCATTCTTTCTCTAGCCATTTGTTGTTCCTGGATTTTCCATAGTTCATTGTCTTTGCAAATGCTGATTCCTCAGCTTTGCCTTTCCTTCCCGTTTTATCTATCTTGTGAATTAAAACTACTCAATTTAAGACACTTATAAATCATCACCTCCTCAGTGACATCTTCTCTGATGCTTTTCCTGCTTTCAAGTCTCCCTGCCAATGGAGGAATTCATAAATACCCAAACGTCCTCATTTAGGCATAAAAACTTTCACTGTTTCTTGGGAAGTAGGCAGGTCTAATCCGTGATTGTTGTTTTATTCTGACAACTGAGGATAAGAAAAGCTGGTCCAGGGAAGAGTACTGACTTCCCCAGTCATACCCCAAGGAAAGGCCTGAATGGGGACAAGCTTCCATGTCTCCTTGCTCTGTCTCATGCTTCTTCAGTCCTTTTCTACTTCTGGGGAAGTCTTGGACCTAATTGCTGGAACCTTGGCAAAAGGATATAAATCAGGACTAGTTTCTTCAGTAGCTGCAGCTTGAAGCATTGCTATTACAATGAGTCAATAAACCAATCATGCAGTTTAGGTTCATGTACTTGCGTGCCTTGTGAAAATGAAGCTCTCAGATAACCCATAAAATACTTTACTTCTTTTTTAAGTCCTACATGAGATCTTTTTAGAATAACTGTATTCATCATTTGCTTAGTTGTACATGTAACAAGTATTTAATCACTTAACTCTATTCCAGGCTGCTAAATGTCAGAATGATTTGGTGGCTGTCTTCAAAAATTCTAAGTTGAAAGGCAAAAAAGACATAGCTGTTGAGGATTAGTAAGAGAGAAGACACATAGAAAAGTAACTATTGAAAAATCAATGAATGAATGATTCCCTCCCCCAGGTGGATTCAAAAACAACAGCTTCAAAAATAAGTTTTGTTGGTAAGTCAAGACACCACCCCACTTGGTCCAGAGTCTATATCACCACATGATAGCCTTCTTCATTCCTTTTTGAGAACATTTACTCTTCTCTCAACAGCTCTTCCCTTCCTGATGTCTTTTCTACCTTCCTATTGGAATGACTGTGCACACATTACTGCTCTGTTTCTGGTAGTAGGAGAACTGTTGCCATAAATCTGGCTTACAACATCCGCTGAGCTGGAAGCCAGTTAAAATGGGACACCTGCTGGGAGGTATCCTGTCTCCGTCTCCTCCCTCCTGACCTTGATCCTCATTTAAATCAGGTTTAAAATGGGGCTGGCATATTCAAGAAACAGAAATTGGCACAAATTTCATTTTAAATCGCTCTCTAGGGCATAGTTTTGCACAACTCCAGGGACATCATTAATATTGATTACCACATGAATTTCTTTTCAGAGTTACACAATCCACAACCCTTTATTTATAAGTCTCTTTAAGACCTATAACTGATTTCTTCCTACTTAGGATATCTGTTTTTGTTCTTTATTTTCCCCCTACTTTCTGATTTTGCTCTACAGTCTGGCTCAGGAACATATCCAAGATGTTACTTAGATTATTTTACTTGTGTTTCCTTATCTACAAATGGTAGATGGATAATTGCAGTTACTTGTACATATGCACCTGCAGTGATGCAAAGGCCTATAAGAAATATCATGATTGATATCTGGAAGACTTCCAGAAGCTAGAGAATTTAAAATCTTTTCCACGATGGCCCATGCCTAAGATAGACAATTGAGAATCAGGACCCAAAAACTGAGACTTCAGGAGATGGGGGTGAAGGCACTGATTTGCAAAGTATCTCTTTGGGCCTTTCTGTCCTTCCCCCTGGGCCTGGAAGAAATAGGTTTAGAAGATAGAATAGGATTAGTCAGTGACTTCAGGATTAGTAGGCTAAGAATCAACATTAAACACACGATGATATCATTAGGGTATTAAGGAGTAGGTGTGATGACAACAGATTTACCAGGTGCTGTGAGAGTATGAGGAAGGATTGTTAGGGTGAGCTATGAACTTTTAATCTCTAGAACCAAGTGCCAAGCACAGCACTGGCATATAATAAATGGGGGGGGGGGATGCTTATCAATTTGAATAAGAAATGCCATTATACTAATAACACTGCTTGACTCTGCAGAGTAGACCATAAAACAAAGCATTTTCCCCTTTGAAATTACTCTAGAATTGAGCCCTGAACACAGCTCGGCTCTGAGTAATATTTAAAAAACTGGAGAAGCTGACCTGCCAGGGACTGTTTTTCGTTAAGTTCTATCTGGCCTCTCTTAGTCACTATGTTACATTGGAGACGTATGTTACTCAGGAGGAAAGAGCTATTGTGACTACTCTGCCTCTCTTACTAATGGGAAATTGAGTCTCTCACTCAAAGTGCTCACTTGATAGTTTCTGCAAAACAACTACAAAACAAGCTTGAGTTTAGTTACAAAGCTGATACCCTGGATCCGCAGGTTCTTCAGGTTATAATAAAAGCAATCATCTATTTTCACTGATTCAGAATACTTAAACATGCTTCTAATTGTGATAGAGCTGCATAGCCTAAGTAATAATTTTTTTTTTTTAATATTGGTACTAGAATTGTAGGTATTCATTGTGCTCATTTGGTAGTCTTACTTTAATTAGATGTTCTGATTGCCAATTTCTTTTGTCCTTCACTCTATTCTCATTTTCTTACAGAATGCTAGATATTTCTTGAATAAAATATAAAATGTTCCAAATATTTTATATTTGTTAATAAAAAGAAGTGAGTGAGAAAAAAATAGTTATTTTCCATAACAAATTTATCTTATTTGACAAACAATGTCCTTCTAAATTTCCATGGGAATAATAGAAGGATCCCTTAGGACTGAGAAGTCTGGTATCCCTTTTTGGAGGAATGAGGCAAAAATGGACCTGCAAAATGCCATTTTGTGAGCAGTAGTGAAATTGTTGAGATGATGGTATTAGGTACATGTGAAATTCAATCATTTGTTCATGTAAGTAGTGAGTTTTTTTGTTTTCCATTTGTTTGTTTGTTTGATTTTTGCAGAGAGCTAGGTTTGGGGATAGGATAGTGAATAATTATGCTATGCTTTTATGAAAGCTTCTTCATATTTTTTAGAACCTTCTTTGCTTTTGGCATTGACAGAGAGAGCGGTAAGTGAAGATTAAAATACAAATGCAATGATTATGATGGGTAGGTTTATTACCTGTTTGAGGTGCTATTATGGGTGTATGCGAACATCCAAACCCATCAAAATGTGTATATTAAATATGTGACTTTTGTATGTTAAATGTACCTCAATAAAGTTGAAAAATAAAGAAAAGTTAGTTTTCTAAATAGCTTAACATTTTAATTTAAAAGGAATTTGAATATTAATAATGTTAAATTTCTAGTGACTTTTTTTTTTTTTTTTACTACTTTTAATTGTACAATATAGTTATCTCCAGAAGGGAACCTTCTCAATTTTTTTCAAAACTTCTTTATTCTAAAACTCATTGTCATCAAAAGATAAGCAAGTTTTATAAAGAGAGACCAACAATCAGCATACCTAATCCACATTGTTAGCACTCTCAAAAGTAATTCTGGAAATTTATGTCTAGATTTTCAAGCTTTTCTGGAACTTACTCTATTCTGAGTTCCCTGTCCTCTTAGATTGCCTACTCTACTCCCTTAGGCTTTGGAACAAAATTAACCTCTTTTATACATTTGTGTGTTTCAATTACTTTTTTTCCCCTAAAATTAAACTTCCTTACTCAAGGATAACTTTTAAAATTACATAAATATGCAAAAACAAAATTAAATATCACAAAAATCACTGCTCTGAGTAGCTATCATTAGCATTTGGATATATTTCCAGAATCTTTTTCTATGCATTTGTATTCCCTTTTAGAATTGGCATCAGTTTTAAGGACAATTGTTATTTTTTTTCCTTTAATATTATATTTTGATAAGTCTTCACATCCTTGGATACTTTGAAAATATAGTAGTTAAATGATACATGATAAATTGGTTCATCTGGTTTCTTATAGGTCAATATTTGAATATTTTCTTGATTTTGTAAATAACAAATCTATGCATGCCTTTGTACATTTTTTTTCCTAAAATTATATTTCTATAAAGATTCCAAGATAGGGAAAATATATATATATATATTATATATATATATATAATATATATATATATATATATATATGTATATGTTCTACTGTTTTGATGGAAATTTCTAAAACTCCTTTTTAACAAGGTATACCAACATATACAAAAAATGCAAAAATAATTTTCACCTTAGTGGTCTGTGGTCACTAATTTGATAGGTCAAACATATTTTTTTACTGTTTTCTTGTGATAAGAACATAGGTCAATTCAGCATTTATTATTAATTACATCTCTCTAAGAGCTCTTGTCCTAGGTGTCTTGAAAATTGTTTCCTTTTGCTTCTGGAGGGTTGACCTTTGGGCTAGTTGTTCACAGAGATGACTTTGTGACAATATGTGATGGCCTGGAAAACTTTTTGCACTTATGTCCCAGATCAGTGAGACAATTGGAGTAGCTGTCATTCTGTGCCCCTTGGCTCAGGAGTCTTTTCCACAACACCCTTTGAATAACCCTGTCCCTGATTTGTTTGGTTCTAACTCCATAGATGATGGGGTTGAGCATGGAGGCACCAGTAGATAGAGATTAGCTAACATGATGTGTACCACTCTGGGCACATGATGCCCAAAACGGTGGGTAAGGAAAGTAAAGAGGGCTGGGATATAAAAAGCCAAGATGACACAGATATGGGAAGCACATGTGCCAAAAGCCTTGAGTCGGGCTTCACCAGAGGGCAACCCCAGCACAGTTTTCATGATCATCATATAAGAGATAACTAATGACAATCATATCAAAGCCAACTACAGAGAAGGCCACGAAGAGGCCATATGCACGATTTATTCTAGTATCAGCACACACCAACTTCAGCACAGCCATGTGCTCACAGTATGACTGGGGAATGACCTGGTTTGGGCAGAAGGGCATCCTGGAGACCATAAAGCAGAAGGGGCTCACCCATAGCAGCCCTCTCATCATCACAACTGCCCCCAGTGTCCCCACTACAGATGGGGTCAGGACACTAGAGTGGCGGAGTGGGAAGCAGATAGCCACATAACGGTCCAAGGCCATAGTCATGAGCACCCCAGACTCCACAGAAGAAAAGGCATGGATGAAGAAACACCTGAATGAGGCAGGCGTGGTATTCAATCCTGTGAGCATGAAACCAGAAATAGCCAGCATTTTAGGTTGGGTGGAAGAGGACAGGACCAGGTCAGTGATAGCCAGCATGGCCAGAAAGAGGTACATGGGCTCATGCAGGGTGTGGTCAGTTCTAATTATGTGAAGGACAGTAATATTGCCTACTATAGCCATGACATACATGGCACAAAATGGAAAAGCAATCCAAAACTGGGAATTCTCGAGTCCTGGGATCCCAAGCAGGATGAAGGACGTAGGCTGAGAAGAGCTGTTCCCTGAAGTCAGCATCACGGGATGGTTAATGTGTTCTTCATTGGCAAGAAATCTATTCTCTGCAGGTGATAACAATCAAATAAATCATTATTATTATTTATAATTTCGGAAGAAGCAATTAAATACTTAGGTGAGTAGGTTTAATGATAAACTAGAGTAATTTAAACTGTTTTAATAAGTAAAAATTTGCAAGTAAAGTGATGCTACTCTTTATTCATATTTACACCGTTAGAAATGGAGTCAGAACATACTAGCTATAAGTATACTTTTAAAAATAAAAAACAGTATTTTTTTGAAAGTATGATCTGTAAGGAAAAACTATCTTGACAAATAATGTCATAGTTCTTAACCTTTTATTCTTTAGAACTAACAACTGATTTTTTAACTTTTCCCTTAGGGTTTTTCATCTCTCTGTTTAAGCCACTTGGGCAACTTTTCAGGGTAGGAAAGCCAGTTGGAAAACACCTTGTTTAAAGGTCCATAAGAATGGATATAGAGATGTTGAGTTAGTTTTGACTTATGACAGTTACCATGAGAATTAGGGCTCAAAAATAACTCACTGACCAATTGTGCACCTGTAATTAAACTTACTATCTTTAGTGTATGACTTCTTCTAGAGGTTAGGAGGCAGCAAAACTTTTTTTTTTTCCATAAAAGATTGGATCATAAATATTTTAGGCTTTGTGGGCCATACAGTCTCCCTTGCAAACTGGTCAGCTGAGCCATTGTATAATGAAAGCTTTCACATTCAATACATAAATGTGTGAATGTGGCTATATTCCAATAAAACTTGTTTACAAAAAACAAGCTGAAAACTGATTTGGTCCTTAGAGTTTTCTAACTCCTTCCTATATCACAAATTTTCATGAGGTGAGCCCTGCACAACATACAATCCCTAGCACCTCGTGCTTGGCACAGAACAGGAGTTTAAAAGCATTGCTGAAGCAATAACAAAGGCCATAATTCAGTGACAATGAACTTAAATAACGAATTAGGTCATATCTTAAAAACGTTATGATAGAGCCCCTAAACTTTATTTTGACACCATGACCACAGAACTGTTATGTCCATACTACGGGTTGCCCTAGTTCCAGGGAATGACTTCATGAAGTCATCTTATGCCTGTATTGCATTATATGGATTAACCCTACCTTCTAATTCCTCTGCTGATCACTCCCTACCTCAGAGTCAGTGACGTAAAAAGCGTACCTGGTTTCTTACCCAAACAGCTTTGCATTATTTCAATCTGGTTGACCCTAGTCTTTGTCCAAAAGCATTAGTTTCTTCCTCCATAACAGAAACACATAGGCAAAAAGAGTGTCTTTCAAATCCCTCTTAACAAATCACTTCTGAGGCTAACACTGTTTCATTCAACCACACCCACTGCGTTCTTAAAAAATTTCTTCATGATCCCAGATTAGACCTAGCCTCTTTATGAATTTCCGTGATTCACAACATTGTGAGAGGAAATGGGGCTCAGGCTTTACAAGGCTTGCTTTAAGTTGGAAACTTCACCATTCTACTAGATAATAGCTATAAGTTGGTAAAAACAAATACTATCTAGGTTGCTGAAAATTTAGAAGAACACACGTTATCTGGTCTAGGACTCTGTTTTATCTCCTTCTGCTTGGCTTAGTCCTCAAAACAGTCATTTATTCTGTCTGAGCCAGTCTTCATCCTTCCTTCCTTTTCCCCCCTGCATGCTGCTTCTACTTGTGAGGAGGTACTAGTGGCTGAGGTTCAGGAACACCCGGAAAAGCATACTTAGACCATCCTCATTTCCCACTGGGCACTAGAGAAGATGCTGGCTGAAGATAAAAAATTCTAAAAGTACATTAATAATCCCTTTCATTAATTATGGAAGACATTGCTATTTTTGCATATATAACACTATAAGCTTTTACATTTTTTCAATTTCTAACTTTAAAAAAAGCCTCCAAATTCTTATTTTACAATGAGAAAAGTAGAACTTAGAGGTATTACATGATTTGTTTCAAGATCACATTAATAAAATTAGTGCCCAGTACAACGACTCCATGCCCAGTACTTTTGGTATACACTACTGCTTCTGCTATATAATACTTATTGGAACATCCACCTAAGTTGAATAAAGTAGAACTTGTTGCCCTATCATGAAAAAAGCAGATATAAAAGGTACTTGCAAAATTATATACTGATTATAGACAGATCTTCATTTGAACCCAGAACCTCTGCTGCTTTCACTGGAATGGTATAAAATTGGCTCCAGATTGGTTTTCTGGGTATAGGCTGCTTTCTCTAAAATGGCATCTTTATTAGTTTCTGCCCATGAACCTTAATGGAAAACTCACCTGTTCTACATACCTTTTTGGGTGGTGACTCCTGCTCAACTAAGATTTAGCTACTCATACTGTGGCAACCTCTTGTAAAAACCTGTTTCCCTCCTCTGCTTTACCTTTACCCAGACCCTCCAATGGCCTCCTCACAGACCAGAGCTTCCCCATAAGAGATGCCTCTCAGCTTTCTCATGCCATTCTTCTGTCTCAGATTTTTTTTGCTCTCAGATTTTCTTTCCTGGGTGGACAAATCGAAGAGGTAATCTGCCCTGGACCCAGATCTGAATGGGAGATGGGAACCCTTAATGGGTTTTTCCCTTTCCTCTTTTGCTACTGTCCCATGGAATTTAGCCCTCACTATCAGCAATTTTCTAATTTTTTTCTCTCAGACTTATGAACTCAACATATGCAGAGTCAAGGCTAAAAGTCCTGGGGACTTAAGCAATCCTCGATCATTTTTGTTCAGTGTGAGGTTTTCAAAAGTATTCCTGAGGGAAAGCACTGGTTATGAGCTGCACTAGGTCGAGAGATATAAATATGCATTACCTAATGAGTAGAAAAAGGAATAGTGATATAATTTCTCTTCTTGCCTAATATTCTTCCTCCCTTATCCTGATTTTAGATATGCCCCATCTTCATCCTCCATTGGCTAGAACTCTTGTAAGCATAGTGCATACTAAAGATGAAAATTAAGTCATCTTTTTCAAGTATTACAGCTAGTGATAACACATTGAACTTCAGATTTCAATTTTTTCTGTTCCCCCAAGATAAATTGAACTTGTGAGAACTTGGCATAGCTTTTGGTGCAGGAAATATAGTTAACAGAACTTGTGTTCTCACACTGGTGGAGCTCAGCTTTTTATCTGTGAGTATGGGTTCAATCCAGCTATGGTACCCACTGACTCTGTGGGGCCTCGATTACTCCACTCATTATGTGGAAATAGTTATGTGCCATCAGTTCAATTATGTTTGCTCAAGCCTGAAGGGATGAAAATAAAATGGGCTGAGGTCTTGCTAAGATATAGCTTTAGGGATATTTAGGTTCTGTTTTCTCACTTTGGGGGTACGGACAAGTAAAGCATTAGAACAACGCTGGAGCAGGGTGGGGCTCAAATCTAACCTCCTTCATAGAGACATTGTATATGCAGGTGGCCTTTCCATTATTCTCGCATTTCCCTGGAAGACACGTATGAGCAGTGAATCTTCTCTCCCTCTCAGAAGGAAGCTCAGCGGTCATAGCTCTCTGACCTGGGAAACCCCCAGTGAGTCAAGCCATTCTGCACCGCACGCACCTTGCCTGCCAGCTTCTTAAAATCTCTGTGAGTTCCCGTTGCTCTCTGTGAAGGGCAGAGATACTGGAGCATGGGGAATTACTTGCTGTGAGCTCTTTTTTATCTCTGGGAAAGATCATAAGCAGCTCTAACTGGCCCTTGGATTCAGTTTTCAGTAAAGACCTCACATTATGGCTTATTAAAGATCTATTAAAGTCGGCCTTCCCTTTCCCCCCAAATAGTTCTTTCTCTCCTCCTAAACTCACTGCTTCATACTCACCACTGGTTCCCTCTGAGACTGGAGGTTAAAGCTGAATGCATTAACCCGTAACTTTCTTCTTTCCTCTATATGTAACAAAGTACAAAAGCAGGGTTTTATGCATGTATAAGAAAGATGTGTTGTTGAGATTGCGTATGAGTGTGAGTTTATCTCTATATGTGTAATTTTTGTTAGAGTATATGTATTTATAACGAAAGGGATATTTTGTTGCAATTGGAAAAGTATTGATATGTCATGCATGTTGATGTGTATACCCGAGAAAAATAAATATGCATGTAAGGGACTGGCTTTGTGTAATGAATGATAATTTACAGTATACCATACTTAGTGTAGATAGTGTGCTATGGCTTTGTGAGGGGCAAGGCCACTGAATACACAGTTTGGGAAGGTGCTTGCAATTCTACAAAGCTGAAATGTGAGATATACATTATTGTGTTACAAATAAGTATGTATATGTAAGGTTGTAGGTTTGATAAAGTACTCACAACTACTGGTGCTTTAGGTTTCCAAGTTAACTATGGTTCTGAGGACTTCCCACTTCTGAGTGAGTGATTATCTGCGGACTTCCATATGCCTTGGGTCTTGCTAAAGTTATTTTTTGAGAATTTGTCAGGCTAGAAAGCCCTTCTCCCTCAGCTGAATAGTTCAAGCCTACATAGAGCTTCCTCTCTCTCAGCCCCTCTATAGGATTCTGCTGGTAATCTCTTATTAAAACATCACTATCTCCTGATGTTTAAAATGGCAAATGAAGCATTTAAAATGAAGGCAAGAAATTTATTTGCAGGAGTGCCAAAACAGTTAAACTTTGTAAGCTATGCCTCACAAAATACAAAACCATACATATAGTTATAGGGGAACAAATCACACAAAAAATTACCAAGGTTATCAGGTTACATTAATGTGTTTATGGTTATATTGTGACCATCATATTTAAAAGTTATGATATATGTTCACACTTCAGCATAACAAAAATCAGGATATAACTATTTTTGTTAGGAATCCAGGTTTACAGAAAATATCAAGGGTTATATTTTGGAGAGATTAGGCTGACATTATTAATTTTTGCATTTATTTCAGGTTGCAAATTGTTTTTCTTCATCTATTTTTTTCATTGCCATACATGAATCACTTAGTATAATGAAAGTAGAAGAAATTGTGAGGTTCTTTTTCTTCTTCTTCTTTTCTCTTCTTCTCTTCTTCTTCCTCCTCCTCCTCCTCCTCCTCCTCCTCCTCCTCCTCCTCCTCCTCCTCCTCCTCCTCCTCCTCCACCTCCTCCTCCTCTTCTTCTTCTCTTCTTCCCCCCCTTTCTCTTCTTCTTCCCCTAGAGAACATTTTCTTCCTAAACAAAATGTAACACCTAGGAATAAGACCTGAGTTTCTTCATCCCTTGACTCTTCCACAGTTCAAATGCCATGGTGGCTCCAAGCATCATGACATTTCTGGAAGTCACTTATTAGGCCAATACACTACTTTCAAGTTTAGTTGGCTATGCTGCTGAAAGAAATATATAATAGAAAATTTAGTCTTTCCTGACTGGCCTTTTAAAGACCCCTCATCATTTGTGTATTAAAAAAAAAAAAACTAGTACCTCCACAGGATTCAGAGAGGCATTGTGTTGAAATGCATTCTAACTAAATTCATATGTTGAAGTTTTAACCACCAGTACCTCAGAATACAATTTTATTTGAAAATAAGGTGTTGAAGATGTAATTAGTTAAGATGAAATCACACTGGAGTAGGGTGTGCCCCACACAAATATGGAGTCATTTTAAAAAGAAAGATTGTGCACAAAACCTATAAAAAGGGAAAAATCATGTGGACAGAAAACAAAAATCAAGATGATTCACCTAGAAGCCAAAGTTTCTGGCAAACCACCAGAAGCTAGCAGAGAGGCTTGGAATAGATTCTCCTTCATAGCCAACGAAAGGAAACCAATGCTGTTGATACTTCAATCTTGAACTTCTAAGATCCAGAACTAGGGCATGTCAAAAAACTCAAAAGAGTCTTGGGGTTTAGGCTAGAAAAAGATAATAAAGATTTATCAAAAAGGCCTTGGAGTTTGCAAACTGCAATACCAGAAGAAAGAGAAAGTTTATAGTTCTTTTGGTAAAAATTGCATTCTTGAGAATAATCAATCCTTTATCCTTTGCGTAGGATTGGTCCAGGATGTTATCAGTCCGATGTCTGGCGATTTGGATGATGTATGTCAGGTATCAATACATTATTGGAAAATAATAAAGAAACCAGAAATACCCAAACATAATTCACTAATTTTCAACAGAGATATCAACACAATTTAGTGACATAAAAATGTCTTTATAGTGCTAGAATAACTGGACATCTGTAATGAAAAATAAAACTATCCTCATACTTCAATGTAAAAAGTCATTGAAATGTAATATAAATTTAAATTTGAAAAGTTAAAACTATTAAGATTCTAATGGAAGAAAAAATAGGATAATATTGCCTTAAAATTGATGAAAGCAAAGACTTCTTAGAATTCGAAAGGCATACACATAAAAGAAAAAAATTCAACATTGAACTTTGTAAAAAAAATCTACTTTAAATAATACTGTAATAAATGTGGAAAAGCAAGCCACAGATAGAGAAATATTGACAATGCATATAATTGAAAAAATAAAGCCTCACAATTAACTAATAGAGAGGTAAAAAAAACTTGTTAAAATTTAAAGAAAATGATTTATTTTTTATTTTATTTTTTTTATTACGTTTATTGGGGTAACATTGGTTAATACGATTATATAATTTTCAGGTGTACATTATAATTTGGCATCTATATATTCTATTGTGTGTTTACCACCCAAAGTCCAGTTTCCTTCAGCTACCATATATTGATCCCCTTTACCTACTTTGCCCTTCCCCTACCTCCCTATATTTGACCTTACTGGCCTAACACTCCCCTCCTCCCAACCCCCTACCCTCTGGTAACCACTAGTCCATTGTCTGTGTCCATGAGTTTCTGTTTGTTTGTCCTGCTCATTTGTTGCTTTTAGGTTTATATCCCACATATAAGTGATATCATGTAATTTTCAACTTTTTCTGTCTGGTTATTTGCTCAGCATGATTATCTCGAGGTCCATCCAGGTTGCCACAAATGGCAGTATTTCATCTCTTCTTATGGCTGAGCAATATTCCATTAGTATATGTGTACCACAGCTTCTTTAGTCAAAATCTATTGTAGGACACTTTGGTTGCTTCCATGTCCTGGCCACTGTGAATAATGCTGCTATGAACATCAGTGTGCAAATATCTTTTTGGATATGGGTTTTCAAGTTTTGGGGTAAATACCCCACAGTGGGATTGCTCGATCATATGGCAGATCAATTCTTAGTTTTTTGAGGAACCTCCATACTGTTTTCCATAGTGGCTGTACCAATTTGCAGTCCCACCAGCAGCGTATCAGGGTTCCTTTTTCTCCACATTCTTTCCAACATTTGTTATTACTTGTTCTGTTGATTATAGCTATTCTAACAGGGTGAGATGGTATCTCATTGTGGTTTTGATTTGCATTTCCCTAATAGCTAGTGATGTTGAGCATCTTTTCATATATTTGTTGGCCATCTGTATGTCCTCTGGAGAGAAGTGTCTGTTCAGTCCTCTGCCCATTTTTTGATTGGATCATTTTTTGTTGTTATTGTATCATATGAGTTCTTTGTGTATTTTGGATGTTAGGCCCTTGTTGGAGGCATTGCTTGCAAATATATTTTCCCATTCAGATGGTTGTCTCTTTACCTTGTTGACAGTTTCCTTTGTGAGCATAAGCTTTTAAGTTTATGTAGTCCCATTCATTTATTTTAGCTTTGACTTCCTTTGCTTTTGAGGTCAAAATTCATAAAATTCTCTTTGAGTCCAAGGTCCTTGAATTAGTTTCTATGTTTTTTTCTTTGCATTTTATTGCTTCAGTCTTATATTCAGGTCTTTAATCCATTTCGAGTTAATTTTGGTGTTCGTGATAGACAACAGTCTAATTTCATTCTTTTGCAGGTAGCCTTCCAGTTTTCCCAGCACCATTTATTGAAGAGGCTTTCCTTTCTCCACTGTATGTTATGGTTTTTTTTGTCAAAAATTATTTGCCCATATAAATATGATTTACTTCTGGACTCTAATTCTGTTCCATTGGTCCATGTGTTTGTTTGCTGCCAATACCATGCCATTGATCGTTGTCACTTGTAGTATAATTTGAAGTAGGCAGAGTGATGCCTCCAGCCTCGTTCTTTTTTCTCAGATGGCTTTGGCAATTCAGGGTCTTTTGTGCTTCCATACAAATCTGATGATTTTTTTGTTCTATTTCTTTAAAAAATGCTGATGGGATTTTGATGGGGATTGCATTAAATCTGTATAATGCTTTAGGTAATAAGGTAATTTTAACTATTGATTCTTCCAATCCAAGAACATGGAATATCTTTCCATTTCTTTTATCTTATTTGATTTCTTCTAATAAGGTCTAATAGTTTTCATTATATAGCTCCTACATGTTTTGATAATTTATTCCTAGGTATTTTATTCTTTTTGTTGCAAATGCAAAAGAATTATTTTTTTCACTTCTTTTTCTGACATTTTATTAGAGTATAGGAATGCTACAGATTTTTAAACATTGATTTTGTATCCAGAGACATTACTGTATTTGCTTATTGTTTCTAGTAGTGTTCTTGTGGGTCTTTAGGGTTTTCTATATAGAGAGTCATGTCAGCACAATAGTGACAGTTGTGACTTCATTTCCTATTTGGATATCTTTTGTATCTTTCTCTTGTCTGATTGCACTTGCTAGAACCTCCAATGTTATATTGAATAACAGTGATAATAGTGGACAGCCTTGCCTTGTTCCTGATCTTAGAGGGAAGGTTTTGTAGTTTTTCACTGTTAACTATAGTGTTGGCTGAGGGTTTGTCATAGATGGCCTTTATTATGTTAAGGTACTTTCCTTCTATACTGATTCTGATCATAAATAGCTGCTGAATCTCGTAGAAGGATTTTTCTGCATCTACTGATATGATCATATGATTCTTATTTTTTAATTTGTTTATATGGTGTGACACATTAATTGATTTTCATATGTTGAACCATCTCTGTGCCCCTGGGAAGAAGCCCAGTTGATCGTGGTGTATAATCTTTTTTAATATGTTGCTGTATTCAGCTCGCTAGTATCTTATTTAGGATTTTTGCACCTGTATTCATGAGAGATATTGGTCTGTAGTTTTCTTTTTTGTGTTTTCCATACCAGGTTTTTGGTATCAGAGTAATATTGGCCACATAAAACTGAGTTGGAAAAAATTGCCTCTTCTTCTATTTTTTTGGAAAAGTTTGAGCAGAATAGATATTGAATCTTCTTTGAGTGTTTGGTAGAATTCATTGGTGAAGCCATTTGGTCCCGGACTTTTACATTTTGGTAGGTTTTGATGATTGTTTCAATTTTTGCATTGTTGATCGGTCTATTTAGATTTTCCAGATATTCTTTGATTCAGTCTAGGAAGATTGTATTTTTCTAAGTACTGGTCCATTTCTTCTAGGTTATTAAATTTGATATTATATACTTTTTCATAGTATTCTTGCATGATCCTTTGTATTTCTGTAATGTCAGTTGTAATATCCTTTCTTTCATTCCTGATTTTGTTTGCATCTTTTCTCTTTTCTTTAGTGTGCTATCCAAGGGTTTGTCAATTTTATTTAACCTTCTCAAAGAACCAGCTTTTTGTTGTATTTATTTTTTCTATTTTTTTTTTTCTTCAATTTCATTTCATTTCTGCTCTAATTTGATTATTTCTTCTGACTTTAGGCTTCATTTGTTCTTCCTTTTCTAGTTTTTTAAGATGAAGTATTAGGTTGTTTATTTGGAGATAAGCTTGTAATGAGATGAACTTTCCTCTTATGGTCACATTGTCCCAAAAGTTTCAATATGTTGTACTATCATTATCATTCGTTTCTATGTATCTCTTGATCTCTCTTTTTATCTCTGCCCTGATCCAGTTATTCTTCAGTAGCATTTTGCTTAACCCCCATGTATTTGTGGTTCTTCCTGATTTCTGTTTGCAGTTCATCTCTAGTTTCAAAGCATTATGATCAGGGAATATGGTTGGTATGATTTCAACCCTCTTATATTTGTTGAGGCTATCTCTGTGTCCCAGTACCTGGCTGATTCTTGAGAATGCTCAATGTGCACTAGAGAAGAATGTATAAGCAGCTGTTTTGGGATGGAAGGCTCCGTAAATGTCAATTATGTCTAATTGGTCTAATGCTTCATTAAAGGATGTTATTTCCTTATTGATTTTCTGTCTGGATGATCTGTCCATATCTGACAGTGGGGTGTTTAGGTCCCCTACTATGATAGTGTTTTGATCTCTCCTTTAGTTCTGTTAGTAATTGATTTACATTTTCAGGGTTCCCTGACTGGGAACATAGATATTAAGAAGTTTTATGTCTTCTTGATGTATGATTCCCTTCATTATGAAGTATCCCTCTGTATGTTTCTTTACTTTCTTTATTCTGAAGTCTATTTCATCATATATTAGTACCGCAACTCCTGCTTTTCTCTGAATGCCATTTGCTTGAAATATCATTTTCCACCCTTTCCCTTTGAGTCTATATTTGTCTTTGGAGCTGAGATGTATCTCCTGGAGGCAGCACATGGTTGGGTTTTGTTTTTTTGATCCATTCTGCAACTTTGTGCCTTTTTATTGGTGAATTCAGTCCATTTACATTTAAGGTGATTATTTTAAAATGAGGTCTTTTTGTAGCCATTTTATCTTTTGCTTTCTGGGAGCTCAGTGTTTCCATTGCTTCCTTTGTCCTTGTGTTTCTGTTTTCTTTATTTTGGTGGGCTTTTGTGGGTTTTCCTCTGGTTCTTCTTGTTTTATGTTATATACTTCATTTCTAAATCTTCGCTGTGTGTACCATTACGAATATGAAAAGGATAGTGTTATATATACAGTCATCCGTTTTCTTCTTCATGTACCTCATCTCCTTTTCCCTTTGTGAATTTGGATCTTTGAATCCACTCCCCCTTTTCAGTCATTGTTATCTCATTTTGTTTCTATGTATGCTGAACGTTCATTACTATCTTGCTATAACAATTCTCTTCTTATTTAAGTTTAGTAAAGTTTGCACTCCTCTGCTTCTATTTGCCTAATAGGCACTTTACTCCTTATTATGTTTTTTTTTTTTTGTTTTAGATGAGCTGACGTCTTTCAGTATTTCCTGTAGTGTAGGCCTCGTAGTGGAGAATTCCCTCAATTTTTATATGTCTGGAAAGTATTAATTTCTCCTTCATATCTAAAGGAGAGCTTAGCTGGATACATTATTCTAGGCTGGTAGTTCCTTTCACTTAATAGTTTAAATATTTGATTCCATTCCTTTCTGCTTGTAAGGTTTGTGCTGAGAAGTCCGATGAGAATCTAATGGTTTTCCTTTATAATACCATTTTCTTCTCCCTGGCTGCCCTGAGAATTGTCTTTGTCATTGATTTTTGATAACTTTAATACAATGTGTCTTGGTGAAGGCCTTTTTGGGTTGAGATAATTGGGTGTTCTGTTGACTTCTTGAATTCCAAGCTCCAGCTCATTCCTTAGATTTGGGAAATTCTTGTCACTATTTGTCTGAAAATGCTTTCTAATCCTTGTTCCTTTTACTCGCCTTTAATAATGCCCATTATTCTTATGTTTCCTCTCTGATGGTATCAGCTAGTTCTTGTATTTCTCTTTCATTATTTTCTCATTCAGTTTCTCTCTTCTTCTTTCTGATTTATTTCTAGATTTCTGTCTTTGATTCATTGATCCTTTCCTCCATTTGGTCAACTTTATTTCCCAAGCTTGTAATTTCATTTTTCAACTCTTGCAGTATGTTTTTTTTAATCTCCAGAAGATCTATTCTGTTCTTTTTGTGGGTTTCAATCTCCTTTTCTCTGTTCATCTAATTGTTTTATCAATTTTTGGAATTGTTGATATGACTCAATTCAGAATTCACTGAGATTTTATAGAAGTACTATCCTGAATTCTCTGTCATTTAAGTCTCATATTTCTATGTCTATAAGCTCATTTTCTGGAGATTTTTCTCTTTCTTTCTGAGATGCCTTGTCACCTTGGTTGTTCATGGTGTTTAATGGACTATTTCTCCACCTGGGCATTAATGGAAGTGTATTCTGTTGTTTTTCCAGAGATAAGACTTATTATATAAAGGTCTCTCTTTAGCCTTGTGCAAAGATGACGCTTTTCTTTTTCCAGTAGGTGGCGTCTAAGCCTCTTGGATCCTTGCTTTAAATAAAGTTTAATAATGACTTTAATTTTCTTGTAGATATTTAATTATGCTCACTATCCTCAGTTTCAGTCCCTTTCAGTCAATGATAGTCTGAGCAGCGTTTGCTCAGATTTTTCTGGGGCTCCGTGCTCTTTGGTCTTGGAGGGTAGGGGCGTGGAGGTCCCCTGGGTTTGTGGTTGGGGCTCAGCCTCGGTGTTGCAACTGGGGCTGGTAGAAATCAATGTTGTTTCTCTGTGGTCCTTTCCCGCTTCTCTGCTTTCTGCCCTGATAACTGGGCCGTGACGCCTGCCAGCCACGGGGAGCTCACAGCTTTCTCGGGAAGGGCTGTTCAGGGAAGTTGCTGGACCTTCACCCATCCCTCTCCTCCCAGTCCATTGCCCAACACCTAGAGTTCTGACCTGTGGTAGCTCTTATGCTCAGATCCCAAGCTCAGATGTGCTGGTGTGCGTTTGGATGTTTTTGTTGAGTTTTAGATGTTCAGCTTATTGTTGTTTCAAGAGGAAAGATCTGAAGATGTCTCTCACTCAGCCATGTTTCCCAGAATCCTCCTTATTTTTTAAAAAGCAAATGATTTAAACAGGCACTTCACGAGGGAGGTAAATAAATAGGAAAAATATATGAAAAGATGCTAAACATTATTATTCATAAGGAAAAGAAAAATCAAACTCAATGAGAATTAGTAAAACTCATTACAATAACTAAAATTAAATATAATGACAACACTAAGTATTGGCAAAATGTGGAACAATTGGAGCACTCATGAACTGAGTACAGCCACATTTTCTAATGTGGAAATTTCTTTAACCTACTAATGTTAAACATCTTTTTGACTAAGCAATTCTACTTCTAGTTGCATATCTCAAATAAATGATTTATAGATACACCAAAAAATGTTAAAAATGTATTTGTAATATGTAAAATGTGGAAACAACCAAATTACCTGTTAATCGATTAGTTAAATTTTGCTACATTTAGCCAATAGAATACTACTCATCTCAGCAAGTATAAACAAAAGAATAAAGAACTGAGAAAAATGTGTGTATATTTTTATATAATATAGTGGAATTTCAAAGCACCAATGATAAAGAGTAGAGCCTGATGCTAAAATAGGGAAAAGATGACCTACAAGTAAGGCTGATAAATTTAGTTTTTGTCTCACAGGCTTAGCAGTGAATAGGTGAGATTTGCTTAATAGTTTCTATGTACTAGATTGTATTCTAAAAGTTTTAAAACTACATTATTACTTATTTTCTACAACAACTCAGTGAAATAGGTATCAGCATCCTTATTTTAGAGGTAGAGAAACTAAAGTATAGAGGTTAAGTTTTTACGGTATAGATATAAAGATCCAGAATTTTATCTGAAGTTTTATTCAGTGCATTAAATAAAACCTTAAAATGTTCAGAGAAAATTATTTAAAGCCAAACCTTTCTGTATATAGCAAATCTACTAATAATGTTCAAGAGCAAGAAAATATTTAGACAGATAGAAACAGAGAATTTATCATTTTCTGCATCAATTTTTTTTTTTCTGAATGAACTGGAGTATGTGCTTCAACAAGATGAAACAGTATCTGATAAAGTTGAACTATTGCTAAACAAGTATGAGTGGAAATTACTTAGGGGTGACATGGAAAGTAATCTCAGGAAAACAGTAATTCAATATGCCTTTAAAAATACAGGAAGTATTAAAGCCTTGCATAAAATATGGCTTCAGAGCAGAAGTTATGTCTGAAATTCAGAACTCAGGCCTCATCCCAGATCTAATGAATCAGAATTTTCATTTTAACCAGCTCTTGAGGATATTTCTCTGGTGGTTAAATTTTGCAAGCATTTAATTACCTTTGTGAATAATTAACAGTAAGTCATTAGTGAGATGATGAAGAAAGCCTGTTTTTATCTTGCTAGCAGGCAAATTGGAAGATAATTTGGATTACAGAGAAAATAGAAAACTGTCCCAGAAAACCATGGTTCAATGTAAATTAAACAGAATTTTGACATAATTGAATCAGTGTACAAGGAAAGCATTGATTTTATTTTGCTGAATGGATGCCTCCTCTAATAGTGGTATGCATTCAGTGATGTGGGATGATACACCATTCTTTTTTAGTCATATCATGTATTCTAGATTCTGTGTAGAATAATGTTTATTTAGTAATATTTCAATAAAAATTTATTTGCTTTGAAGTTCAAACAACTAAAACACAAATATGCAATATTTAATCATAGCTCTGAGGCCTTATGTATATTTATATAGCTTATCCAGGAAAATAAGCTATAGGTGACAATTTGGGAATGGGAAAATAAAAGGAGAGATGTGTAAGGGCATTTCTCGCCTGCAACCTACATGGCAGTAAATAAAATCTAAAGTCAATGGAGAAGCCTGAGACCCTGCCCTACCCGACTTGCTCACTCAAGTTGGCCCCAGGTCTGTTTTGGCTCATGTTGTGGAATTTCCTCAAAATCTCTCGAAGATATAAACCCAAACAAGTAGCATCTAGCCTCAGCGTGCCCTGTACCTCTTGTTGAACAGCCTCAAGCTCCACATTGGCAGCAGCCAGTTTCAGTTCATAGCTTAGCCTCTCCCAGGCACTTCCAAGCTCAGCACAGGTGGTTGCCATCTGATGATTGCTTTGTGGCTCATTCTAAGTGGTACCAGGCAGAGTACAGGCTGCAGCTGAACTTGGCTGAAGGCAGGGCCCCTAAAAGAGGCTCCAGAAAGAATATACCTAGTGGCAAGCTTCAGACCACACCAAAGCACCACCTCGCCATCTTTGTGAATGACACCCAAAGGGCAGACTCAGCAGGCATCAGAGCCCTGCTAAAGCAAATTCTACTCCTCAGATTCATCCCTGCACAGTGCCTCCACTGTAGTCATGGCCAATCCTCACAACCAATCAACCTGAGAGTCAGTCCCTCTCATTAATGTGAAAACAGCAAACAAGGCTCAACTGCAATAAACAAACCCACACAAAGGACACACCTGCAGCATATGACTCAGGTGTCCAGGGAGACTGCACCAATGGGTCCTATAAGACACCTGCTACATAAGGCCACTCTACTAAGACCAGGAGACATAGTAGGTCAACTTAATACATAGAAACAAACACAGGGAGGCAGCAAAAATGGGAGACATATCCCAAAGGAAATAACAGAAAAAACCCCAGAAAAATAACTAAAAAAAAATGGATACAAGCAATCTAATAGATGATGAGTTCAGAAAACGTGTTATAAGAATCCTCAATGATCTTAGTGAGAACTTCAACAATGAGCTAGAAAACATAAAAACAGAGGTAGAAAACATAAAGAAGAGCCAGTCAGAAATGAAGAATACAATAACTGAGATAAAGAATACATTAGAGGAAATCGATGGTAGATTAGATGAAGCAGATTATCGAATCAATGATTTAGAGGATGAGGTAGCAGAAAACACCCAATCAGAAGAGCAACAAGAAAAATGAATATAAACAACGAGGATAATTTGAGAGGCCTCTGGAATAACATCAAGTGTACCAACATTCACGTTATTGAGGTAATGGAGAAAAAAGAGAGCAAGAAAATGAAAACCTATTTGAAGAAATAATGACAGAAAACATTTCTAATCTGTGAAAGGAAATAGACATACAAGCTCAGGAAGCACAGAGAGTCTCAAACAAGATGAACCCAGAGAGGTCTACATCAAGACACATCATAATCAAAATGCCAAAGCTGAAACACAAGGAGAGAATCTTGAAAGCAGCAAGAGAAATGCAGTTAGTTACCTACAAAGGAGCTCCCATGAGACTGTCAGCTGAGTTCTCAACAGAAACTTTGTAGGCCAGGAGGCATTGGCACAAAATATTCAAAGTGATAAAAAGCAAGGACGTCTAACCAAGATTACTCTACCCAGTAAAACTATCATTTAGAATCAAAGAACAGATAAAGAGCTTCCCAGTCAGGAAAACACTAAAGGAGTGCATCATCACCAAACGCATATTACAAGAAATGTTAAAGGGACAAGAAGAAGAAGGAGAAGGAGAAGGAGAAGGAGAAGGAGAAGGAGGAGAAGGAGAAAAGAAAAGGAGGAGGAGAAGAAAAATAAAAAATATGATTAATAAAATGGAAATAACTACATATCTATTAACAATTACTTTAGTTGTAAATGAATTAAATGCTCCAATCAAGATATAAAGTGGCTGAATAAGAAAATAAGATCCTTACATATGCAGACTATAAGGGACTTGTTTCATATTGAAAGACACATACAGACTGAAAGTAAAGGGATGGAAAAAGATATTTCATGAAAATGGAAAAACAAAAAAGCTGAAGTAACAATATCAGACAAAATAGACTTTAAAACAAAGCCTATAAGACACAAAGAAGGACCTAGTATTTCCACTACAGGGTATTTATCTTAAAAACCCCAAATCACTGATTAAAAAGACATATGCATCCATTTGTTCAATGTAGCCAGATTATTTACAATAGCTAAATATGAAGGCAACCTAGGTGTCCATCAATGGACGAATAAATAAAGAAGAGATGGTACATATTTACAATAGAATATTACTCAGCCATAAAAAATCTTGTCATCTGCAACAATATGGATAGACTTAGAGAGTATTGTGTTGAGTGAAGCAAGTCAGACAGTGAAAAACAAATGCCATATGATTTCACTTATATATGGAATCTAGATAACAGGATAAACGAACAAAATAGAAACAAGCTTTTAGCATTTTGATGGTCACTGAATGGGGGAGGGATTGGGAGAAAGGGTGAAGGTGAGAAGAGGATTAAGAGGTACAAATTGGTAGTTACAAAATAGTCACAAGGATATAGAACATAGCATGGGGAATATAGTCAGCAGTATTGTGATAACTATGTATTGTGTTACATGGGTACTTAATTTATTGGGGTGGTCACTTCATAAGTTATACAAATGTCAAATTGCTAGTTGTACACCCAAAACTAATATATTGTATGTCAACTGTAATTGAAAAATAAAAAAAAAATTTAAATAAAGTTAATGGTGAAAACAATGTTTATATTCATTAAAATATTATAAAGACAATAAAATAATTCAAAGGGAGATGGTAAACATACTATTTAGACTGTTTTGGTCTGGTGTGGTGAACCTCTTGAGAAATTCTACTTCTCACACTTAGGATCTCACTTCTCATCTAATTACATTATCTCTGAGCCCCAAAGGTCCCTTAGCAGCAGGGTGGGGTTAATGCTGGTCTCCTTACAGAAGACCATGTCCAAGAGCCACCAATATACATACCTGGCTGGGCAGTGAATGGAAAGGGCAGCTTTCCTCTTGTCGGGAGCCAGGTAGGATGCTAGGGCCAAGAACAGCCCATCAAGAAGAGGGACCATCGAGAGCTAGCCTGGAGAGAAGGGATAGAGCAGATAGCAGGATAGAAGGGAGGTGTTGGGGAGGTACTTAAAAGTACAGGACTGTAAATCAGAGGTAGAGAATAGAGAAATTGAGAAGAGGGGTTCAGAGTGACGGGCTAAGGCTAAAGGTTGTGGGAATTGAAAGATCAGCCAGAAGTTTGAAAATATTTCTTTCCAGGGGAAAAAGTCAGTTAAGTCAAGCAAATAGAATTAGTTGTTGTGATTCTGTGTGGCTCAAATCTGACATTTATTATATATTTTATTCTTTTTTTCCCCCTTAGCTTTTAAATTTGGTGGATTTCTACATCCTTATTTGCTAGAAAATAAGCTTTATGAGTTATTTCACTTGGCATCAGCTCTACTTTTTTACAGGATTCTTGTAGTCTGAGCTTCCTAATAGTTATCTTGTTAGAAGCCATTTATATTTAAAACGGACTTCAAATACATTTGTCATTGACCATTACAGAAACAACGAAATAATCAGACTCAAGGTATTATTAATGTCCAAGGTGTACAAATGAGAATTACCAAGGTCTTACCTCCGGTCAATGTAGGAGCAAGGACTTCTACCATCATCTTTACTATTCTACTGGACCAGAATAATATATCCTAATGTCCATCATTTTCTTTATGACCAGAACTTCTGGACACAGAAATATATTTAGTATTATTGTTTTCTGTTCCCAACTCCCTCACCATCTATCAAACCACAGACTGTCACTAAACAAAAACCAACACACAACCTAAAGCAAATGTGGCAGCATTCTTTGGTCATGGGCTTCTAATGCATGTATGACATGCTGTACCTCTTATTTTGTTTATATATATTTTTGCAATCAGTAAGTATTTAAGTTTGATGTGGTGTTCTGTATCAATATTTTACTTAATGGCTTTAATTTCATCTTATTCAAGGAGGCATTCCCTAAGAGTTGTAAGTGCATTTTCCTCATACTAATACCATTTTAAGAGTTTTGTTTTGCTTTGAAATTCTTAATCCAGATGCAGGGATGTGGAAAATAGGGATCATTTTGTATTTTTTAATAAATTGTTAGCCAATTGACCAAACATTTATCACATATCAGTTTTTTTGTCTAGTGATCTAAGATGCGACTATCATCATATTCTTTATCCTCATTTATACTTTTTTTCTTTTTTTTTTTGGAAATGCGATTCTTTTCTGGGATGTATTTTTTAAATCTTTGACTATTAGATTTTGCTAATTATAATAACTTGATACTACATTTTAACATATCAAAGGACATCATCTCTGTTTTTTCAATATTATACTGAATATATTTGAACATTTATAATATCTAATACATTTAGGATCCATCTCTCACTATTCATTAAAAACTCTTATATGTTATTGATTGATAATGCTTTGAATTTATGAGAGTGTTAATGGGAAAATTCACATTTTTTTCACTATTGAATATTTCTATCTTCAGGAAAGAAATAAAGGACTTTTTTTATGTTCAACAGTAAATGTATACAGACCTCCTCTATCCTCACCAAACACAAACTTTTGTTACACCCATGCATTTTGTAGGTTAGTGCTATTGTAAATAAATCCTTATTTTTATTAAGTTTCCTCAATGGTTAATTTTTGTGAATACAAATAGCTATATTACTTTGTGATATTGATCTTCTATCTGGTCTCTTTGGTAAACACTATTTTAAGACTTTGCAGTTTATTCTTTTAGATTTTTTTCAGGTAAAAGTCAAAATAAAGACATTTTTATGTTCTTTAAAAGGTTAGCACTATTTTTTTATTAATTTGTCATTTTTCATTTACTGAAACTGTTCCATAAAATATTGAATAATAATTAGGATACTAGGTCTCCTTATCTTGTCACTGATTTTAATACAAATGCTTTTAATAGGTCACCAGTAAATATATTTGCTCCAAACTTCTGGAAGATACTTTCATTTGGGAACTTATTTTCTTCCTCAATATTAAGAATTTGATCATGAATTGCCATTGAATTTTCTGATTTTTTTATCTCTTGATAAAATCATGTTTCCCTTTCTTAGTTTGTTAGCACAGTCAAATCATTGGTAGATTTCTTAAGCTAAATAATTTTTTAATTTATAAAACAAAGTACACTATTATTTAAGAGCCCAGTTACATCTGATTTGCAAAATTGTTATTTATAATGTTTACACATGTCATCCTAAGTAATTAGATGAATAAATTTTCATCTTTTTATTTGCTCTAGAAGAGGATCTGTCAGCCTCAGCCCTGTTGACATTTTGTGTTGGATAATTCTTTGTTGTCTTATGAATTATAGGATATAGGCATCCCTGGCATCTACCCACTAGATGCCAGTAGCACATCCTCCTCAGTTGTGACAACCAAAACTCTCCAGGTATCGCTTTCGGGTGGAGGACAAAATTCCCTCTTTCCTGCTCTTCTAGAATTTGTAAAAGATAGAAATACTCTACTTTTTTTTTTTTTTAAGTTTGGTTGTTGGTGAAGTTTTACCTGTCATTGCCATGTTTTCTCTGCTGGATTTGATTTCTTAGGCTAGTTTAGTGATCAGTATTTTCCTTTAAAATTATCCATTTTACATCAGTTGCCAAATATAGTATTATATTTATACATCTCTTTTATAATTAAAGTTTTATTTCTCTACCTATTCTTTTGTTTCCTTTTTAATTTCTCATGCAGTTAATCATACTTTATCTAAATTTTCTTGACCACTCAAAGAAAGTTCATATATTTTCTTTTTAAATAATCAACTTTGGTTTTATTATTAACTCAACCATTTGTACTTTTTATTTTTGTTAATTGCTCCTTTTGACATTATTTAAATATTTTCTTAGCATCTTACATTGAAAATGAAAAAATACTTTACATTCTTATTTTTTAATAAATGTATATTCTTCAGGCTACACATAGCACTTTAATGTCTTGCCCTACAGGTTCTGATATGTGATTTTCTCATTTTTATTCAGTTCAAAGAATTGTTTTCTTCTATTTTTTCTGGCATAGAGAAGATGTTTAATAAATGGATGTTGTTATTGCTTTGGAGCTCTTGTTACTTTATATTTATAATAAATTATTATTATTTGTAGGTTAATTTTATAGTACAAATTATATGGTAGGAAGATCTGAAAGAGATTATTTTGTATTTTAATAAAGAAGAGGTAAAAGAAGAAAGAGAGGATTAGAGATTTAATAGAAAAGATTTGGTAATTAATTGGAAGTGGTGACAGAAAGATAAAAGAGTACAGGATAACTTTTAGAGTTCTAATTTAGATAACTGATTCATTTTTATGAAAATTATAAGTTTTAGATGGAATTTTAGGAGTAAGAATAATTATAGGGAAAATAATTAATTTGATTTAGAACATATTGAGTTTAATTTATCCATGAGGAATCCACATGGCAATGTCCATAAGGAAGTTCTGCCTTCAGGAATGTGGAAACCAGAGATGGCTTTCAGATATTTATTTGAATTTTGTATTTAAATAGGTGAAAGATAAAACTGCAAAAATGAATGACATTAGTTAATTTATTATTTAAATGTCTTGAGAATGGGCAAAAGGCAGACCTTGAATAATTCCGTATTTAAGGTTCTTGGGGTGGAGAGAAAAGCCAGCAAAAGAAACTGATGAATGGTGGAAGAATAATAGTAGAGACTGGTGACATACAATACACAAGGATTGAAAATTTCTAGAAAGCATCATTAGCATAATCGATAAACGAGTCACTAAAATAAGTCAATTGAGTTTGGCAGTTTTGTTTTGGTGTTGTTTTCCATAGTTGGGTATAGCCTTGACACCTGATTTCTTGGTCCCTTTGCACACATCAACCATTAATGAGATTCCTTTCCTGAGAAGCCTAAGAGCTTCGTATTTGCACAATTCCTATAGAATTAACATCTGAAATTTAGGACTCTATTTCAAGATGCCACATTGACCACAATGTGTCTCTGAAAGCACACATCTGAAAAATGTTTGTCAGGGACATTCATCAGACTGGTGTAGAGATTCCTCGTATGCATTTTCAGCCTTATTAAATGAAGGCATCGAGGTCATATATCCAGCTTCAACTCCAGCTCTTCTACTGCTTAACTGCATAATTTGGGGGAAAATTACTTAATCACTTTAAACATGATTTTTTTTCTGTATGTATATTAGGGATAACAATTTTTTTTACTTTTTTGGACAGTTATGGTTCTTCCTCCCTTCTTCACTTTCTTCCCCCTTTTCTCCTTCCTTCTTTCCCCTCAGTTTTTCTTTCTTTCTTCCTTCCTTCCTTCCTTCCTTCCCTTCCTTCCTTCCTTCCTTCCTTCCTTCCTTCCTTCCTTCCTTCCCTTATTTTCTTTCTTTAATCATTGTTATATATGTGGTTTCTCTCAACAATTAAGCAGAGATTCATAAAGACAGCCTTGGGAGATTGTCTAATTGTTGAGTCTTAGTTTTTCATATGCAAAACACATATACTACTACCCACCCAGTTATCGTATGTATGAACATGTGTGTTAGAGACATCTTTGGCATTCTTCTGTACGTATCCAAAGAAAACCCACATTTCAAACGAGACTTGATTTTTTTTGGTGCTTTAGTCCAGAATCAATAATTTATTATCCAATACCACTGGAAGCCAAATTTCTCATCATATTGTTTAGATATTCTACTGCAGACTTTTATTTTTAAGAATGATTTAATTGCAATGTTTGTTGCCACCAAAGATAAGCACAGACCTAAGAAAATTTGATGTGAAATAATTCAGGGATTCTTCTCTTCTCAACAACTAAGAAATACTGAGAAATAAGAGAAGATTGTAGCTTCAGAAAACTCAGAAAATATTAAAGTTCTTGGAGAATCAGCTATAGTAATTCACTGAATTTCAGTGTACAAGAAAGGTATTCTAAGTGAGAAACTATATGTTCATTATGTGTCATGTTCAATTATTCAAATATCACTGTCTTCTCAGTCTCTCATTATGTTGATCCTCAATAATACCAATGCTCAGCCTCTGATGTTCCTCTTGACGGGTATCCCAGGCCTGACAGCAGCCCAGGTGTGGATCTCCATTCCTTTTTGTCTCCTGTATGTCATCGCCCTGTCTGGGAACAGCATGATCCTGTTTGTGGTCCTCTGTGAGCAGAGCCTCCATGAGCCCATGTATTATTTCCTCTCTATGCTGTCAGCCACAGACCTGAGCTTGTCTCTGTGTACACTTTCCACCACCCTTGCTGTGTTCTGGTTCAAAGCCCGAGAGATCAACCTAAATGCTTGCATTGCTCAGATGTTCTTTCTCCATGCATTTACTTTCATGGAGTCTGGGGTTCTGCTGGCCATGGCCTTTGATCGTTTTGTGGCCATCTGCAACCCACTAAGATACACCACCATCCTCACCAATGCCAGAATTGCCCATATTGGAGTGAGTATGTTGATAAGGAATGTGGCTATCATGTTGCCAGTTGTGCTCTTGGTCAAGAGGCTGTCCTTCTGCGGTTCTATGGTCCTTTCACATTCTTACTGCTACCATGTTGATCTCATTCAACTCTCATGCACAGAAAACAGAATCAACAGCATCCTTGGCCTGTTTGCACTCTTCTCTACGACAGGATTTGACTGTCCTTGCATCTTGCTTTCTTATGTCCTGATCATCCGATCTGTCCTCAACATTTCTTCCTCAGAGGGGCAGCAGAAAGCCTTCAATACCTGCATATCCCACATCAGTGCTGTTGCCATCTTCTACATCCCTCTTATCAGCTTGTCTCTTGTCCATCGCTATGGACATTCAGCACCTCCATTTGTCCACACCATCATGGCCAATGTCTTCCTGCTCATCCCTCCTGTGCTCAACCCTATCATCTACAGTGTGAAGACTAAGCAGATTCGAAAGGTTATTGTCAAGGTCTTAACTCAGAAGCATCTTCAAATCTAAACATTAGTTATCTCAGAGTAGAGATAAAGCCATTTATGAATGAGTGCTTTGGTAGAATGGGGTAGTTGTCCTAAAAGTGCTGAGATATGCCTCCAACTGTCCAAACTAGGCAACTTATTGGTCATATAATATTTTCTTAGTTCATTTCCTTCTCTGTAAGTTCATATTAATACCATCTAAGTTATAATTTTGTGAGATAATGCATGTAAACAACTATTAATACTTGTAAGCACTAGGACACCTCAATAAAATATTCATTAAGATTCTAAAAGTCCAGATTTATTGTAGAAAAAAATTATTAATAAGCCAGTTGTTCTTTTATGAATGATATACTAAAAGCACTTCAACTAATTAGAATTTTTTTCTTAAAACTCTTGATTTTCAGCATCCTTCAAATACAGCCATCCTATAGGGTGAATCTTAAAATACACATCAATGTAACTCAACATTGGGTCTTATGTAAGTGAAGTTATTTTGTCTTTTGTTATGTGTAGGGGCATATTCAATGTAAAAACACAATGCCATATCAAGTGGTCAGAATCAATTACTGCTATTATTAGCTGAACATTAAAAGTTAAGATAAGCTTTGTTCAGAATTCCATTGATCATGTTGCCTCAATAATCTTATACTTTAACCCAAAAAGAACATGATGACATTTGGTTGCCCATTTGCTATCTCATTATCAGTGAGAGATTGTATGTTATATCTATTTTTTTAGAATGTGAAAAATCAAAATGGATAGTTTATAGATCTCTTTTCTACAGTGTTCTGCCTGACCTAATTTGTTGACTGCAGTCCTTACTTCTAGCACTTCCCCTGTTGTATTAACCTGAAAACAGTCATAATTGTTGGCTTACCACGTTGATTCATTTATCTGTTCTTATTTTGTTATAGGCTTAAGTTGTTTTTTTAGATCTTATTTTCTACTCCCTGTCTGAAAAATATATGTCTTTCTGCAAAATGCTACTAGAATTATACTTTTTATTTATTTTCAATCTTTAAAGTTGAGGGCTGAATAAAAATGGATATTCTTTTCTTAACCTGAGAGTCCAAGATACCTGGAATGCTTGTGATCCTGCGCTTTCTTTCTGTTCTGTGAGATTAAATGTCTTCAGTCTTCAGTGGTCAATAAATGTGAAAAGACTGGATGTAAAACAATGAAGAAAAATACCTCTATGATAAATTTGAGAGCTTGTGACCAATCTAAATCTATTGACATTAAAAATAAAATTAGTCATTATGATTACCAAACAGAACATATCTCTAGTCAGAATTGTATATAAGTTTGTAATAGTCTTAGATCGAGTATACTATGGCACATGCTTAATCATGGAGCCACAGCTGGATATAGGCTGCTTTATCAATGTCTGAGACTGGATATCCCCAAAGCCTGTGCCTGATGTGGGAACAGAGTCACAAGAATTAAATCTGTGACTGTGAGTCAGAGCTTGCTCTCTACATTTTCTTAAGAGAGGCTCTTATCGACAGACAATGATGCAGTAAGTGGAATCATTATTCCCAGGGAAGAGGTGTTTGTTAATTCTCAGGAGAATATGCTTGCTATAGAGAGGAGAATGAGAGTATAAAGGAGAATGTGGATTCCCAACAGGGTGCTGGAGCAGTGAAGCTTCAGAACCTGAACAATCTGAAACCTCCACTCTTGCTCCAGACAAAGGCAACCAAGGGCCTGGTAGGTGTCCTAGAGACTCAAACTGAATTCCCCTAAGATGATTTTATGTTTCCCAATGAAAACATTGCAATTTATAAAGATTAATTCTATGGCTTCATGGGTTCTCCAGCCTCAGGGTTCAAGCTACATTTGAGACAGCATTGATAGTTGAAAAGATCACAGTCCATATGTGGGATGTCGTACATATTTCTACATACATGATGAATACAGTTGAAAAAACAATGTTGTCAAAAGTAAATAATTTCTTTAGTTAGCTGAGTTAGGTTGGAAGTTGTCAAGAAAGGCCTCAGACATGGAATCTTGGAAATGATCCATTTTAAGGGGATCCATTGAACAAGTACAGATTTTGTTATTATTTTTATCCCTCTGTCTGAATCCCACTTCTCTGACAAGAGTACACTGTCAGCTACATGATTGGGGCTTTTATGGTCTAGAACTGTTAAAAAGAGAATTATCCAAGGTATCAGTGAAACTGGCAAGGATGTGAACAAGATTTAGTCAAAATACCAGCAATAACCTGAATTGATGACCAGTATAACTGGTAGACAAAGAGAAGCCAAGAGCAATGGGAAAAAAAAAATCAAGAGCAAAAAGACAAAGGCAAGGGCTGTGGTCATTCTGAACAGAGCCAGTAGCAATTGTATGGAGACCATGTGAGTGCTTTAAGCACCTACAGATGACAACTGGTGTGTGCTGCATGTCAAGGGAACATTAACCACAGTTGAAAGGCTGAGACAACATGGATACTCAGTACTATGAGTAGAAAATATGTTCTCCTCATCCTGCCTCACCATTATCCTTCTCCATATGACACACCCATATGTACCACTAAAACTTTCCATCACTCCTATCTTGAGTTAATTTTAGGCAAAGGTTGTTAAATTTTGTCAGCAGAGAGAAAACACCCTTTGTCCTGTTATTTCTTCTATCTGGATGCAACCTCTTTCTTTACCATTGCCCAGAAATGCTCATAAACTCCCTATGAAAAGAGAAATGCTAGTGCCTGGGCATTGTCTACTCACCACTTACTGTGGTCTTCTAACTGGTCGTTCACCTGGGTCATGATAGCTGGTGTTAGGAGTCTTTCCACTATGCTCCCACCACTGCACACTGCCCTGTCTCAGGCTATTGTCAAGTTCAGGAAAATGGTATTCAGTACTAGAGATCTCTCTGAGTTTTTGTTTCTGGAAGTGGTGCTGTGCAAGACAATTAGGAGGGGAGGGAAGAATTGAAAGAATATAGAAAAATATAGAGAGTATCACTGTGTTTTCATAATTCTGATTGACAAATTTAAACACTTACATATTTGCTGTATCTAGTAATTTTTTTGTTAGTTAAAAAATGAAATATTACTCTTAAATTTGAAGTTTTTTTTTGACTCATACTCCATTCCCACCATACTCATTGTACCGTGTGTGTGTGTGTGTGTGTGTGTGTGTGTGTGTGTGTGTGTGTTTATAATCACATGCTTGCATGCATAATTTTCTATCCAGAGGTCAACAAACCTTTTCTGTAAATGTTAAGAAAGTAAATATTTTAGATTTTTCAGGCCATAAATTGTTGCTGTCACATATGTTTTTTCTTCTTTTTTTAAGAATATGATTAAAAAACATTTTTAAAAACCCCACAGATTGTACAAAAACAGTCCATGGGCTGAATTTGGCTCTGCATCATAGTTTGCCAACCTCTAAGGTAGATAAATTTTATATTTTCACACTCATGTACCATGTACAATAATGTAAGATTAAGCTTCTTTTAACTTCTGCTACTATAGCATCTGTGGTTTGTCTGAATACATGATTGTGGACCACAAGCAGGATGTTAGAGCTTTTCCAGGTTGTCATATATTCTGACTTAGTTTACTTGATGAATAAAGCTTATGAAGTGGTAGTTTTAAAAAATTTATTAAAATACCATGTTACTTCCAGGTATAGAGTTTAGAAATATATCAAGAAATAAAGATGGAGTTGAAAAATATAAAGGTCTTATATGAATATAATAAAAAAATATTTAAATCTATTTTATATTTTTCTTTATATAGAAAAAGTTATATTGCATTATTTCTTGATACTAAGCATGATATATTTAATTCAACTGACAACTGAACTTAGTTGTGGTTAGGAAATACAACTAAGAAAAATTGTTTGTTATGTATGTACCAGGAGCATGTGAACAAGTGACCCATTTACGATGTTTCCTCTCAACACCTCAGAAGTTGAAATCTCCACGTTCCTGTTGATTGGAATCCCAGGGCTTGAGCATATGTACATTTGGATCTCCATCCCTATCTGCCTCATGTACCTTCTGGCCATCCTGGGCAACTGCACCATCTTATATGTCATCAAGACAGAGCCTTCCCTGCAGGAGCCCATGTACTATTTCCTCTCCATGCTTGCCCTATCTGACCTGGGTCTTTCCTTCTCTTCTCTTCCCACCATGTTGAGGATCTTCTTGTTCAACGCCATGGAGATTTCTGCTGACGCATGCTTTGCCCAGGAATTTTTTATCCACGGATTCACAGATATGGAGTCCTCGGTGCTCCTGATCATGTCTTTTGATCGCTTTGTAGCCATTCGCAATCCCCTGAGATACAGTTCCATCCTCACTAGCTCCAGAGTTTTGCAAATTGGGCTGTCATTTGCTGTTAAAAGTATTCTCCTAGTTCTTCCCCTTCCTTTCACTTTAAGGAGACTCAGATACTGTAATAAATGCCTGTTATCACATTCCTACTGCCTCCACCAAGATGTTATGAAACTGGCCTGCTCTGACAATAGGGTTAATTTTTACTATGGCCTATTTGTTGCTCTCTGCATGATGTCAGACAGTGTATTCATTGCTATTTCCTATGTGTTCATCCTGAAGACTGTTTTAGGTATTGCATCTCATGGGGAGCGGCTTAAAGCTCTTAACACCTGTGTGTCCCACATCTGTGCTGTGCTCATCTTCTATGTGCCCATCATTGCCTTAGCTACCATGCATCGCTTTGCCAAGCATAAGTCCGCTTTGGCTATGATTCTCATAGCTGATGCATTCTTGCTGGTTCCACCCTTGATGAATCCCATTGTGTACTGTGTAAAAACTAGGCAGATTAGAGTGAAGGTCCTGGGAAAACTGGGTCTGAAGTCTAAATGATGGGACAAAGGTGAAAGTTCCCTTTTTTCTCAACAGAAAATTGTCTTAGGAGAAGGACAACATATCTTCCAAATAGTAGATATTTCCATTGACTATATTTAATTTAACTGACAACTTAACTTAGCTGTGGTCAGTAAATGCAACTAAGAGAATTTGTAATTTCATAGCTTCTAAGTTACATCAATTAGTTACATAGTTAATTAACCAGTCCTTATCAGGAATCTAATACACCACAGCTTTTGTGCTTTTAAGAAAGAAGAGGCTTGCATTTCATGAAGTAGGTAGGAGTCCTGCTCTTTTGGGGACTGGTGATGTCTATCTCAGGTATAAGAATGAAAAGTGAGGATTTAGAGAAGCTTCTAAGGAGGTGTTAAGAAAGAGTGGCCCTAACTGTGACTGGGAAAGCTCTGCAAGGTTCTAGAACCAATTATCATCTTTATATTTGCTTCCCCTTACTTGATTTCTCATTGTGATTCATATTTAGCCCTTTACAATGTATCTAAGTTTGTCTAAGTATATTTTCTTCCTTGCTACTCGAAGTGTGGTACATTGATCAGCAGCATCGCCTGGGAAGTAATTAGAATTGCAGAAGCTCTGCCAGCCTATTCAGTCAGAATCTGCATTTTAACAAGATCCTAGATAATTGGTGTGTACATTAATATTTAAAAAATACTTTACTGGGGCAATGTAAAAGGAAAACCAAGAGAGTGTGTTTTTCACTGAAGGCAACTTTTGGGAAAATTGTAGGAGGAAATCATAGCTGAGCATTGGCATTTTCAGCATTTTTTAGAAAAGGTAGGAGGCTGAGTCCTTGGAACACAGTGGATGGAGACCCATAAGCATCTGAAACATCACAAATCTCTCTCTCATTGATTACTTTGTGAATTCCACAAGGAAAGTGCTGTGAATCATTCAATTTTAAAAGCATCCTCACAATAAAGTAACTTGTCCAGAGTTTGTTCTTGGTAGATGTATATCAACTTGAACTAAAAGAATGATCTAGAGATAAGATCACATCTGGTAACATAGTTGGCATAACAGAGTGTAACAAATATTAGAGAACAAATAATAATTATGGAAGTTTCTGTAAAAAGAGAAAACTTAGATCATAGCTACCATCTATCAAATACCTCATATGATCACACACTGTGATAAAGGGACTTGATTCATGCAGTACTCATTACACCTAGTTTACAAACATGAGAACAATGGACACCAAATCACACAGGAAGTAGTAGACTAAGAATTCAAACCCAGGTCTGAGGGACTCTGTTCACATTGCTCTACTCTCAGTAAATACATGGAAAGCTGGAGGTAGGTGTACCAGGAAGGAAGAAAAGGTAGACTTAGGGAAAGCAGGGTTTCTCAGAGTACTCATTGCTGTTGCCTCTAGACCAAGCTGTTCCTCTGTTGAATTTTTTTGTTATTTTTTTAATTAAAATTATTGAGGTGACATTGGTTAATAAAATCAAATGTTTCAAGTGTACAATTCAATAATACATCATATGTATATTGCATTGTGTGTTCACCACCCAAAGTTAAATTTCCTTCCACCACCAAATATTTGATCCTGAGAGGTAGGAGAAGAAGGTAGTAGGGGTTCAAGGGAGTCTCTGTTCAATTTTAAAATAATATTTTGTAGTAGGGGCTTTGGATTAGGCCAATCTGAAAATAAAGATTGTTTCTCTAATTTCATAGACCTGAAGCATTCTAAAATGATCAGCCTCAGTATTATCATTTGTGAAATAGACTAATATCTAATTAGTTTAATGAGAGAATATATAATATACCTTTCAGAGAAACTTGATATAATCGAGGATTTAACTAACCCTGAGTTCCTGGAATGTATACTGACATATCATTGTGTGTTTTTGTTTTGACAGTAAGTGGATTCAATTTGCTATTTTTCATTCAAAATGCATTCTTCTATAATAACAAGAGAACAAGGATGTTTCAATATCAGAAAATTTTTCAACACATTAAAGCAGATAATTATGATTATATTAGTGGATGCTGAAAAAGCATTAGACAGGATTCATTAAGTATTTTTATTGAAAATTAAAATAACTGAATTATTTAAATGCTATAAAATTTACCCAAAGATCTAGCAGCCAACCATTGTTCTAATAAGTGAAACACTACTGTGCTTTCTATTAAAATGAGAAACAAGATTTGAATTGTTCACTTCCACATTTAATCTTTCATAATGGGTTGGAAATTGTAGCGAATTAAATAAAATAACATGAGATAATTTGTATGACTATTTGGAAAATGTTATCAACCATCAATTTTTATTTATATATGTTGTATACAAATAAAATTAAAAATTATAAAAATTATAATGCATATAATTTAGTAAGGTATATATGATTGCAAGATTAAAAGGTTTTATCTAGCAATATGTATGTGGAAATAGAAATGGGAAAATTTTATTTATAATAGCATCAAATTATACATTTAAAATATGGAAATAAATTTAATTAAAACTAATAATTTTATTAAATTGTAAAAAAGATATTAATAAATAAAACATTTATCATATATTATTGGATGTAAAATTTTTTATCATAATTGTTGATTGTTTTACATTTAATCTATAAAAAATTGTAATTCTTAAAATTCCAAAGCTCATATTTGTTTTGCAAGAGAGAAATCATTTTTAGCAAAATATTAACAAAATCGCACTAGGAGACTACTCAATAGGTTCAGTGATATGTGATTACATACATGATATATATATATCAAAATCCATGAGTATCTGTAAAGCAATGTACATACATGCATGTATATATATATACATATACATATATATTTAAAGATGACATACATATATTGTATTTTATTTCAGTGAAAAAAAGAGAATGTATTTAATAGATTTTGCCACTAATACATATTCATTTTGATTAATATAAGTTTGAACTTCTGACACAGAAATATTTAAAACTATTACAGCAATTTTAGAAGTAAAGCATGAGACTATATGTAGAACACAGATGAATTAAAGATACTTTTTTTAGGCAACATATGAAACACCCAAATTATTAAAAAAATAAAGGTAGATTTGGTTATATAAAACTATATGTGCTTGAGATTTGATGGTTTGAATAAGGCTAAATATAAATACTATATTTGTAAAGGAATACAACTAGGATCTCTTGCAAATTTGTATTTAAAACATAAACAATACAATAGAAAAATGGATGAATGCTATTTGAAGAGGCTGTTATAGAGAAGGAAACAAAATAACCAATAGATATATGAAAGATGCTTATTTTTACTATGAGAGAAATTCAACATAAAGTTAAATGTGGTAAGTCTCATTAATAAAATTGATGAAAATTTAAAAATAATGGTAACAGTGAATTTTGGTGGATATGCAAGAAAAAGACACACTCCCACATAGGGTAGAAATATAAATTGATATTGCCTTTAGGGAAAGGGATCTACCAATATGCATTGAATTTAAAAATGTATAACCCTTCAAAACCAGCTGTTGATGACCTGGGGATCAGTCTTATAGAAACAAAAGCATAAGTAGGCATGGAGAGCTGTATAAGAAAGTCTAAAACAGCATTGTTTGGAGTGATATAAAACAGAAGACAACTTTAACATGTATTACTAGAAAATACTTGAATTGATTGCAATCTATTCATGTTGTAAAATATTATATAGTCCTTAAATGAATTATACCCGTACTTATTTACTTGGAGGGATTTCTACCATAAGAAAAACAAGATACAGATAGACATGTAGAATGTTATGCATTTATTAATAATTCTAAGATCATAAAGAGAAAATCATTAAGAAATTAACCATGTTTATAGAATAAAACTGCAATTATACTGTTATTATATTTTTGCTACATATAACCACAAATCTCAGTTGCCTACAAGTATAGAATTTATTGTAATGCTTACTGATCATCAAGTTGACAGAAGTCCTCTTGATCTAGGCTATTTTGACTTGATGGCTCTCTTTTGGGTCTCTAGTCAGCTAGGACTGGCTCTGGGCTATATATTGGCTTAAGATTGCACCATGTGTCGAATTCTGGAGAGCAGGTCGAAGGGGCAGTACCTACCTGAGCTAAGCACTACTCACAGCAAAGGAAAAAACCTCATTGCAAAAGTCACACTTAGGCTCTTGCTCTTATCACATCACTATCATCTTATTGACCAAAGCAGATCACATGGATTGCATTGACCAGAGCAAGTCATGTGTCCAAGCTCAAAGTAAAAGTACAGCTTGCCAACTGTGACTCCCATGTGGGAATGGGCATATAATACTACTACTAGGAATTAAGACCAACCATCATCTACCATGTGAAAAATTACATTTATATAAAACTTTACATTTATTAATGTTCACTAAAATGGTAATTATGGTTACATTTGGATGATTTTACTTGTTTTATTTTTCTAAATTATTTGAAATTTTAATCATAACCATGCATATACATTAAAAAAATTATACTAATATTTTGAAAACTAATGAACAGTGGAAAAAAGCTTACTTTTCCTTTCTTTTTTCCTGGCCTGATTGGAGCTGTATAACATCTCTCTTGAAGTAAAGTGCCTAAGTGAGATACTTACTTGTGCCTTCCTCATTCATTCGATCTCTATCAATAAATCAGAATCTCTACTTCTTATGCAAGGGCAGCACTAGTTAAAGGTCTTCAATTCAGTTGAGTGGAATGTTTCTTATTTTTCCTTTGTCGTGTTGTTTAACTTCTCCAACTTTGTAAGTTATTAGAATATAAATATCATGTGGAAATTAACAAAAATGAAAGAACAACAGACACATACTTGGATGGTTGTGACAAGACCTAGATTCTGGCCTTTTCAATGCCATTGATTGTAGTGTAAAAATGGGTAGACCACTGTCATTCTCTGGGGTTCATAAACTTTCATCAGTATACATATGCACACATCTAGGAATAGGCATATACATCATGTGTATATGCTTCTGTGTACCTGAATGACTATTTCACACATGGTTAATGGAATTCTCTGTAATGGACAACTTTGTATCAAGGAGCCTTGAGCTACCAAAGGTGAAGAGGAATCCTCCTCATTGAGCCACAATCCACCTTTCTGGGTAGCAACCTCTTGAGTATTTTTTCTCTGATCTCCTTCAGCTTAATACTGTAGAGAATAGGGTTTATCAATGGAGGAAGCAGGAAGTGAACATAAGAGAGAAGAGTATGGGCAGGCTGAGAATTGGCACCCTAAGACGGTCAATGAGTGCCAGGAGGATCATGGGCACGTAGAAGAGGAGCACAGCAGAGAGATGGGCAGCACAGGTTTGGCCAGCCTTCCGGCGATTCTCACTGGATCTCAAACCTTGCAATACCCTACCGATTAGCCCATAGGAGAAGCAAATAACCAAGGGGTCTAATCCCATGGCTGACAGGACCACAAAGAGGCTGTAGACTGCACCCCTTGCTCCTGGGCAGGCCAATCGGGCCATATCTGGATGCAAGCAATAAGAATGTGTCAGGACCTGTGGGTGGCAGTAGGGCATGTGGGCCAGGAGGAACGGCAAGGGCAGATGGAGACCCAGACATCTAAAAGCAATGGTCAGGCCGATCTTGCTAATGACATCATTAGTGAGGAGCATTGGGTAGTGAAGAGGGCGGCAGATGGCCAGTGCCCGATCTAAGGCCATGGCGAGCAAGACAGAGGACTCCATGATGGAAAAGACATGGACAAAGAACATTTGTAGGAGGCAGGCTGAGGCAGGGACCACATGGGCATCAGCAAGTGCAAGACCCAGCAGGGTGGGCATCAGGGCTGTGGCCAAGCCAACATCAGACACACTAAGCAGGAAGAGGAAGAAGTACATTGGGCAATGCAGGGTGGGCTCCAGGGCAATGATCCAGAGGATAGTACTGTTGCCCAGAACAGAGAGAAGATAGACAGCGATGAGGGGTATCGTCCACCAGGAGGGTACAGCTGACAGGCCTGGCATGCCCACCAATAGGAAAGTGGGGGACATTGAAGTGCTGCCATTGGGAGGTGCCTGCATGAGGAATGTTGACATAGTTCAGGATCCCACTTTGAACTCCGGAATCTGAAAATTGATTGGAAAGATTTACTTAATCTTATGACATATTTGCGTGATGCTTTCTAAAAGCTCCTGCCTTTTCCCTGCCCTGCTCTCCCCAGCCCCACATACACATACATGTTCTCCCCCAACACACATACATTCTACTATCTATGTCATAGTCATCCCTTACCTTGGACTTTTTCCTATAGCTGTCCTCAAAGCTGTTTCTTTAAATTGTTTTTCTATAATCATTTAACTCTCTTTTGCCATGCAACATTTTCTAACTTATTTCTCTTTCTTAATGCAGACACCTGGAAGAGGATTTACACTTCCGTAAGTACTTTTTCTGTGTCTCCAAATCTCAGGCCATATGAATTATGTGCTGCCTTAGCACTTACATTTCAGTTCACTTTAATAGTCCTCATTAATGTTATCAATTAGCCTTTATTACTAAATCAAGAAGCTCTCCTAAACTGATTTATTTCTGATGAGCTTTGGCTGTTATAAAGCCACTTTTTTCTTATTATTTATTTGCTTGTTTGTTTATTTATTTATTTACTATTATGTAATCCTTTGTTATATTTTGCAAAATAAGATAACATACTAAACAACAACAATTTTGCTGGAATTTCGCTGATATTGAGTTGAGAACTACTTTCCTTTTGATACAATGCTTGTTTGATAAGACAAGGTGGAATGGATGTGTTGTTTTTTTTATTATTAAATTTATTGGGGTGACACTGGTTAATAAAATTATGTAACACTCAAGTATACAATTCGATAATATATGTATATTGCATTGCCTGTTTTCCTTTTTAATTCTGCCTCTCATAATTTAACTTCATAATGCACCTTCCTGTGCTCCATTCGATTTATACATTGGTATTTTTGAGAGATATTTATTTGGCTCTCTTCTTTTTCCTTAGTGGTCTTATCTGCTTTCATGACTTCAACTAAACTCCATAAATTGACGAATCATGAATAAATTCCCCAGATTATTCTATACTCATCTCATCCTAGAATCTCTATGTTGATGTCCCATGTTCATTGTGGCATAATTCACAATAGCCAAGATATGGAAACAATGTAAATGTCCATCAATGAATGAATGGATAAAGGAAATATGGTATATACATACAATAAAATGTTATACAGCCTTTAAAATGAGGGAAATATGCCATATGGTACAACATGATGGACCTGGAGGACACTATGTCAAGTGAAATAAGCCTGTTGAAAAAAGGTAAATACTATATGATTCTACTTATCTGAGGTATATATCTAGTCAAATTTTTAGACAGAGAGAAGAATGATGGTTGCTAGGGCCTGGAGGGTAGGAAAAACAGGCAATTACTGTTCAGTGAGTATAAAGTTTCAATTATATGAGATGAATAAGTTCTAGAAATCTGTATAATGTTGTGCCTATAGTTAACAACTTAAAACTTTGCTAGAAGATTAGAGCTTATGTTGAGTCTTCTTAACAACGACAAAAAAAAATCACTGCAAAAAAAAATGTCATAGCAATTGTATCATCTACAAGGTTAAAAGGTAAGAGAAAGAATGGGACAGAGTGTCCCATAACAGGACAATCTTTGGAATTGACATTACTGAAAAAAGTTTAAATCTAATGTAAAATCGGGCAAAATATGAACAGTAATTTATACAGAATAAATACAAATGCTAAATAAATGTGTGATAAAATTCATCTCAGTGGTTACTAAAAGAATACATATTTTTTAAAATAAAACATTTCTTCTCCATCATGTGGGATACAATTATGTGCTAGAAAAGATATTAAAACACTATTCTTAATCAAAGTTCTCAGTATTATAAAATTGTGTAGCTCTTTTGAGAACAATTTGGTACATTTCATTCAAGTAAGAAATTTATTTTATTTGACAATTCTAGTTCTTGATATATCTAATATTTATCACAGAGGAAGACTCTTACATGCATAAAGAGACATTAAATATTTTTGTTTGCAAGAGGAAAAAAGTAGAGTTCTTCAAAATTCTCATTAGGTCTGATAACTAATCAGAGAGATAATATAATGCATAATAGTCTCAACAGCAAAGAATGAAGATACATTGTTGAGTTAAAAAAGATTCATAGTGATTCATGCATTGTGGTATCATATATGTTTTAAAAGTCTCCTAAAATATCGATCTCTAAGATATCTATATTTGCATTAAATTGATTTGATAGAAGTAGTAATGGCTGAGGAGAAGGGATTAATACTGAATTAAGGATAGAAGTCAACGATGACTTTGGCTTTAATTATAAAACTATTTTTGTTTTGAAAACATATGTTTTCATCAATTATTCAATAAGCTCCATTATCACATCTCAAATTTTCCTTCTGTATTGAATGTTTTTCATCCGTGCTTTGGTTTTAGCTGAGTGGCTTCTCTGCTGCCAATCTACCTCCATACAGATCCCACAGTGTTGTTTCTAATTTGCAATCTGATAATGTGGCTGTGGTGTCTTGCTTTAAAGCCATCTGATTTTCCACTGCTTTAAGGCTACACCTTTATTTGTCATAGAAATCCCTTCACCATCTGGCCCAAGACTACCTTTGCTACTTAACCCACTTCTAGTCTATTTCTGCTTACATCTTTAGCCTTCCAAAACTACTGTGATTCCTCAGTATGTGTTATGGCTTTTCACACTTTAAAAAATATATAGTTTGTAAGTGGAATTTCCTTCTGTTTCTCTGTATCATTCTACCTCATATATATCATAAAGTTTCTATTAGGGTATTGTTCCCTTCTTCCCTGAATCCCTGCTAACGACTTCTTAAATAGGCTTTGGGTAGAAATTATTTACCCTCTCCTATCACACACTATGGCACATTATCTAATATAGGCCCTGTCATTCTCAATTATTATGGCTTTCTCCTCAATGGACTGCTACTTTCTCAGGAGATGGTTTTTTATTTTATTCATTGTTCTGAATCCACTTCCTAGTTTATATAAATGTTCAAATAAATGTGCTTCATAAATCCTTTACACTTCTATTTTGTGCTTTTGCAATCCTATTTCTCTAAATTTTCTCCTGGATTTGATCCCTCTTTCTGAAATGCCTGCTTAATTTTATTATTTCATAATTATCACCTTTCTCAAAAGCTCCTCATGCACACTTTATGTAAATCTTCAAAAGTTATTATTTCCTTCAGTGGAGTTTTTTCTTCCCAACATATTTTTAGAATCCACTCTCTCCTTTATGATTGATTCTTTGGATTCTCTGCCTCTCTGCCTGAAATGTCCCCTAGATGGAGCTTGTCTGGGCTTGCAATCCGGAGAACAGAGTTTTCTGGTGTATACCATACATTCACAGAACATTCCTGCTCATTAAAAACAGGTCAGGTAGTGGACATGCCTGGTAGAAGGTAAAGCAGAGAGAGGTTTGGGATAGGTGCCTGTTGAACAAAGCCTGTGAGGCTTTTGTGGGATATTTAAGCCACCACATGGAAACTTTCATAACAGTTCACTCCTTCCCAGAATTTTGAAAGCCCTTTCCTACATAACTAATTAGTATACAAGAAGCACATATATTACCTGACATTTTCACTTTCCATACACAAAAAGGTACTCACATTTTATAATCATTACTCATGTCCACACATAATATAGACATATGTATACCCTCACACAAATACACAAACACACACTTATCCACATTGAAACACAGAAATACATACACATTTGTGTAAAAATGGTTTATATTTATGGACAAAAAATTTTTGAGGCAGATGCACATCAAATTAGTAAATATTCAAGCAAAAACTGTAATTCATACTCATGTACACATTCAAGGATATAGAAATGTACAAATTCTCATTTCCTAAGATAGGATACTTCTGAGTATGTACTGATATATATGCATGTACTTACATGAAGAAGAATGTGGAAAGAAAAGCACTTGTATATACACGTATGTTGTTACATATACATTTATCTCCACAAATTGTGAATAGTGAATGCTCAATCTTTTACCACCTCACAAAATCACAGCCAGATAAAGTCAAAGATTCAATCACTTTTTTAAAAGATACACATACCCAAGCAATGAGTGACTCTTATCCCTTCTCATACACACATATTCATTAAATGTTCACAAACAACCCTTCAATAGTACATGTACAGATATCTCTACACATCGGAAATGCAGCGGATTGTGAACATACACCTTACAATCACATCACACATCACTCCGTTCTTATTTTCCTTCAAATAGTTGATAGGTTGCTACAAAGACAAGTAAGCTTTTTTTTTTTCTCAAATTGAAATATTGCTTCTATAGATTTGATTCTATGATTTAAAACCAAAGTGGAGACATTGTAACCAAAAGACATTTATAAGTACTGAATGATGTTTTCTAGGATAAGACAAACATTTTACTCATTACCAGGTTAGTTCCCTGCCATCTGAAAGATGGCTAAGATTATTAAAAGGATGGACCATAGGACATTTGGTTATAGGGAAGATTTGTTGCCTGTGTATTAGAGAGATCTACCAGTTATATACAGATGGCAGAGTATTATGAACTTTATATTTGTATCCAGACTAGTCCTTGCTGTTAGGACCCGCAGCACAATCTTCCCTGCTATTACCAGACCAGCATTGAAGAGTGTGTGTCAGACAGGATCTTCAATTGCAGATGAACGCTACAGTATTCGAGTGGTGTCAAGACGTGGCCAATGTGAGGGGATTTATAGCTTCAGATTTGGACCATATGGGATAAACCAGAATAGGTAGAAATGGCTAAGAGAGTGGACTTATCTCCAGATGATACCAGCACCCATAGGCCTTCTAATATATAGTACTCCTTCCAAATGAATCACTCCCTATTCTACTAACTTTGTGCATCCCTCTAGCATAAACTAGTGCACTATTGTGCTCTTCCCATGTCTTCCTACTACTCTCTGAGCTATTTGAAGACAAACACTATCTTTTATATTTTTTATTCCTACAATATCAGAACTTTTTTCATTATACATGAAAAAAAGTTTGTTGAATTTCATGAGCCATTTTCAAGAGTCTGCTTATACAAAACTGTCCCTCACTGCCCATATTCTGAGCCCCATAGCTTCTTACCTTCTACAAAGGGCACTGTGCTTTTCTGTATTCTTCACCTGTTCCAAACCGAATCAGCAGCCCCAATCTACTTTCCAGCTCTTCAAAAATTGAAGTAACTTCTGAGAATGGTCAAATGTTTTGCCCTATCTCTTTTCTGTCTTTCCAAGTTCAGAAACAGTGACTTCCACACCGATTTCTCCCTCATCTTTCCTCTCCTTTTCATTTCATCTCCCCACTTACTACTCTCTCCCCATTGATTTTACCACTCACCTTGAATCTTATCGTTGTTTCCCACACCTTCTTCTCTTTTTATGCTGTTCACTCACCACTCTCAGTTCTGCCAGTGACCCTCACACACTTTGGTGTTCTAGAGGACTGCCTCAGGTGTATTCTTTATGACTACCCTTATTGTACCCCATCTGGGGGAGTAGGTGGGGTGTGGGATACAGGAAAGGTAAGCACAGGTGTCCAGCCTCTTGTTGCCAGAGCCCCAGGGGGAGCCTTGATGAGAATGCTGTGGTTAGTTAACAGCCTGCTGTTCTGCCCAGAGGAAGTACCATGATGACCTTTGAGCTTCAATGAGAATGAAAGAATCCCTCCATCCCTAGCATCTAGGGCTGCTCTCATAATCTGTCAAACAGGTCCTCCTGCACCCTACACTAATCCCGAGTTCGTAGGCCTGACTGGTCCTGATGTCCTATCCCGTTTTAACTTAACCTGTCTGCTCTTCGCCAGTTACCACGGCCTCTCTCTAACCTTTTTTCCAGAGAGCAGATAATGAGTCTCAGACAGTGTCCCTGCTCCATCCACAGGGACACCTTCTTGTTTTGTTGCTTGTCTTTGTTTTGACTAATTCTCATTATCTCAGTGGAGTACCACATGGTGCTAATGGTGCTTAGGTCGCAGGTTTCATCTCTGTAGGATTACTTAGTCACTTTGCTTTGCATCCTCAAGCTAAAGCTTGAATCAATTGAAATACCACCTGGACTATAGAATGAGCGTATCCTGTTATGATTTCATCCTCATCCCTGGACACAGTGTTGTAATAAAGTTGGATCACTCTGAAATACAAGAGCTAGCTTGACTGGACCTCTTTACTCCTCTGGCCCCATTATTTTAGCTCACTCTTTTTCTCTACCTTCCTTGTACTTTGCACTTTCTCTTTCTCCCTGACATTTCTTGTTCTTTATATATACTCTGTTTTCTGCTGGATCAAGTATCATCAGACACCCTCACTCCCCATGCCAGCTTGCAGCTTTTCCTTTACACCCTGGACATAATCAGCCTGGGCACTCATTGTGTGCCATGCTATCCACTGATCCTCCCCTTCCTGAGACCTTTCAGGGTGCTTTTGTTCCTTTAATCCCTGCAGCAGACCTGGGTAACCAGATCCCAGCTCATAGTTTATCCTGGTTCATCCTTGTCACTTCTACTCCCTTTTGAGAGATGACATATTAATCTCTCTATGCCCAGGGTACAGCTAAACTTCTCCTGGACTCAGGTTACTGCATCCCTCTTCTCACTTCCTTTCAGACAAGTACAGCAAGTCTGATCTATTGGACGTGTAAGCAGTCTTCAAAATCTCTTGTTGAAGTTTAATGCCATGGTGAATGGAGCTGAGAACATTGACCTAGTTAATCTTAGCTCTTCAGTACACCCACAACTCAGTATCCAGGTGCTGTCTTAGGCTACCTGTTCAGTTTAATGTATCACTCCTATCCTTTAATCAACCTGGGATCCAGGGCTATCTTTCCTTTGATCTCCAAACCATGGAAGGGGCTCCATATCTATCTGCACTTTGTTCTCCTTAGTGTTCAGGATAGCATTATTAATGTGATAAATGAATCTGGCCTAATAAGTTAGAGGGACAGACAGAATTAAACCATCCCTGGGTTCTTCCTTTTCCTAGATCAACATGTGTGTCATCTGGTATCATGTTTCAGAAGTCCGCAGTATGGTGCTGTGGTTTCAGATTTAGACGATCTAGGTAAAAATTCTCATTTCTAGCTATAAGGCTGTAGACAAGTTACTTCATATCTCTGAACTTCAGTTTCCTCATAGTAAAAAGAATTTGGATGTAATGCTAGCGACGCATCCAGGATACCTAACACCAATTTACCATATGTTCACTACTTGGTTCTCTCTACTCACTAAACAACAACTTTCTTTTTCGCTCTTTCATAGTCCCTGGTAACCATCATTCTACTTTATATTTTTACTACTTTTACTACTTTTATGAATTTTACTACTTTAGATGCTTCATATAATGAGAACCTTACAGTATTAAAAAGAGATCACTCATATTTTTGATACTCAAATAGCAACCACTTTTTAGTGATATTTATTTTTTAACAATATATTAAAATGTTGCTTCTCTCTACCTTCAATTCAAAACTTGCAAACTCTCTCTTGTGGTACTGATAGTATCCAGATAATATTAAAATTGAACTTCAGCCACTAAATCAGGAAAAATGTCATGATGTATTTCATATAGAGACTCAAAGAAGGTGTTTTCATTTTTAAAAGATGAAAACTTTAAAGATGTAAAACTTTTACTCTTGGTGTAAAAGTTATACAAGAGTAAAACTTTTACTCTTGATCATGTCTTTTAAAAAAAGTTTTAATGAACAATCGAATGGATGAAGAGTATCATAGCACACAGTTATATTAAAAAGCTTTTGAAAACAAAGTTCAACTCAAGGCTATTTTGTTTTACGCAGATGAAATGAACAATTTTTAAAAATATTGCCCGTATCCATTAAGTGAAAACAAAACTAAACAAACAAACAAACAAATAAAAACACATGTGATATTAAATGCAATGGTTGGCATCAGGACCATGATGGCCATATTTACAGTCAGAAAGGGAAGATGTAAATCTCACCAGAAGGTACCGTGCCTGATATACTTTGCTTTTAAATGCTACCATGCAGAATAAACTGTTGAAAATTACTTTAGTAATTCACAGCTTGGTAACAAATAAAACTTGTATCTTATGCACGATAAGAGTTAAAGGCCCTTTAGAAAAAGAAAAAAAAAAGTCAAAATCAAAAGGACAAGAAAAGTTACAGTGACCATTCCCAGGACTTACTCAGGGTCTTAGTCCATAACCACCATCATATAATCTAGAGATGTCCTGCTTGAAGTTCCCAGAGGCAGCAACAGAAGAAGAATAGCCACAGAAAAGGTAAGAAGTCAGTTGGGTTAAAACGGATACAATCATGACTGTGGTCTAAGCAATTTGGATATCACTCTCTTCATTTCATGAAATAAAACAATGTTCATTTCAAACTCCCTGGGCTAAGACTCAAGAAGGAAATTTCTGATTTGTGAAGCAACTTGAAAGATTTTAGCAGAAGATTGTTTTAAAAAAGAAAAGATTCAGCAAATACCACTATTTGTCCATTCTAAATGTTATCACAGAAATGTAGCACTTAGAGAAATGATCCACTCCAAGTTTCATGACAAAGTCTTAGATTTAGTATTCACTAAAACAAGCTCACTGCTTATCGAGTATTTAACATTTGTTGGGAGGGAAAGGGTGAATACATGTGCTAGTAATCGATATAGGTAATTTAATTTCTTTTGATCAGCTCATTTTTCCAAAAATATAAGTGGCTGTGGAATTTAATATTTCTTCCCAGAAAAGAACTTATCTTAAGCCTAAGAGAGTTGCATGATAGAAAAGGCAAACCAGACTTAGTCTGTAAGCTCCTTGACTTATTGTTGGCTGTTGGCTTGGGGTCACTCTTATACCCTAGAGCCTGCTCTAATTCTTGATGGTGGTCTCCTCCACCTTCAAAACCAGCAATGCCTTGTCAAACGCAACATAACTTTATGCAAAAACTCTCATCAAATTAGGACTGCAAGGAGATTGTAGATAATTTTATAAGAACATGTCTGAAAAGAATTCTAGCTAACATTATACTTAACAGTGAAAGACTTAATATTATCTCCCCAAGATCCTATGGGAATAAAGAAAAAAATATGTGTACTTTTATACAACATTGTATTGGAAGTCTTAGTCGGAGCAGTGAGGAAAAGAAAAGAAGACATATAAACACAGATTAGTAAGGAAAATTATATATCTATGCACACATAGCATGATAACTTACATAAATATACCAAAAAAACTATGAAAATATTTCTAGAACTTAAATATAAATTCGGCAAGAGCATAGAATAATACAAAGTAAATACAAAAATTAGTAATACTTCTACATCTTAGCAATACATAATTAACAATGGATTTTTTAAAGTACCATTTATAATAGCCCAAAATGACACAATTGTGTATATAGCTAATAAAATTTGTACAGAATTACTATGTTGAAAATTATAAAGTATTGCTAAAAAAGAAATCAAAGATGACTAAATAAATGGAGAAGATGAATTATGAGACTCACTATTGTTTAAGATGTCAATTCTATGCAAATTCTTCTAAAGATTTAACAAATGACTATCAAAATCTCAGAAAAGTCTCTCTCTCTCTCTCTTTGGTATGACAAGCTGATTCTAAAATGTATATGGAAAATCAAAGGAGTATAGACAAAATACTTTTGTAAAAGAACAACAAAATTTGAAGATGCACAGTACTTGACTTCTAGACTTCCAAAACTACAGTGATCAGGAAGATTTTGGTTTGACGAAGGGCTAAAACAGTGGAGAGAATCTAGAAGTAGACCTACAGAAATGTGGTCAATTAATTTTTAAACAAAAAATTATAAGCCTAAATGTAAATCATAATACTATAAAACTGCTAAAGGAGAACATATAGGAATTCTTTGAGAGTTTTTGTTATGCAAATAATTCTTAGACACCAAAAACACAACATATAGAAGTAAAAGAAAGGTAACTACATTTAATGAAAATTTTTACAAAAGTGTTTAATGAAAAACTATGTTAGAGAAAGAAAAAGTAAATCACATACTAGGGGGAAATATTCACAAATCATATAAACAATATTATTAGAATATGTATTAAAATAAAAATTCTATTAATTCAATTATAAGAAAAAAACAAACAATGGATAAGAGATTTAGATGCTTCACCAAAGAAAATATGGAATATGTCAAATAAACACATAAAAAGAAGCTCAACATTATTACTCATTAAAGAAATACAAATTAAAACCACCATGATGAGATGACTAAATATTAGAATGACAAAGAGGGAGAAGGAGAGGGATAGGAGAATTTAAGGTACTATTTGGAATGCAAAGCAACTAGGACTGATATTCTGGTCATGAGAATGTAAATGGATAGCCATACAATGGCACAAACATTTTGAGAACAATTTGATATTTTCTTATAAAGTTAAACATATACTTAGCAAATGACTGGGTAATGACTTTTAGGTATTTAATCAAGACAAATGAAAACTTATGTACATATAAACACCTATACGTGAATGCATATAGTAACTTTATTTATAACTAAATTTCCTTCAACAGCCTAATGAATACATGGCATACCACCTAAATATCTATACAATGGATATCTATACAATGGGACACTGTTCAGTAATAACATGGATAAATCTCAAATGTATTATGTTAAATAGAAGAATTCAAGCTTGAAAGATTACATACCTATAATGAACCAAAATGATAGGAGCGGACAAACAGATCAGTGGCTGCCAAGGGCTTGTGGTAGGGTGGACTGGTTGACTACAAAGGTGGGTGAGAGAAATGTTTTGAGTTGATGAAACTCTTCTGTATCTGGATTGGGGTCATAGTTACATGACTCTACATTTATCAATGCTTATAGAGTTGTACTACAAAAGCGAATTTCAGCAGATGTAAATTTAAAAAGCATTTAAAAAATACAAAGTCTCATAAGATCATTTAGCATTTCAGTTGTTTAAAATTTACCTTTTAAGGCTCATCCATATTTTCTTAGGTTCTCCTTTCTCTCCTATTTGATTATTATGTATTACTTTCTTGTTTCTGGCTTCTTTTCTTCTGTCCTATTTTTTAAATACACAAATAGTTTTGGTCATCTTGATCATACAGCATATACTAGCCATGGGTTATGGATTGAAGCATCTGCATTTGACAAATTCTAGTAACCAAGTTTTTAAAATGCCTCAGACATGTATTTAAAATGAGTCAAAATGGAAAAAAAAATATGTTTTGGTAAAAATATACATTTTCATTACTGCTAAAAATTATCTTGATGTTATGAAAACCACTCAAGGATAAACAAGATATATTATATAGGCTTACAAATTTGTATTGTATTTGCAACTTCTCATAATAGTGCTTTTTCATGAGGCTTTCATGCTAAATCTAATTTATCTTGTAATAAAATCATTTAACTAGATGTAATAAGACATCTGTCTAATTCAAATTTGGTTAGTGCTGAGTGCTATTAGAGTACTATGTTCTAAAGGAATAGACAAGAAATAAGAAAAACTTCATTACTTACTCACAGTTAAGAGAAAGGAGTAACAGGAAAATATAAGAATAAGCAAAGCAATTTATTTTTATGTGAATGAAAAAGTTAAAGCTGTTATTGGAAAACTCCATGTAGGAGGGTCTGGACTTGTATAACATTGTTAGATATAGAAAGAGAAAAACAATATTAGAAATATTTAAGAAATAAATCAGCAGGACTTATTGTTTCTTTGACGACATGTTTATTTCTGATTTACATGACTAGATGGATTGAATTATCAACTGAGATATAAAAGTTAAAAAAAAACAGTGAAGGCATAGGAGGGAAAGCATAAATTTTCTTTTTAAAGTTATGGACTTGTCAATTTGGTAAATATGTGTGATAGAGGTTAAGATGATGGCCACCAAGCAGATACATATAATTATCTGAAACTCAGCATAAGAATCAGTATCAATGATACAGATTTGGAATGAATCTGTTTAGAAGTCAAGTTAAATATATATTTATTCATATAAATAATATGAACAAATTCATGACTCTATATGTGTAAATTAAGTTGCCAGAGGAGAAGGTGAAATGGGAAAAGCAAGTGGTCAAGTAGGAGATGGAGTCAGAGACATTGAGAATGAAGTGGGGTTACTATTGAACTTGGGAAGAAGCAAGTTACTTAACTCTGGGTAGGTAGAAGTGGGTGTGAATGTATTTTAAGAAGGAGCTAAGAGGCAAGATATTGAGAAAGACTGGATCAAACGATCACAATTTTTTTAATGAATAAAGGAAAGTTTTTTTCTATGAGAAAACATTATGGGAGAAAGATTGAATGAGAGAAGAGGTAAGATATGTCATGAACATGTGAAATTGCTTTTGATAGGCATGGGATTAGTATCCAACCAAGACAAATTAAAATAATTAAAATAGATTCTCTAAATTTACAGGACCGTGCAATCCCACTTACTGAATAGTCAGTATCCTCTCATCATTTTCAGCTTTAAAGATGTTAAAATAAAAAAAGAGAGATGGTAACATTCGTGCTGGCAGTCAATGACAGAAAGTTGAAAGAAATCAGAATCCATGTGAGATATGAATGATTGACCTGTATAAATAAAAAACAAGAACAGAAACAAAAAATAATGTTGGATTAAGAGCTTGCTCGGAGGTTCTAGCAGGGAGCGCAGCTACTCAGATACCCTTAATGGAAAAACCATCCCCTCCCCTATTGTGGAAGGTCATTCTCTTAGGCGGAGCATGCAATAATTTGACTTCAAAGGCAACGGAAGTAAGAGCAAAAATTAATAAGTGGGACTATGTCAAACTAAAAAGCTTCTGCATAGCAAAGAAATTATCAACAAACAAAGAGGCAACCATCTGAATGGGAGGTTTTTATAAACAATGCCTCCGATAAGGAGCCATTGTCCAAAATATATGAAAAACTCTTACAACTCAATAACAAAAAAATAAACATTCCAATTAAAAATGGTCAGAAAACCTGAACAGACACTTCTCCCAAGAAGACATATAAATGACCAATAGACTGAAAAAATGCTCAACTTTACTAGCTATTAGAGACATGCGAATCAAAATCACAATGGGATACCATCTCACACTTGTTAGAATGGCTATCATCAATAAGACAAGTAAAATCAAGGGTTGAAGAAAATATGGAAAAAAGAACCCTCATACACTACTGGTAGGAATGTAAATTGGTGCAGCCAATATGGAAAACAGTATGGAGGTTCCTCAAATAATTAAGAATAGGATTACCATATGACCCAGCAATCCCTCTTCCAGGTATCCACTCCTCAAAATTAAAAACATTTATCCCTAAAGATATATACATCCTGATGTTCACTGTGGCATTATTCACAGTGGCTAAGACATGGAAACAACTGAAGTGCCCTTTGATAGATTGGATGAAGATGTAGTACATATATAAAATGGAATATTAACCATAAGAAAAGATGAAATACTCCCATTTATGACAACATGGATGGATCTTGAGATTATCAATGTAAGCAAAATAAGTCAGAAAGAAAAAGATGAGAATTATATGATTTCACTCATATGTAGGATATAAAACTGAAAGCAACAAATGAACAAGAGAAAAAAATAAAAATGCATAGATATAGACAACAATTTAGTGGTTATCAGAGGGAAAGGAGGGAGGGAGGGGTCGAGCAAGGGTAAAAAAGTTCAAATATATGGAGACAGAAGGAGATTTGACTTTGGGTGGTAAACACCCAATGCAATATACTAATGATATGTTATTGAATTATCACTTGAAACCTATAAATTTTATTAACCAATGTCATCCCAAAAAATTAATTTAAAAAACAGAAACAAAAAGCTGAGGATTTAGAATAAAGTTATAGTGATTCAGTTACTCCCAAACCCTATTTGTCAATATAGAAGAAAAATATGAATAAAGGCATGACTTAAGCGTCACAAGATGACACACAATGAGCAGTGAAATGTATAGGTTAAGATATTGCAAATAGAACAATTCCACATTTTAATTATTTGAAATAGTATTAAAAGAATGATTATATGATGCAGAGACGAATTTTATTTGAGTTAAAAAAATCAACATTTTGAGTGTCTACAGTATTGGAAGAGTAATCTAAATTAATATAAATTACTCTAGAACTATCATGTAGGTAAATGGTAAGTGAATAAGATAGCTTAGTATATGAGCCTCATTCTATATGGGCATTGTGCCATCACCTAGACATGGTGACTTTCAAGATCCAGGAAGTGCAAAGCACATCTGGGACAGTGAAGAGCCTCTGTTCTATTATTTCTATCATAAGTATAATTTCTAAAATCAAATTCTTATAATTACATCAAGAATCTGGGCCAATTCCCAGTGTGATCCTTTTTTCTTTTCAGATCAATGAGAATAATACTCAGCTTATTCACTTCACAGGAGTATTAAAGTCATGTGAATGTATGAGGATAATGATGATGAAAATATAAAGCAAATGTGATAAATTACATAATTGATAAAGCTCAGAATTAATACTAAATATTATTATTGTTATTATTAGTGCTATTGTTATTATTACTGTTGTTATTCAGAGGGCAGGTAAGAATAGTAGAACTACCTGAAAGTGGTAATTAGAATATGAATTGTCTCTTGATTGATTGGTGCATAGATTAATTACTCCCTGAAGGGCCTCTTGCTTTCCTTTTGCACAGAACATAATAAGACTTATTAGGTTAATATTGAAAACTGAAAAATACCATAATTCATTATGAGTTATTTTAACTCTAGAATTCATGGGAAAATGGAATGGAAAAATCATAAGTCACTTTTCCATGGGATATTGTTATTAGTTTTGTTGTGTTTTGAGAAAAATAAAGGCAACTATTATTCATTTCAGGTCACGGAAAAAGTGAGGTGGCTAAGATAGCCCTGAGAGACTATGATTGATCACTATTCAGCCTCTGGAACGCCCCAACCAGACACACACACACACACACACACACACACACACACACACCCCATTTCCAAATAGTCTTCTCAAGGCTATCTTATTTCCCAGGTGTGAAAATCTAAGAGGTGATTTTACAGCTCTGGAGAGACTTCTCAATCCTAGATGCCTTGGGAATAACCTTGTTCATAGATCTGTGAAACTCTCCATGGCATGGTACAGGGAGGGATTTGGAGCAGCTCAGAAAATAAAAGTCCTCGTATGGGTAGTGGCAATGGTTTTGCCAAGCAAGCCTCAGGCTGCTAAAGAATCTTCTCCCAGCTAGGAATATTCTCAGCAACTAGGTAAGTATTAGGGCAAAATCAGAGGATAGGGTTGGCCTATCAACAGAATATTGTAATATATCATCAATGAATTGATTGTCCTCCAACCACTTTTTTTCTGTGTTCCCTTATCTCTCCTTTGTCCTTCTTTCTTCAACCCAAGCATTCCGTGTTCTTGTGTTCTTGCTTTCTTGCTTATTCACACCTGCTTTAAGGGAAAGATGTGAAGACAACTTCTTTAACCACATGGTGAATAGGTCATCTTTTTCTAAGGTGTGGATAAATATAAGATTTTCTATCATGAATACATTGCCTTAGAAAGTGGGGAAGTCCCAGTCACTGAAACTAATGCAAGCAGAAAGAAAGTGCCACCTATGGAACACAGCATGAATGTTCCTATATCAGTTAGACACTGAACTTTTAAAATTCCTTTCTTATAGAATCTTAGAATGATTGGAATTTGAGAATTTTCTCCTTGAAAAGTTAATCTGTGGCTCTACCATCAGGTGAAGTGTAGTTAAAATTAATCTCTAGATCAGGGAGATTTTTCTTTCTGTTTCCTCAGGCTCCCCCTTGCCTATCATACACCCTGGTAGAATAAAGCACTAATTAGTAAATTTCTCCTTTTAAGGCCAATCTATTATTCTGTCATCCGCAAATACCCTAGAATTTCTGGGAACCTGGAAGTTTCCCTGGTACTTACAAATGGAACTGTGTTTGTTTGTTTGCTGCTACTTACAAAACAGAGAAATTTTGCAATTTTATTTTGTTGTTCATCTGCTCCTTTAATCTAGGATCTATAATGAGGTCGTATGGTAGTGTAGGGGGAGGCAGATATAAAACACTTACACAGTCTGTTTTTCCATAAATATGGCAGTATGGACGCAGAAGGTCAGGGCTAGATGAAACTTTCGAAGGAAGAACTGGGATCTAAGAACCTAATCTTCAGGGGGTAGGCTGGAACTCTACCTGTTTTCTAGATCCTGTGCAATATAGATAAAGAACAAAACCTAAGGACCCACCCAAACACACAATGCAATATATGTATGATGTATTATTGAATTATACACTTGAAACCTACATAATTGTCTTAATGTTACCCCAATAAATTTAGTTAAAAAATAAAAGGTAAAGAAAAATCTAAGGACCCATATTAGGGAGTAAGCATCTTGGCCCAGAGATGCAGTTTTGACTTGCTCTTCTCTAATTGAAGCCTTAAGCTCCCATTGCACTTAGTTGTGATTTCCCTCAACAAGTCTCTGCTGCCCCACAACCCCAACCCTCTCATCTGTTTTGCTGCTAACAAGGTGTTTGACTAAGGAAAAGTTATTTTCTTCACCTGGGCTTCAATTTCATTATTAGTAAAATGTGAAATAGATTTACTTTTACTTCTGCTATTTGTTGGACCTCTGCTATTAAAATTCTTTTTCTCTTCTTTCCTTCTCTCCCCTCATCTTATTTTCTTCTCCCCACTCACATTTATTACCTACTTTTATTTCCACTCTTTATTACAATGATTTGAGAAACTTAATGGACACGTTCTTTCTCAAAAACCCCTAAAACATATTTTAAAACTATTGGAAAGAAAGAAAGTGTATGTTGGCTAGGCCAAATATTTACACCAATAGCTAACTTTCTTTCATAACAGCAATGGAAATAAATGGCTATTTTATAGAAAAGGAGAAAATACCTTGGCCAAGGCTGGGGAAATCTGAATCGTAAATCTTTTGAAGAGGATCTTTTCGGAGATTTCAAAAACAGTTGTAATATGTTTTTTGATGCTTCATTAGTATGGGTCAGCAAGAAGTGTGTACATAGCCTGGGGGTGTGACATTCAATATTTGCAGAGCAGAAGACAAAATGTTCAAAAATTATAAGAGATACAAAATTAAATGTGGTTCTTTGCTGATAGAAGAGAATCTATCTATTTTACTTCTACCAGCTGTAAAATCTCTGGCCAAAAAATCCAAAACAGACAAATAAGAAAACAAAAAAACAATATCAACATGGAAAACACGTGAAGAGAACTTCATATTCCAAATAATCATAATAAAAACTACACATTTTATGTTCTAAGGCATTTAATTTTTAATTCTCACATGGCACCTATGGTGTAAATTATTGTCCACATGCTACATGTGTAGGGCTGTATTGAGGAGCAGGGGGAACTGGAATCTGATTGCAAGATGTGTGGGTCTACAGTTCATGTTCTTAACACTACATTGCCTCTTACTCTGCTTCATTACAGTCAATCGATGAAGACAACTTATGAGTATCTTAAGGTTGAGAACTTCTCAAAGAGAATATTCTCTACTTCTGACTGGTATTCATGTCTAAAGTTGAATGACCCCATTGGGGAACCTTTTAGAATAAATGTAGTTACTGATTCTGGCAATATGAGTATATCTTCCAGATCTCTACTAATGCTTCTATACTGACTTTTAATCAGAGTGTAACATGCCATTTTGAATGGTCACTGTGCCCTAATAATATGATTATCAGATGAATCTGTTCTAAAAAAGGCTTCATGTAAGCCTTGGGGATGGGGGAGGTCTCACCTCCTTTTGGACAAATTGAGTTACTTTAAAAAGAAAATTACTGTTGTTGCTTTCTTAAGTATAATTTGCTCTCCTTCTACTAGGATTTCACTATTAGAGATGGTAGGTACATTTCATTTCCTATAATTAGAAGTAGCTGTCTCAGGTTCCTGGGATGAGAATGATTCTGAGGCCGCATTCAGGCTCAGGGAAAATGAAGAAGGGTAATGCTCAACTAGAGGGATAGGCATGTGCACTGGGCATTTCCATCCTTTCCCTACATAAAAAATTCATTGCCTTCATGAGAGTTTTGGGTATAAGGAGTATAATGAGCAAGAATAGCATCCTTTGTGGGGAATAAATAATGCATATTTCATATTAATTCTGTCTTAGTTGTTATTTCCTCAGTCTTTGATTTAATCGCTTGTAAGATATTGATTAGAAAGAGGGATGAGAAGCCAAAAGAGGCAGAATGTTTTACCTAATGCATTGACATTGCAACATGTGCTTTAAACTAAATATGACTTATTTGTACTTTGGTGGGTCTTTTTCCATTGGGCCAGAAGTTTTCTCAACAGGATACATATTGGAATAGTAATTTCAGTGGTTCAGTCCTCTCTTACACTCTTCCCCACACATGTGAAAATAAAATGCTTCCACTTTCAGGGAAGTTGGATTCTAATACATTGCTAATCTCTGTCACTGTGCTTTTAGGAAGCCACACATCAGGATCTTGCAAAGCTCCCTTTTCATGCCTTTGTCACATTGGCTTCATGGCAGATAATAACCACACCCACTTCCAACACCTTTACTTTGTTTTAACTGGAATTCCAGGGCTTGAACAAAAGTACTACTGGATGGCATTCCCACTGGGTGCTATATATGTCATTGCCCTCTTTGGCAATGGTATCATCATTTCTACCATCAAGTCTGAATTGTCCCTGCATATCCCCATGTACTACTTTCTGTGTATGCTGGCACTGGCAGACATGGGACTTGCTCTTTGTACTTTGCCTTCTATGCTAGGAATATTCTGGTTTAACTACAAGTCCATCACCTTTGATGCCTGCCTTGTTCAGATGTACTTCATCCACACCTTCTCAGCTATTGAGTCTGGAGTGCTAGTGGCCATGGCCTTTGATCGTGTTGTGGCAATCTGGAATCCCCTCAGGTACAGCACCATCCTAACCAATGGTGTAGTCTGCAGAACAGGGGCAGTCATCTTGACAAGAGCAGTATGCGTGGTCTTCCCTGTGCCTTTTCTCATCAAGAGGCTCCCTTTCTACCATTCCAACATCCTCTCCCACTCTTTCTGCCTCCACCAAGATGTCATGCGCCTTGCCTGTGCCAGCACCCGAGTCAACAGTCTCTATGGCCTCATTGCTGTCATCTTCACCAAGGGCTCTGACTCCCTCTCCATCCTCTTCTCCTATGTATTTATACTCAGAACAGTAATGGCCATTGCCTCAGGGGAGGGCCGGCTGAAGGCACTCAACACCTGTGTTTCACACGTCTGTGCTGTACTTATCTTCTATGTGCCACTCATCGGAGTGTCTGTCATGCATCGTTTTGGAAAGCACCTTTCACCTCTGACTCATGCCCTCATGGCTAATGCCTACCTTCTAGTACCTCCTGTGCTAAACCCCATAGTCTATACTGTAAAGACCAAGGAGATACGAAGGAAGATCATACAGATATTTGTTCAAACCAAGATCACTGCAGAGGGTTAAGGTCTGCCAGTTTGAGAAAGGAAGAATCTATTCCATGAAAGCTTGATTATGGCTATAAAAAAATAAAGGTATATATATATTTTTTTCACATTTCTATGTGATTGCATTGGAAAAAAGAGTGTTTTCTCTGTTCTCTAAGCATATTTTCCTATTCCTGTGCCAAACTGTCTTTTGACCGGTATAGAAAGAGTGGCATCTATATGAACTGTTCAATGTATTGTCCTGTAGCCCTGCATTTATGAAATGGCATAGAACAGCTGAAGGCAGGGAATGTTACTACTTCTGTTTTGTAATAATGCTTTTGTACAGAAATAGGCCATTAGTTTTATGTTTTGTTTTGTTTTGTTTTTTAATTAAAGCTCATTAAATTGATTTAACATTTTAGCTCAAGAGCTAGGAATGGCCTCTATTAGCTTAATAGAAGAAATGAACTATACTCATTAAATAATAAGAGAACACCTGGAGGATAATACATTATTAAATAAGATATGAATCAGAAAAATGATCAAATTTTAGGATTAAAAATAAAAATGAACAATTGAGCAGGGACCAATTCTGTTGCATAATTTGGGATCAGAAGATTAAGGGTGAGTTTTAGCTCTTTCATGTGTCACACTGGGTAGTCTCTTACCTTCTTGTAACTGCAATTTTGTAATTTTGAAAATGGAAATAATATCAGCTGGCATCCAGTATTATTATAAAATTCAGTTTAATCATATAAATACAATTATTTGTAAACTTTGGAGTGCTGTACACCTATAAAAAATTATCAAGAGTAGCAAATGCAAGAGAATAAGAGAACATACATTTAAAGACTGACCACTAAGTAAAAGACACAGTGCCAGAGCCTTCTGGATGTTATCTTATTTGATAATTACAGCATCCCTATGAGGGAGAGTGTTATGTACTGTTTCCAGATGAAGATTATCAGTCACAAAGAAGTTCATTTGCTGGCCAAGGCTCACACAGGCAGACTTCCTGGAGAATGTTGGACACCATCTATATTGTGGGAGTTAGAAAAAGTGGGTTAGGCAGAGTGGAGAAGACACTCATAATAAAGTCTTAAAGAACTATTAAGGATTTTTTTGAAGGCAAACTAAATATAGGAAGTAGAAAGAACAAAGGCCCATATATAAACTAAGCTACATGTATCCCTGCACATGGTCCAAATGACTTTTTAAAAGTAGTTACTGTTCAATTGTTAAAACCTAAGACCAAAGATTCTTTGTGACTTGAGTGGTGAGTGTCATTATCTACTACTCAAATCAGTATCTATTTTAGAAGTTTGTTAGGGCAGACTCTATTCTAATTAAGATTAATTCAGCAAAAATATGCATACAAGAAATGAGCATTTCCATTTAAATACTGCTTTCCATTTTAATACTATTTTCAGGTTTAGAGGCCTCACTGAATTAATTTACTTTCATAAAAATAGGCTTTATTTTTTAACTATGAGAAACAAAAGCACATTGCCGATATTTAATAAAACCATAAAGTATAAAATAACATTGAAATATTCTGGACTTTGTGGAGAGAGTTGAGTTCATCACTTCTGGAGGCACTTGTTTAGAGTTTCCCAGTGCAGTCACAGTCCTGAGGCTGGAGCAGGGAATGCAGCTCAGAGCGATTCCTGTTGTTGAGGGTTTTGTTCTCAACCTATTCTTTCAACATGGGGGAAAGATCCTTGGAAGCAATGTAGTGACCAATATCCGCAGAGGATCAACAAGTCTTTGGGAGGACTTTCAGGTCTTGGGTTTTTTTTACCATATGTGATGCTTGAAATTTATTCTACACCAAAATTTTCTAAGTCACACTACAAAGCTTAGAGACAAATAGAAATGCTCTTCTCAGCAATTGTCTTTGGTGCCTTAAGTACATAAATGCTGATCTCAGACACACGTGTACTGGTGAAGGAGTTTGTGGGTCTCTCTATATTCCTTTCCGTCTCCTTCACTTTTCTCCAGAAACTAATAAAAAATAAAATAAAATAAAGAAAAAATGGTAATAACTATAGACAATAGCAGTATCAGCAGCAGTAGTAGCAATAGCTGCAATACTATCTACTAACAACCATAATAATTGGTATTTTAGACATGTCCTCATTACTTCCAGAATTAACTTTATGAGTGAATATATTAAGAGCAAGGGCTTGGGTATCATACACCTCAGGTTTAAATCCTGGCTGTGTCAGTTACCATCTGTGTAATATGGGAAAGAGACCTATTTTATTTAATGCTAATTGTTCTAATCTACAAAATCTGGGTAGGACATTGCTTATTTTGTAGAGTTATGGAGAGTAAAGGAGTTAAGGCATGTAAGGCTTAGCTCAGGGCATGACAATAATAAGCATTTAATAAGTGTTAGTTATTATTATTATTATTATTATTGTTATTATTATCAATTAAAAAACAAGACATTAAAGCCCCAAAGGTTTATGTCAATTGGTCAAGTTCACATACAAGTGGGGACAGCCACAATGAGAAATCACATCATCTCTGTAGCTTTGATTTTAATAAGCAAAAGATTGTAAATATTTATAATTTGTCCAAATAAATTAAGCTGAAGGAGAATCAAAGGGAGAATATTTGATTTGTTAATTAGAAAGAAATCTGAGTCATGGAAAACATAGTTTTCATGTAGTTGTGGAGATAAAATTCAGACTGCTGGAGCTAGAGAAAGGATTGCAAAGTGAGGATGTGGAGCATGTGTGTAGATTGCTGGTAAAGAATTTAGATTTTTTATTTTGCCACTTCATGGTCCCACCAGAGAATGAGAAAATAATGGCATTCAAAGGGCACTTTCAGCTTATTGCCTCTGTTATCACAGATTGTGAACATTGTAAATATATTCAGTGGTGGTTGGCTTTTATCTTTAATCTAATCTAGAGTGGTAGTTTTCAAATTTTTGGTTATGTATCTTATAAGTGAAAAAAAAGGACATTCCATGATATAATTATATTTTATTTTTATTCATTCAAAAATTATATACAGATACTACTGTATAATATGTACATGATAACACATTAAGAAAAAAATATTTTTGAAGGATGAGATAAATTTAAACACAAATTTTAAAAATTCTATTATTTTCTTTCTGTAGGCCAATTGATTATAATATGTCCTGTTTGAGAGTCATATTTTCCACTTAGATAGCATCAATATGAGGTCTTGGTAATATTTTATTTCACACCAACCACCAATATTCAAGTAATTTTCACTGAAAATGTAAATTCCGTATCAGTCTCACAAATTTAGTCTTAATCTGCCTCTCTGTCTAATTTCACCCTGATAAACTGAACCTCTTACTTAAGGAATTGAAAGTATTGATTAGCAGTTTATTTTTCATGCTTCTGTCCTTTAGAATCATGGTTCCTTCCCTCTCCCAGAAACTTGCTTGCAAACCTAGAAAACCAGGAGACATGGGATAAGTCTTAATTTATAGGCTTTAGAATCAACAGATCTAAGTTTTTAAAAAAAGTTTATTTATTTTTTATGGTGACATTGGCTAATGAAATCCAGCAAATTTCAATTGTATATTTTAACAGTAAGGCATATATATACATTTACATCGTGTATTCACCTCCCATAGTTAGATTTCTTTCTGTCACCACATATTTGACCTTTTCAACCCATCAACTTCCCCCCTCCTCTTTGGAAACCACTAGTCTGTTGTCCATGCCCAAGAGTCTCGTTTGTTATGTTCATTTGTTGCTTTAGGTTTATATCCCACATATAAGTGATAACAGATCTAAATATGAATCTAGTTCTGCTACTTAGAAACTGGACAACTTTGACTAGTTATTCTCAGAGACTGTTGGGAGAATTTGTTGAGAAAATATATAAGGGCAACCAGCATTATTATTTAGTGTTACCAAATTAAATGTGATATTTAAATAGGTATCATGTAATACCTACTTTACTTATAATTTGTACATATTTTCTTATGAGAAATACGCCAGGGATTGAGCAAAAAAATGGTAAATTTTTCTCTGTAGCTTCAGATGCTACCAGCACCCATAGGCCTTCTAATATATAGTACTCCTTCCAAATGAATCACTCCCTATTCTACTAACTTTGTGCATCCCTCTAGCATAAACTAGTGCACTATTGTGCCTCTTCCCATGTCTTCCTACTACTCTCTGAGCTATTTGAAGACAAACACTATCTTTTATATTTTTTTATTCCTACAATATCAGAACTTTTTTCATTATACATGAAAAAAAGTTTGTTGAATTTCATGAGCCATTTTCAAGAGTCTGCTTATACAAAACTGTCCCTCACTGCCCATATTCTGAGCCCCATAGCTTCTTACCTTCTACAAAGGGCACTGTGCTTTTCTGTATTCTTCACCTGTTCCAACCTGAATCAGCAGCCCCAATCTACTTTCCAGCTCTTCAAAAATTGAAGTAACTTTTGAGAATGGTCAAATGTTTAATGATTGCATTTGACACACTCATTCCCACACATGTGTACACTGATTTCTTAACCTTCTTAGTGCTGAAAGTTTTCACTTATCCTCACGCAAAGCCCAACAATAATTTTACTTGGTAAAGTTTTGCTAGATCCTCTAGTACACATAAAAATATACTTCACTCATGCTGCATCAAAAAAGTAAAGGTAGAACACCTATTATCCTATTAAATATGTGATAGAAAACTAGAACTATTATAAATCTATTAAGAAGTACTATCCCTTAAAAGAAAATTAAACAACCACAGATGTGTCTGTTTTAATTTTATTGTAGGCACTCTTTACTCAATAAACACAGAATAGAAAAATAAATGCTATTAAATGTATTTGTCTCTGTAAATGTTTTCTTTGTCTATTTTAAGAAAACAAATCTATGAAACCCAACAGTGCTATAGGGCTTCTATAATCCAACTTAATGTAATTATTATTTAATTGATAATCAAAGAAAAGATATTACTTTATGGCATATGAATAACCATTCATAAGCATTATTTGGATAAACAGGTGATAATTTGTCATCACTAATGCTCATCTCCAGTTTCAAAAGAAAAAAATTGTTAATTAAATTAGACTTTGTATGCGATATCAGATATCAAAGTATATACATTCCCAAATGACCTGTGTTATATCTTTACCCACAAGCTTTTCCACCCTTGCATTTTACTAGATATGTATAATTTGACTGCACTATAACTGTTGAAAAGGCTACTTATTCTGTAATTTGATTCGATTTCCCTAGATCCTGTTCTTTCTCCTCTGGAACACATGAATGATCCTCCTTCGTATCTGCTTAGTCTTCACACTGTAAACGATGGGATTTAGTACAGGGGGTAGTAACAGATAGATATTAGCCATGAGCATGTGCACTACTGGTGATAAATGCTTCCCAAATCTATGGATCATGGTGATGCCAATGAGAGGAACATAGAAGAGGAGCACAGCACAGATGTGAGAGAGACAGGTATTGAGGGCTTTGAACCTTTCAGCTCTGGAAGCAATACCCAGCACAGTCTTCAAGATGAGCACATAAGAAAAGAGAATGATGAGAGCGTCCAGCCCCAATGTGAAGATGACTATGATGAGGCCATAGAGGCTGTTGATGCGAGTGCTGGCACAGGCTAGCCGCATTGCATCTTGGTGTAGACAGTATGAATGAGACAAGACATTGGAACGGCAAAAAGGTAACCGCTTTATAAGGAAGGGCACAGGGAAGACTACACAGACTGCACGGGTGAAGACAGCTATTCCAATCTTGCCAATGATGCCATGAGTGAGGATAGACGCATAGTGTAATGGTTCGCGGATGGCCACAAATCTGTCGAAGGCCATGGACACTAATACTCCTGATTCCACTACTCCAAATCCGTGGATGAAGAACATCTGTGTGATGCACGCATTGAAGGAAATCTCCAAAACATTAAACCAGAAGATGCTGAGCATGGAGGGCAAGGTGGACATGGAGAGACTAACATCAGTCACAGCCAAGATAGAGAGGAAGTAGTACATAGGCTCATGGAGACTGTGATCTACTTTGATGACAGCTAAGATGGTAGCATTTCCCAGAAGAGTTAGTATGTAGAGAAATCCCAGGGGAAAGGCCATCCATGAGTTTTTATCTGGCATCCCTGGGATACCTGTCAGAATGAAACTGTGGTAGTTGACATGCGATGCATTAAAATTCATCATGTTGTTCTCACCATAGGGCAAGGCTGGACTTTCCCACTTAGCTCACAGCTCCTACATTGAAAATATATTTTCATATGATAGGTAATGACTTTTTAAATATATAAATGGGACAACAGAGAGGGAAGAACTGTGTTAAGAACAGCATTCACAAGTTTTTATTTTATTTTATTTTTTATCACTTTGTCTTTTTCCTTCCTGGGAAATCACATGAGATGACCTCCCTTCCCTTGAATTTAATTTGTTCATCTGAAAAATGAAGATAAGACTAAATCCCTAGTATTTAGATAGTAAAACATTTGGATATCTCCCCCTTTAACAGTTCTCAATGTTTAGAAGAAAAGAAGCAACAACACCTAAGGAGTTAACAACATAGAGTATTTTGCTAAATAATCAAAAAACACTAAACTCACATTACACCTATAAACATTCCACTGCCTTCACAAACCCATGTTCACACAAATCCACATGTGTGTATGTGTACATTCTCACACAGACACACATCTATCATCTATTTATCATTTATCTATCACTTATCATCTATATATGGCATCTATCAATCATCATCTATTATCTATGTGTATATTTATATCCTTCCACATGCCTAGATATCTACTTTTTTCCTCTTACATTTTATTAATTTTTACTATGGTGACATTGGTTAAGAAATCCAGTAAGTTTCAGGTGTACAGTTTAACAGTAAGGCATATATATATATATATATATATATATATATATATATATATAGCATTATGTTAGATAGTTATTTCATTGTATTTATAATGGCTACATTAATAAATAGACACATTAGTGGATAAAACTTATATTTAATCTTCACTAATTTTAACATTTATAATTTCCTATAACTTCATTTTAAAGTAGCAAGGTATAGAAAATAAATGTTATTGGCTCAGAAAAAACACACATATGATATGAGAGTAGCCACTCACCAGATTTTAATTTTAAAAGTTTTCTAACTCACCAGAAACTTGGGACCATTCTTGAAACCTCTTCTTTCGTCAAACCAACAGTTAACCATTTTCAAACATGCTTCCAAAACATGACATAATTATCCCATTTCTTTCTTTTGTATAGGCAATAAATAGTATAGCCCATTTCTCCCAGGCTTTTTAACTGATTGTCCTCTACTTATTAGTGCCTCCCTCCAATAATTCTTCATTCTGTAGTCAGAATAAACTTTTAAAATTTGGAATATGATTTATTCATCACAAACAAAACCTTCTTTAAGAGTGTCTTTTGTACTTAGAACAGAGAACCAGATCCTTATCTTAGCCATCAAGGTAAGGCATGATTAAGCCCCTATCTTAACTCACACCAACTCACACCATTTCTCTCTCCTTTGGTTTTTTAATTTAGCCGAATTTGTAGTCTTTAAGTTCCTGGCTCTCACTAAGATACTTCCTGATAAGGATTTCCACATCTGTTCTTCCCTGTTCCTTATGTCTTTCTCCACTTCCTATATAGTTCCTCGTTACCTTATCAAAGCCTATCTGTCCTTCCCTAGTAAGACTTTCTAAATGCCCATCATTTCTTAAGACTCCTCAGTGTGCTACTTTCACATTTTTGGACTTTTCTTCTTATAAGTGAGAACAGTTAATTTAGCTTACATAAGTAGTTACTTCATACCTATCTCTCTTACTTAAATTACATTCCCTAAAAGAAAAGATTATTTATCTATTCATCATCTAATAGACCATATGCTAAACATATGTTAGCTTTTCCGTATGTGTTGAATGAAGGAATGAAATGGTGAGTAAATGAATACGAAGGATTGAATGTCATTCTTCTTTACAGAGGTTTTGCAAGCTCTCATTCTCCTTCCTGATCTTCTGTATATGGGTTGAAAATCATTAAGCAAGAGAATGATCTGTTTTTATTATAAGGACCAGATTTAAAAAAACTTAAATGAGGAGCCTTTGAGAGGTATCATGGTGTCTTTGTTCTCACTGAAGTGCCTGCTTTGAGAAAGGAGAAAGAAAAATCTCTAGAATTGTTTTGGGATCTCTGAGTCTAGGTTGGGGGAATGGGAGTACAGTCAGGTGTACAAGATTAGGCAGGCTTTCCTGCTCATTCACCTCCTGTTTCTCTGTTGTGAGATAAGGATTTTCCATCTAGGAGACAACACTGTAAAAAAGTTATTTTGCGGATTCCGATTACTTAGAGGAATCCGTGAAAGACTGTGTAGTCCGTTTACAAAGGTTGTGCTGTGTGTTGCAAACAGAATCCACATCACTCTCTCAGTAAATCACAGAGCTCATATCTAAACAAAGCACGCTGTGGTGGCTGTCTAACCCTCTGGCTGCACTTTGAGGAAGGGGCATTTTTATACTTTCCATGATAAGTGAGAATCTTTCACTGCTGATACCTCATCTCAAGCAATTAGGATGGCTTTCCCTTGGGAAGAATCAATTGGCTCACCCCTACTAGATATTTTTCTTGGAAAGACTTGAAAAATCTTTGATATTCTCTGAATAAGTCCCGAGGGCCTGATAAAACACTGTTTTATGGAAATTGTTGATGTTTGTTTTCCCCTTCCTTTTTATTGCTTTTGACCCTGCTTATCCAAATATGTTTTTATCTCATCTTCTTGTTTCCTCATTATCTTATTCTCCATCTTCCTTCTCTTTTCCATTCTCCCTAAATTTTTAGTCCCCTCTTTTCTCTAGTTCCTATTTTACTTCTCATTTACTTTTCCATCCAATCTTAATTTCATTCTTTTCTATGCACTAGATCCTCCCCCACAGTATGTCTTCTTTTATTCCAAATAGCAACATCTATATTTTACCTTTTCCCATCTTTTCTTTGCTTTTTGTCACCCCATGCATGACACTCTATAGACTCTTCTCATCTAGCCTTATTATTTCTCTTGCTAGAATTTCTATGAAGATTTAATGAAATAATGTTCATAAAAAATCCTACACAGAGCTTGTAATGTGGAGGACATGTAAAAAGATTTTAAGATTAATATGTTACCTGTATCAAACTCTGTGCTCCAGTTCAGGATTAATTTGGTTTCTTTCTTTCCCTGAGAGTAGCAAACAGAGCACTTATAAAGACTTCTCAAACCTCTGGTGGAATCTGGAGCCATCATGATTCTATAACAATTTTACAACTGCTTTGGAAAAAATTCCCTGAGGAGTGTTATGTAGTGCCACTTGGGCTATTTCACCCTGGTTACCCAAAGGACTCCAAAACCTTCCTTTACTTGTCAAATATCCTTTCTTCTGCCGATACATCTCAAATTTTTCTTAATTTTGATTTTTCTTTTTTAAATTAAAGTTATTGGGTTGCCATTGGTTAATAAGATTATATAGGTTTCAAGTGTACAATTTTATAATACTTTGTCTGTATATTGCGTTGTGTGTTCACCACCCAATGTCAAATCACCTTTTGTCACCATATATTTGACCACTTTTACCCTCTTCTATCTCCCCTACCAACCTTTCCCTCCAGCATCCTTTCAGACAAGTTTGAAGAAGAGTGAAAGATCTACTTCAGTCTCAGTTTCAATGATGACATAGTGTTGTTGTGATTTACCTTGAAATAGACTGGGGGTCTACCGTAGTTTTGGATGGAGAAAAGAATTGCTTGGGCTCTCCTTCAGGAACACAGAAGACAACGTCCTTTAAATTTTTTGGACTTGTTTGGTTTTCTGGGTTGTTATTTCAATCTATTGAATATAATTAGTTTCATTTTTTAAATGTATATTTCTGTAAAGATATTTTTTCATCAATAAAGTAATTCTTAATATTATAGAAACAGCTGGTTATCCCATCAGTATATGCCTTTGTGTGATTAGTCCTGAAGTTGTCCATAGACCCTTTCTACTACCTCTTCATGCCTGTTTATGGTCTCATTTATTTTCCTTCATAGGCATAGTCACATTATAACAGTAGAAAACAAAAGCTAGATTTAAATAATTCTTATGATGATATTTTCTTTTTCAGGCATGATAGAGAATTATGGCAGAAGTTCATCTATTTATTTTCAATTTCTATACCCTATTCTTTCCCAGTGTGTATTACAACCTGTAAGAAACCACCTAAACATTAAGAGCTGGTGCTTAATAATACATGTTTCTGTATATTTTAATAAGACTTTCATGACTATGTCTAGGCAATATTATCTGTTATCAATAATGTGGAGAAATTAGAATCTTGATGTGAGTATAAAATGATTCAGCTGCTGCATTGGTAAATAGTTTGACATTTTCCTTAAAATTAAATAAATGCCTATCATATTACCCAGTAATTCCTCTCTTAGATGCCTGCCTGAACATGTATAAGCAAAGACAATATGCTATCTTTTATAATAGCATTATTTATAATAGCCAAATGCTGTAAACAATCCAAGTGTATATCAACTAATATATGGATAAAAAATATATTTTATTCATATAATGACATACTACTTAGCAAGGAAAAAGAGTAGACTATGAATGCATACGATGTGAACAAAACTTAAAACATGTTTGATGTGAAAAGCCATACATGAAGGCAATTTATTGTATGGTTACATTTATAAAATTTTGAGTAAAGGCAAACTATAAAAATAGAAAGCATATTCATGGTTTTCTGAAGCTGGAGAGCCTCAGAGCTTACTACTATCAAAGAATCATTTTATGTGATATGAATTTTAAAACTGGTTGAGGTAATAGTTTCACAATTATATCAATTTACTAAACTTCTTCAAATTATATACTTAAAATAAATAAATTCTATGATTTGTAAATTTATACCACAATGCAATAAATAAATATAATAAAATAAAATAGGAATTAAAAACATCAGTAGTTAGGAGACTGTTGCTATAGTCTAGATGAGAGGTCATGGTAACTTTGCTGAGATGGTAGAGTGAAGATGAAAAGAATTTGAAGTATAGATAATATATTTTGACTTGGACTCAATAGACATTAGTAATAGATTAGTGTGATTTATTGAAATTAACCTTAGGTAGATAGGAAGAAAAATATTGTTTCTGTTTTACAGCATTCATCATGCTAATTTTGAGTTTCTTATATAATATCCTAGTGGAATGATCAAGTAAGAAGTTAATTGGGAGGTCAAGGCAGCATTCAGGCCTGAAGACACTTTTGGAGGTAATTAGTATGTAGATATTTAAAGCAATAGGACTTGCTGATATCACTCAGTGAGAGAGTAGAATTAGATTAAAGTATGGGCAAAAGACCAAATAAGAGACACATTAACATTTAGTGAAAAGAAGGAAGGTAAGCCATCAGATATTGAGGAGTAGAAATTAAAACAGGAGGGAAACTATGGTGTCACAAAAACAACACAGAAAAGAAAGTAACTCAACATAAAGGCAGTTTTTCACTGTATTAAATTTTTCTGAGAAAAAGAGTGAGATAAGGAATGTTCTCTGGGTTTAACAATAAGCAGTCCATTGGTGACATCTGCAAAGATAATTTCAGTGAAGTGGGAAAGAATTGTCACTGAATTGAGGAAAGAATGGAAAGTAAGTAAAACAGAGACTATAGACTACCATGTTAAAAGGCTTTACTGTGAAATGGAGAAAGAATGAGGTGATAACTGGAAGGCATGGGGATACAAAGTAGGCTTTTCTTTTCTAGCTTCTTTCTTTCTTTCTTTCTTTCTTTCTTTCTTTCTTTCTTTCTTTCTTTCTTTTCTTTCTTTCTTTCTTTCTTTCTCTCTCAATCTCTCTCTCTCTCTCTCCTTCTTTCTCCCTCACTCTTTCTTTCAAATTGTAGAGATTAGGCATTAAAGTATAGTTCTATTTTGATATAGCTAGTGAGGTACCATTCCTATAAGTTCTAGATTGATTGTATATTGAGATGGTTGCCATCGAAGGTTTGCATTAAAAAACTAGGTCCCTTGAGATCAAGACAGAGAGACCAACATGCCCAGAAGCACAAGTCTATCTAGCTTTTGACCCTGGAAGCATCTCTAGGAAGAGTGACGTTCATGTCTCCAGAGTATCATTCCAGAGGGAATCTGGGTCAGAGTGCTCCTGGATTTAAATCTCTGCTGTGCTGCTGTTGTCAGCATGAAAAATAACTCATCTCTTAGACTAGACTTTGGGTGAGTTGGGGAGTAACCTGTGGTCTGGGTAATGCTTTCTCTGAGGATGCTGTCACAGAATGGAGGGGATAATAGTATGGGCATTTCATAGAAAAGTCCTTAAAGGTCAGGATTGAGTGGGAGGAGTGAAGGAGGTCACATATATTGAATGCAGTCCACTGTTTAGTCTGGAATATGAATTTGGTGGCAGACATTTTTTCCTATGGCTAAAAATTCATCTTCTCCTTTAGATCCAAAAATAACTTTACAGAACAATGATTAAAGCACCTCATTTTAAGTTTTAGTTTAGGTTTTGGGTCAAGTTAATTCTTTTCTCTGACCTTTGTTTTACTTAGTCATACAGTGGCAATAATTAACAGTACTTTTCTCATAAGGTTTTCATGATGATTAAGTGAGATAGTATATGAAAAAGGCTAAAAATAGAACCTGCAGCATAAATTTGTATTTAATCAATATTAGGTGTTTTTGTTAAGGACTAAAATAATTTATAATGTTCACTCATTATACTTTCCATTGTCTACCTATGACATCATATAAACATATTTCTTATGATTTCTACATATCTATAAAGAGCCTAGAATACCAAGTTCTCAGCAAAAACTGTTTTTCCATTTTCTCCTCCTTTTTCATTAAAATACAAATAACAATTCTAACTGTAGATATGAGAATTAAGTGGAAAGTATACCTACTAGTGCATTATTCTTTTATTTTATTTATCTAGGACCTGCTTCTAATAAATTCTTTACAGTAAACATACATGATTAAGTGCAGAGTCACCGAGCACAGACCCACATATTCCACTTTCTTAAACACTGCGACAACCACGAGCTGCAAATTCAAGACATTCAATGTTGGGCTAAATTGGGTGAGAGATGGAGATTTAGGCAATACAAAATAGGATCAAAATATATAAATGATATATGGGTCAGTAAGTAAATACATTTAGCATCAAATAAATAGGTTTCATAGCTTATAAATATTTTGAAATTTTTGGTTGATTTTTACAGTTAACCAAACATTAGAAAATTTATAGATAATGGATGAACATTGATTATAGCTAAGCTTTACTGAATGTTTGTTATTTTCCTGGTGCTAATCTAAGTATGTTATCAATATTCCCAATGAATACTCTTAACAATTCCATGGTAGGTACTATTATTATCGCTTTAAAGAGTTGAAGAATGAAGCACAGAGAATACTAAATAACATGTTCAAGCCAGGATTTAAATACAGGTGGTCTTCTCTAGATACTTTCATTTTAAAACTATTTTCCTATTTAAGTATCCAAAAGAGACAAATGAAGATATAGGTAAAGAGAGATAAGTGTTATATAGTATATAAGTAAAAGATCCTCAGATCCAGTTGGATCTGATTTGTCAAAGGGTCAGCTAGAATGTTTGGTATTCTTTTTATTTATTTGTTTGTTTGTTTGTTTGTCTTTTTACTTACTTATTTAAATTAAATGTATTGGGATGACATGGGTTAATTAAATTATATAGGTTTCAAGTACATGATTCAATAATACATTATCTGTTATATTGCAGTGTATGTTCACCACCTAAAATCAGATCTCCTTTTGTCATCAGATTTTTGACTCCCTTTACTCTTATCTACCTCCTTTCCTCCCCACTTTCCCTCTGGTAACCACTAAATTGTTGTCTGTGTCCATGTGTTTCTGTTTGTCTGGTTCATTTGCTGCTTCCTGTTTTATATCCCACATATGAGTAAAATCATATGACTTTCAACTTTTTCATGCTAAGCAAAATAAGTCAGAAAAGATGTTGGTATTCTTTAAGTCTGCAGTCTATAAGACCAATTTTTCAAATTTCAATGGAACTTCCTGCAATAATGAAAATGTTCTACATCTGTACTATCCTATCCAATACAGGAGTTACTAGCCACATATGGCTATTAAACACTTGAAACATGATTTGTTCAACTAAAGTGTTGACATTTTAATTTAATAAATTTAAATGTAAACAGGCAAATGTGTCTAGTGACTACCATATTGGACAGTGTGACACTAAACTTCAACTCTCAGGAACATTTCACTAACTCTTTCCTGTCTCCACTCATTCCTAAGTATCTAGAGATCTCTGCCCCTTGTGCCCAACCCTAGATTTTGTCTAGAGACTTTGCTCCTTCCTCTAATTCTGCCTTCTGTTCTATTTTCTTTAACCTGGGTCCTGAGATGGGCTTCAATAATATGTGAATTTCCTTAACTTTGCTTGTATTTGTGTGTGTGTGTGTGTGTGTGTGTGTGTGTGTGTGTGTGTACATTTTTATTTGGAAGGCTCTCTATGAGGGTCATAATATAAATAAGGTTAAGAGCCAGAACAACACTACTCTTTCAATACTGAACTCTTAACAATTGTGTAGCTTAGAATGCCCCCCAAAAGTGACTACCTCATCAGCCTATTTGGATATATCTTCTTAAAGATAATGGCCAACAATTGAAACAAAAGAGAGCTAACTGTGTGGCACCAAGATTTTAATACTGATCTTTGTTGCTGCAAGTGTTAGGCATTAATGTCTAGATTGTCCCTTAGGTCTATCTAAGCCTGACACAGAGTTATAGTAAGAAATATAGTTATTGGTCACTCAAATTGGAGTTCACAAGAACAGACATCTAGTGGTATGAAACACAGAGAATGAGAAGTCTCTATGGAGGAACAGGGAAACTTAAGTCCAGCTGAGTTTTTAATGCCTGGCACATTGACTTCACCAATCTGAACAATGTTTGAACCAGCCTTTTGGGAGATTCTCCATGGGTGGGTTTTATCTATCTGAACAATCTGTTAGTTGTGGGACTCTTTTCAAATACTAGAAGACATTCTGCTCCTTCAGGAGTAGCCGAGAAATTGATCTCAGAATACCCTTCCAAATGTACCTTAGGACAGAGAAGTCTAATTGCAATAAAGAACTCACTGTAGAAAGAGGTGGAGCCTGAGTAAATGAGATTGAATGGGAAAACTTGAAATAATTATGAAAATGTACTAAAGTTAACCTCTGGCTCCTCTGACTATTAATTTTCTACTTTTATCATAACACATTACCACAAATGTAGTGCCTTTAAATAAATATATTTACTATCTTATAGTTCTGTAGGTCAGAAGTCTAACATGGCTCTTATAAGGGATTAAAATCAAGGTGTCAGCAAGTCTGAATCCTTTTCTGAATATTCTAGGGAGAATTCTGTTTCCTCGCTTTTTCTGATTTTCAGAAGCTACCTACATTCCTTGGTTCCTGGTCCTCTTCCTTTATCTTCACAACTAACAAATCGTGTTGATTCTTTCCCATGTGGCTATCTCTTTGGTTCTCTGCAGCTGGAAATTTTTCTTCACTTTTAGGGACACACATGATTAAATATGACCTACCTCTATAATCCAGTATAAACTCCCCATCTCAAGATTAATTTTAATCACAAAGTCCCTTTTGCCAGTGCAAACTATCATATTTCAGGTTTTAAGCATCAAGATGTGAGCAGCCTTAGAGACCATTTTTCTGCTTCCCAGGGGGACTCTTCTAAAAGTCTTTGGAAGCCAAATTATTTTCTCCCTCCATCACCCGCTGCACGCAGGTTCTTTTAGTACCCATACACTCCTAGGAATGAAGAAACTCAGAGCTTTAAAATCCTTAGAGTATACTTATTTCCTCTTCTGTCCTATATCATGCAAGTAGAAATTTTGAGTACCAAAGAAAATTGTGTCTAAAACACAATCTAATATCATAATTAACATACACACATATGTACACACATCTGCATATCTGTGTTTATGAGCAGCCCTTATGCCATGTTTGTGTTAATGTTTTCTTTATGGTTATTCGTGTCAGCATTTATTACCCACAGAAATGTACAATGTCAAAATATTTCTTAAGGAAGCAAGACATCTAACTCCTTAATGTTTTTAGATGAATTCTATCCCTCTTGGATGAGGTGTTGATTGAATATTATTTTTCTTTCTCCTAGGTATTGTAGCATATGATGTTCAGTAATGCAATTATTTCTCAATGGGGCAAGGTTGTTCATTTCTGTATCAGACTGTGGACCTGAGTGTGTTAAAATAACATTTAAGTCACTCCTTCTTATGGCTACCATGTCTCTACTTATTGCCACGGATTCTAATTGAAGACTGGTTAACTTAACGAGTTTTTCTCTTTCTGCCTAGTCAGACCTCCATTCTACTATGTCATCATTCAACCAAACTATTGATAACCATCAGAACTTCATCTTGACTGGGATTCCAGGAATGCCAGAGAAGGACTTCTGGATGGCCTTGTCCCTCTGTCTTCTTTACAGTACCACACTGTTGAGTAATATATTTATCCTTGTTGTCATCAAAGTTGAGCAAAGTCTCCATGAGCCCATGTATTATTTTTTGGCTATGCTAGCTGCCACTGACCTCAGCCTTTCACTATCTTCCATGCCCACTATGATCAGTGTCCACTGGTTCAACTGGTACTCAGTAATTTTTGACGCCTGCATCACTTAGATGTTCTTTATCCACACGTTTGGGGGAGTGGAGTCAGGTGTTCTGGTGGCCATGGCCTTTGATCGCTTTGTGGCTATTCGCTTTCCTTTGTACTATGCTACTATTCTCACTCATGGAGTCATCAGAAATATTGGAGCAGCAGTCCTGCTGAGGAGTGTGGCAGCTGTGCTCCCCGTGCCTTTCCTCATCAAAAGGCTGCCTTTCTGCCACTCCAACATCCTCTCCCATGCATACTGCCTCCATCAGGATGCCATGAAGCTTGCCTGTGCTGACACCCGTGTCAATAGCATCTACGGCCTTCTGGCTGTGATCTTCAGCATTGTACTAGATGCCTTGATCATTTTGGTCTCTTACGTTCTAATCCTCCAGGCAGTATTGAACATTGCTTCCCAGAAAGAGAGACTCAAAGCTCTCAACACCTGCCTCTCTCATATCTGTGCTGTGTTGCTCTTCTATGTTCCTCTTATTGGCATGACTCTGATTCACCGCTTTGGGAAGCATTTGTCACCAGTGGTACACACATTCATGGCCAATACCTACCTGTTGCTCCCTCCTGTGCTTAATCCTGTCGTGTACAGTGTTAGGACCAAACAGATTCGGCGGAGGATTGTCCGAATCTTCTGTAGGGACAGGATTGGCCCTTAATGGTATCTACTACTTTTGTGCAAATGCAACCAAATCGGAGGAGGATACCAAATGCAACACTGTCCAGCAGAAATTCCTACAGTGATAGAAATGTTCAGAATCTCTGTTGTTTAATATAGTAGCTACTAGCCATGCATGGTTATTGAGCACTTGAAACTTTGTTGACATAACTAAGGAATTGAATTTTAAATTTTAATTAATTTTAGTTAATTGAAATGTAAGTTTAAATAATCTCAGGTGGCTCATAGCTACTTCATCGGATAGAAAATCTAATGGGTTATGGCATGCCATTGCATAATGGTTTATGAAGAATTCAAGAATTTAGATAGCTTGATAAAAATATAAACTTTCTTTTCTCAAAATGGTGTATAAAACACTTGTATACAATAAAATTACTCTTTTTTGGTATATATTTCTGTAATTTTTGACACATAGAGAATGTAACCACCACTGACACCTAGATACAGAAAAATTGTATTACTCTTCCAAATTCCCTCATGCTTCCCCTTTGTAGTTAACCACTCTATCCATATCCAATTCCTGGAAAGCACTAATTTGTCTTCTATGCTTATAATTCTTCTTTATTCAGGAAGTCATGGAACCTTGCAGCATGTAGTCTTCTATGTTTGGTTTCTTAGCATAAAGCATTTGAGATTCACCCTTGTTGTGTTTATTGGTAGTTTATTCCTTTTTATTGCTGAGTAGCCTTTATGGAAAACAGTATGAGGCTTTTCAAAAAAATTAAGAATAGGATTATCATGTGGCCCAGCAATCTCTTTTCAGGTATCTACCCCCAAAATTTGAAAACATTTATCTCTAAAGATATATGCACCCTGATATTCATTGAAGCATTATTCACAGTGGCCAACACATGGAAATAACTGAAGTGTTCTTTGATAGATAATTGGATAAAGAGGAGGTGGTGCATATATACAATGGAGTATTACTCAATCATAAAAAAGATGAAGTACTGCCGTTTGCAATAACATGAATAGATCCTGATATAATCATGCTAAGTGAAATAAGTTAGAAAGGAAAAGTTGAAAAGCATCTGATTTTACCCAGATATAGGATATAAAACTGTAAGCAACAAATAAACAAGACAAACAAATGGAGACTCATGGACATGGACAACAGTTTAGTGGTTACCAGAAGGAAGTGGGGAAGGGAGAGAGGTAGATAAGGGTAAAGGGGGTCAAATATATGGTGATCAAAGAAAATGTACCTTTGGGTGGTGAACACACAATGCAATATACATATGACGCATTATTGAATTGTACAGCTATATAATTTTATTAACCAATATCATCCCAATACCTTGAATTAAAAAAAATTTTTTAAAGAAAATTTCTAGATTGTTTTTGCTCTATTATAATCAAAATAGAGCAAATGCTGCCATTGCTAGTTTTCAATGCTGAACATAGCATATTTATTTTCTTTTGCCTTTATGTTTATTTATATGTCCTTTGAATATTATAAAATAAGGTGTGTATGTACAACAAGTTGGAAAAAATATTAAAAAGAAAGTATCATGTGAAGAATATGAGACCATGGTGCATTCATTGAGCTAGAAAACTAAAGAACTGGATATATACTTCAGATTTCAGTTTCAACCTTACTTCGATCCAGAATAATAAGAAATCTTTTTATTTTATTTCAGTCTATCCCAAGTAATCAGTGTAGCTCAGAACATATGGAGGATATTCCATGTGTATTTTTTGAATTAACAAATGTGTGAAAACTGTACTTTATTGAGATTGATTTTATACTGACTAACCTCTTTGTCTCATTTAATATTAGTAAGTCTTATTCAAAATTTCCAGAGTCACTTGTCTTTCCTGATAAGAACCAGTGGGAAGGGGTGGTATTTATATATGAATCTGAACATTACTTGTGTAACTTTATGAAGTTACTCTCTCTAGATACTTATTTAGGACAGACAGCTTTGCTCAGTGTGCCTGTAAAGATATAGTGAGAATATGGATGGGAAAATGTTTCAAGGAGGATAAGAAGTCAGCAACTATTAAATATGGTCAGGATTATTTATTCACTGCCTACTGTGGAAAGATAAATTCTGGTCAGATGGGGCTTAAATCAGATGCGGACATGCAATTGGGATTCAAGCAAACTATAGGATGGATGGATTGAGGACTTTGTATCACAACTGTATTTCCTGAATGTATGAGTGGAAGCAGTTGACTGTAGAAGGTAATACAGCAATATTGGTTAAGATCAAGAAAGAACTTTGAAGATAGACATGGGCTTGAATATCAGCTTTGTAATGCATTCATTTTTAGATAAGTAAAGTTATTCAAAACCTCTCTGAGTTTCAATTTCCTCATCTGTGAAATAATGGAGAATAATAACCCATAAGCTTGATGATGAATAAATATGAAAATGTGTTTAAAAAGTATAGCACAATTTTTGGCATATATTCTCAATTTATCAAATGCTAGTTTAATTATGCTTAGATGGAGAGGTGGACTGCAATGTGACTTAATTAATGGGATAGCTTCTTAGGAAAGTTACCTGAGTAAGAAGAGAGACATGGGAATGGCCAAGGGGACAATGAGACCTGCGAGGAGGAGTACATTTTGGAGCAGAGAAACAGAGGGATGATTCTGCACTCTCTGATTCCATTCAGGGAGCATCCCTGACTGAGAATCTGTAGCCTAAGGCAGGGTGAAGAGAAATGGTTGTAGTTATCTGATCCAGGCAGGCCATTTTAGAAGATACCCATTACTGTCAGCCCCTAGGGCCAGGGCTCTGGTTACAGCCCCTGATGTATGGTGTTTGCTTGGGCCCAGGAGCAAGCATTGAAGCTATGTCAGGGATATGTGTCTGAGATGCTGTAGAGAAAGATATTCTTATCAGTCTCATAACTCTTGTTACAACCAGTACACTCACAAATGAAAATAGCTCTTGGTCATTTGCTCGGTGACTCTGCTAAGCTTCCTATAAAGCACCCACCCTTGGGAGCTGGTTTAATTCTTGATCTGTGATGGGATTGAAGAGAGGCTGGTCTTATTTCCCACTAATGTGAACAGGTAAGAAGAATACATAAATGGGAAGGGATGGAATGGGAAGGATTAAAGAGTAAGGAATGCTAGGAGGAGGTAAGGAGAAGAGCATTGAAATGATGGGAACTACAAGTAAAGTAGAATGAGGAAATAGAGGAGTATAATGGAACCTGGGAGAAATTGAGATAGAGAGATGGGAGCCTTAAGGAATGGAAGAAAGAAAGAGAAAAGGAAATAGGATTCAGAACTCTCTTTCTGTGGCAGAGATTGTTTAGCAATCACTCAACGTTATGAATTTAAGCTCTATTATTTCAGAGCTTTAGTTGCTTTCATTGAGGGAAGTAAAGCAGGCATGACCATACTTTTAAGGAACTCACACTTCAGGCAGATAAAGGAGATGACACTTGCATGTACAAAATACCAATATCAACGATGCCTTATTATTAAGAGTATAAATTAGTAGCTGAGAGATGGTCATGGGGATGGGGCATATGGTATAGGTAATATAGTCAGCAGTAATGTAATGGCTATGTGTACAGCCAGATGGGTGATAGAGTGCTTGGGGGGGGATCATTTCATAAACTATATAGATGTCTAACCAATGTACTGTATACTTGAAAACAATAATAAAATAAAATGCTTAAAAACAGAGTCAAATGAAAAGCACACGTATGAAGTGGTGCAGAAATTTGGAAGCAGAGGCTAAGTTTCAGGTTAACATGGTTTAGAGTTATTAGGGCAGGTTCCAGATTTTGGCCAAAATAGATTTGAGTGTTCAGAAATAAACAGAAGGTGGGGATTGGTAAATGAAGATAAGTCTGTGCATTTATTGATGGCAGAAAGCAGGGATGTTGACCTTAGGATCACAAAGATAATGAGTTGAATGGATCTTATCCAAGTCATTTAATCTAGCCATCTGTATATAAATTGAAAGATGTTACCTTCTACTTGGTCAGTCAGATGAAGAACTGAAGAGAGAAAGCAGTAGCCTATTCTTCTGGTTAGTGGGCAGTGCAGAGAAAACCTTGATGAACAGAGGCACTGAACTTTGTCCTACAACTTGTTCCAGAGTGTATGAGCTCATTGGATCTGGAGAGAAGGCCCTCTGGTCTTTCTTCTGTCCACATGTCTGCATTCTATAGGAAATAAGTTTTCCACCAGTAAAATGAGCCATTACCTCCTCTCCTCCTAACACTTGCATCATCCAGGATTATCTTTTTGTCCTATATGAGACATAATTCAAAAAACAGAAAATAATGATTGTCTGCTTTATGATCATTTTATCTATCAATTAATCTTCCATTCCAAAACTTTTTTCCATATACACCAGCACACAGAGACATAAACAATACAAACATATGTCATATGTGGACATTTGCATATTTTTTTAAGCACACATTGACTGACTCCACAAATATCTTTAAATAAGCCATGAGGATGTTGTTCTCCCTTTTACTTACTTCTCATTTCTATTCCTTCTCTAAATCATACAGATATACAAAAAAATATAAACAATTCTTGTATTTTAAAAGAAGGAAATCATACTGTCCAACCGTTCAACTTTTCTTATAAGTCTGGCTTTTCTAATGGTCTATGGTTTAATGAGAAATAATGGACTTTGAAGTCTGGTTTTGAATTTTCAATCTGCATCTATTTTACCTTTGATATACTATTTTACCTTGTCAGGTGCATTTCCTTTCTTTTAAATAGTAGAAAACATCTAATCAATTTTTCCTGGGGTTATGTAAAATTATATATAAGATGCCTAGTAAATGTTGATATATATAAAAGATCTTAATTCTTTTCCTGTTTCTTCTCCCAATTAATGAGAGGACAATTATACTCTTTATGTTCCCAGTGTCTGGGGAAATGATTTCCCTCTGGCTTGTCCTTCTCTCAGTACTTCCAGGCTAAATCTACATTTTTCTCATCTCGTCTTTATTCATCATGTATCCATCCATCAATACGTCTATTGTAAATTAAATTTTTGAGCTTTTATCGTGTACCAATAACTGTGCTTGTCTCTGGAGAAAATATAAAGTTGAAGGCATATGTTTTATGTTCCCAGAGAGCCAGCATCCTAAAGAGAGAAAGAAATGTGATCAAGCAGTAGGATTTTAGTGTCATAAAAAGCATATATGAAGTACTATTGGAGGAAAGTCAATTGAGGATTTTGCATGGTAGAGAGAGTCCTCAATGGTTATCTTGGCTAGTCTTCCTTGTTTCCCCATGTAGTAATCGACCTCCATTAATATTTTGCCTTGGTTTTTCATATTATGCATTCCACTAGATTGAGAGAGTTTTGAATGCAAAAACTGTATTTTACTTATTTCTGTCTCTGACTATCAGCATAGTAACTGGCATTAAAATAGGGATTTAGAGTCTGAGAGGTAGATTTTATTCAGCATGTTTAATCCATATCTCATTTGGCACTAGTTTTCCTGATTCTTACTATTCTTTCTCAACCATATGTAATATAATTATACTAAATATTATAGCAGAAAAGGCAATTAGTCTTTTTTTTTCTTCCCTTTGGAGTAACAGGGACTATTTCTATCACATCTTCAATAGACTGAAGAAGGGAGAAAATTATTAACAATCCCTCAAATTTCTCCTTATATAACAACTGGCAGTCTGGTACTAGAAAATTCTATTATATATCTATTCAGATAAAAATTTCTTGTATCTACTCAAACACAAAGGCAGAAAATCTAAGACTACTGAAAAATAAGAATACTTATAGCTGGCCATATCTGCACAACTGGGCTAGGTATATCATTCCTTGTTAGCTCTCTGTCAATGACTAAATATCCTCAGTAAATTATTAAAAGTCAATAGTGATGACACCAGCACTCTGTAAACAAGTCTTGAAAAGAATCATGATGTTCATTTTAAATATAGATTATAGATTCTGTCTCTTCTTTGGCAGAATTTTTTTTCAGTTATCATTTTGTGAACTTCCTTACCCAGTGAACTACTTGATATTCCATTTTGCAATGTCACCTTAGCCTGCTAATCCCTGAGTGACCCCTTTTTAGTTATCAGTCCCTACCTGTATCCCATTCATGCTTTTTACAAAGTCATTCATCACATGTTGCTAAGTGCCTTCCAGGCCTTTCATATGGATGTTTTGTCTAGGCTTACTTACTATGCATAGACTAGGCCTAAGTCATGTAATCTACATACTATTTGGAATTTTTTATAGGATTAATTAGGGCAGTCAACTCAGTGGTTTTTTTCAAAGTTATACGATAGATATTCATGGAAAGAAACAAGTATCTTAAGGTGCAAGATGAAGAAAAGGAGAGCAAGACCCTATTATTTCAGTAGACCCAGAAAAGTGGAGAAACAGAATTGGAGTACAAGATGAATATAAGTCCCACACATATGTGGAATGGGTAGAGGAGGAATAATAGAAATGATTTTATTATAAGAGAAAGAATAAAGAAGCCCTGATAAAGAAGCTCTAATAGAGATTACTGGGAGAGGGTGGGTGATGATTCAGCTACAAGGATATCTCAGGATACAATATTCCAGACCAGTTTCTAGCAAGGACATTATGGATATTTCTGTCGCAGGTGTCCAGTAGCTCTTATATGCTTCTCCATTATTTCTGGAGAAAGTTATATAATTTGGAGACTTAATACAAGACCCATTGGTTGTTATTGTGGTAACTGTTGTTGTTTTGTTGGTGTGTGTGTGCATGTGTGTGACATGTCTATGAGCATTTCTTACTTCAGGTCAGGGCTTGTCTGGGCAGCAGGATGGAGATGAGCCTAGAGAAGCTGATGGCTACAACTGGGAGAGAGTAGAGGTAGAAAAATGAAGCCAGGTTCTGACAAGAAAAATTCAATACTGTGAAATGATGTGATAGGTACCATAATTAGATTGGGGGTTTTGAATACAGAAAAACTATTGTGTAATTTAGGAAGAGTCTATCAAAGATTCAGGGCTTGATGGAAAGGATCAATATGACAAGCACTTCAATTTTTCTCTCTCTTTTCAGATTGTGTCCTCAACCCACCATGGTAATTTTCAATAACACTACATCCTCCTCCTCACACTTCCTCCTCACTGCATTCCCTGGGCTAGAACTGGTTCATGTGTGGATCTCTATCCCTGTCTGCTGTCTCTACATCATTGCCCTCCTGGGAAACAGCATGATCCTGTTTGTCATCATTGCTGAGCAGAGTCTCCACAAGCCCATGCACTATTTCCTCTCCATGTTGTCAGCTGCTGATCTAGGTTTAACCATCTCAACTCTCCCCACCGTGCTTGGAGTTCTCTGGTTTCATGCCCGGGAGATCAGCTTTAACGTTTGCCTCATTCAAATGATGTTTGTACATGCCTTCTCTTTCTTTGAGTCCTCAGTGCTGGCAGCCATGGCCTTTGACCGCTTCATGGCCATCTGTAACCCACTGAAGTATGCCACCGTCCTCACAGACATGATGATCATGGTCATTGGACTGGTCATTTGCATACGATTAGTAATTCTTATCTTTTCAATGTCTCTATTCTTGAAGAGTCTATCTTTTCATGGGGCCCAGGAGCTTTCCCACCCATTTTGCTACCATCCAGATGTGATCAAACACTCATATTCCAATGCTTGGATCAGCAACTATATAGGCATGTTTCTTCAGCTCTACCTGAGTGGCACTGACTTATCATTTATTCTTTTCTCCTATGTCCTAATTCTTCGTACTGTCCTGAGCACTGCAGCCCCTAAGAAGCAGCAAAAGGCTCTCGGCACTTGTGTCTGTCATCTCTGTGCTGTCACTGTTTTCTACATGCCAATGATCAGCTTGTCCATTACACACCGTCTCCTCAACTCAACCTCAAGGGTAATCTGTAGCATTTTGGCCAATGTTTATTTGCTCTTACCACCTGTACTGAATCCTATCATCTACAGCTTGAAGACCAAGACCATCCAACAGGCTATGCTCCAGCTGCTCCAGTCTAAAGGTTCACGGGGCCCCAATGTGAGAAGTCTTAGAGGAGGGTGGGATTAAAAGGGAAACATTGTCAGTACATAAATTACATTTAAGTAGGAAAGGAATTTGGGTCCATCTCATTATCAGGCATTTTGAAACTTAGGCAGTTTCAATTAAATTATAGGAGCAGAAAGAAGAAAATAATTTCCCCTAAGCTTATCAAAAGGCAAAAAAAAAACTTAACTTTATAGCAACATTCTGTGATTATACCTGCAGGAAATTTCCAAATATTGAGCATAACCCACATCAGTGTCCCAGGAACACATTCCAAACCCAATAGGAGTGTTTTGTGGATAACCTGTAACTGCTGCCCCTCAATTAAGAGTGGACAATGGGGAATTTAAAATTCAAATAAACATTTCTATACTGTAAGGCAATTTAGATACAAGTGACATTTATTAAGAAACTAACTCATGCAAGAAACTTTGCCAGATAAATCGCATATGTTATATATATTCTGTCATTTAACTAGTACAAAATAAAATAGTTATTACTATCTCCACTTATTTTTGAACAGTACAAATAAAATTAAGAAGGTAAGATTTAGATTTAAAAAACCATAGAAATTTATTGTAGAATATAAGAAGGCATAAATTGAGAGATATAGTATGATCTAATATCGTTCATATTTTGTAAAATGTCATTGTTCCTTGAATATATTTCACTATAGTTCTTGATAAAATCCTTAGACTATTTGTTAAAAACAAAAAACAAAAACACTGCAATTCAAACCAAATTAATTTTGTATATGTTCCTCAAACATTTAAAACAATTACAGGACTCCTGTGCACATTAAAAACACAATAAGATGATTTTATTCTCTCCTTGAAAACACAATTCTTAGACAAAAAAAAAAAATGACAACACTTTTATTTTTGCATTTAGCTGAACAGAATCACTTATTTCTGTGGTCAAATTTCCCAGGGGGCAATAGAGATTTTTGCTTGAGCTGGTAAGTAGAAAAGTTACAAGTGCGTACATAGAAATCTGTAATTGAAAACTCTAGGAAATTCTTGCACACTAGTTTCAGTTCCTAGAATCACCTCTAGAGAGCCCCACCTCCTTACAGATGCACTCCCTGAACCGCTATATATTTTTTAAATTCCTTTTTGTTTCCTTAGTAAAAGTGAAACTTTCACGGTTCCAATTGCTATACGTTATACTCCACTGAGTTCAATATGTAAAATCACACACTGCCTTGTTTTTGTCTCCATCGTCTGGATATTCTAGTACAGTTCTGGTTCTGATTCCATCATCCCTCTTCAGTGTCTACTGTGCTTCAGAACTGCATTTTTTTTCTATTAGCCCTTGTTTCTTGGGTTGTTCATTTGCTACCTAGCTGTTTGTTTCCTTGACCTTTTGGTGTACGTATTTGTCATTGGAGAATTGCACAGTGACTTTAATGCTTTTTCATAAGAAATCTTTTGTTAACCTTTAATTATGTTTAGGGAAGAGGTAACCTCAAAATAGGGTTGATAAGATGGTGAGAGAATGATCTTAACTTGTGTTTCACACACAGTTATAAAACTTTAGTTCCATTCAGGATGATTCATGTCTGAGCACAGTGGACCAAGCAGATATGCTGACATGAGTCTCCTGTCTCTGTCCCCTACATCAACTTTCTATTCCTGGCGTACAGGGATTACCATCCCCAAACTGGTTTGTTTGCTTCAACTTTCTGTTCAAACTCAGTCACTGACAACTTTGTGACTCTGCCCAAATCTCAACCCCTTTTCTCTAAATAGTTAAGATTATTTGTATAATTTCCCTTTTATATAGCATATTGAGGTACTTTTGATATCTCTTTGGTTGTGTCCCACACACAAGAGTGTGTGTCAAAAGACAACATTTTAAGTGGAGAATAACCAGTGTGGGGCCATCCAGAAAATAGTGCATTTGGAAATAAAATTCATTGTTTTTAGACTTCAAGGCCAACACTGCAGTCAGAATGTCTCTTGGCCTTATGCACTTTGTGCGAAGTCTTTGTATTCCATTATACCACAATTCAGTATTTCAAATTTTGATTTTCCATTCTTGTGTTAGCGCCAAAGAAATGCCTCTTTGGTTCTATCTTCTTCAATACGATAAAATGCAATTATGCAAAAGTTCAAGAGTCCCAAGATACATCTAATTTCTAGATATCTTGTTCTAGAATGAGAATTAAGAACAGAAGCCTTTTTCTTAGACAGTCTACTAGTAATCCCAGAATAAAAGAACCAGAAGGAAAGAGACAAAAGAATCTGTGAATTTAGATAAAAAATTTTAGATATGTGATTTAGCTAAGAATCACATAGGAATGGGGTGGAAAGGACTACCACAGGATTGAGCACGTTAGAAGTGCTAGATGAAGTGACATGGAACTCTCTGGGGATTTTGGGGAATGACATAAAATACCAAACAATTGTTCTCAATATTTGTTTTTAAGCCCAGGCATTACTGTGTCTGGAGAAGAAAGAGGGCTTTTACAGTAGCAAAGAAAGGCCAGTGGAGATGAACTAAGAAACAGGAACAAAAAGATAATTTTTCTTAGAACAGTTGTCTCCAACCCCTGGGGCCAAGGACAGATAGCAGTCTGTGGCCTGTTAGGAACCAGGCTGCACAGCAGGAGGTGAGCAGCAGGCAAGGCCAGTCTGTGAAACTTCATCTACATTTGCTCCCAGTGCTAGCATCACTGCCTCAGCTTCACCTTAGATCATAAGGTATTAGATTCTTATAGAAGCAATGATCCTTGGTGCCAAAAAGTTTGGGGACCATTGGCTTAGAGGGCATCACAGTATACCGGAGACTCTGACACTGAAATCATCTGTGACAGAGTAGACAGCCCACACCAAACCCTAATCTAACCAGCCAAACTTCTCCTCATTAATTCTTATTAATATCAATTTAATTGCTTCTTTGGAAGACCTTTCTAAAAGTTTTTTGTTTGTTTTTGTTTTTTAGATCCACAACTCTATTTATAATTCATCAATTTAAAAACATCTGGGGATTACTTAATTTTTTTTTTTTATAAATTTGGTTCCAAAATTTGTTTTTCACATCATAGCAAAAGGTAACATGAACTGATGTGAATATATTTACCATCACTATTTATTCCACATTGGCTAAATACTCACACATTTCACTTCAAAAATATAGCTGTGCTGAATAAAGGGTAATACTTCAAGGATTGTAGAGTCTTTTTAAAGTATAAAAAATTCTGAATTTCAAGGGTTTTAGATAAACAATTGTAAGTATGTGCAATCATTCTTCCAGTTTTATGATAGTATTGAGAAATTTAGAAAAGTTTTTAAAAGATAAAAATCATTCACAATCCTACTAATGAAAGATTGTATATGACCCATTTTTTTTTCTTAGTTAGCTAACATATCAGACACATGTATTTATAAACTAGGATAATAGTGTATACTCAAATGTGCATCTTACTTGTTTGCTTGATAGTATTATTGTTTCTATTAAATCATATTTTATATTAGACTTAACTTCCTCCAGGAATCTCTTTTTTGATTCTCCTTAAACTGGGCAAGTTACTATTTTTTTTATTTGTACTTTCCTATATGTGTGCTTAAACTTACGATATTTTACTTGGCTAACTTAATTATTTATTTACATGTTCTCACCACCAAATTGTTAGCTCCTTGATAGTAGGACTGTTTTATGTTTCATTTACTCCTTAACAACAGTGCTTAGCAATGCTTAAGTACATACCACTTAGTGATTGGTTGATGCTGTGTTGCATAGATGAATAATACTTGATATTATTTGTATATCATGATTAATGTTACCATTTTCTATTATTTAACATTTTAGTAGTTTATAGCAGGGGTTCCCAACTCCCAGGGCCTTGGACCTACTAGTCATTGGCCTGTTAGTAACCAGGCCACACATCAGGAGGGGCAGGGGAATGAGCTAAGCTTTATCTGTATTTGCAGCTGCTCCCCAGTGCTAGCATCACTGCCTCAGCTCCACCTCAGATAATCAGGCATTAGATTCTCATAGGAGCACTGGTGTCTGGTGTCAAAAAGGTTGGAGACTGCTGGTTTACAGTATTTTTATCATATAAAATAAACCTTGATATATAGTCTTGTAAATACATATTTGAGCATACCTCTGATTATGTTCATAGAATCCTAGAATGTGAATTATTAAATTTCAAAGGAGGTGAAATGACAGTCTAGTATATTGGATGAGGTTGTAAGCCTGAAAATATACTGTCTGAGTTTAAATTCAAGCTCCAACCACTTTATATTTCTGTGTCTTAAGACATGGTTTTTAACTTTTCAAAGTTTAAATTTCTTAATCCACAAAATAGGGGAAGTAATGAGATCACCTTCCCAAATTTTTGCAAAAGTTAATGGAGTTAATACAGGCAAGTTTATATAGCCTAATGTTTGGTACTTGATAAGCATTAAATATATACTATGTTATTACTTTCTAAATAGCACTATTTAAATGTTATTCATATACCTGATTAATTGCTTTTCAATAAAACATGCAACATTTTTCCATTTTTGTTATTTTTTTAGAAAATTGTTCCAATCCAGAGATTATTTAATTTATTTCCTTATGTTTAAGTGAATTTTTAAAATTCTCTTTATATTTAATTCTTAATTTATTTTAGTTTATTTTCATGTGTGATAAAAGATCACACAGATATGGTTTTATTAGACTGTGTTTTTCCTATCACTATTATTTGAATAATCAATCTATTTTCAATAATATTCTGATATTCTTTAATCATATATCATTTTCATATCATGTATGGTATATTACAGTTTGTTTATTCTATTTATTTGTTCTCATTGATTGACTGCAAACTACACTAAATTTTATAGTTTAATAAATGTCACTATCATATAAAACTTTATTATAATTTCTATTTATTTTTATCTTACATTCTTCAGTTTACTCTTGTAAATCTATTTTTAGAATTTTTTTGGTCAATTCTCAATGAAATGTTACTGGAAGCTTGATTGGAAATACATTAAACCTGTATTATAATGAGGAAAACAGACAAATTTTAGCCTATTTACTCTTCTGATCCAGAAACATTTTATTCACGTATTATGAATTGGGCCATTTCAGGCTTGTAAAGATTTGAATTTCTGAGTTGAAGACAAATACTAAAAGGAGCATAAGTACTCTTCCATGTTTCTTTCATAACAATCTGCTTGTTTTTCCTTGTGCTTAAGACATGAACTGTTTTTCAGAATAGTTTCTTTGGCTTAAAATTTACAGCTACTCTTTACTAATTTTGCCAAGAGGTTTTCTATCATTCCAGATGTTCTGTGTGCTTGTACTTTATCATCATATCCTGACTTCTCAAAAGCATAACATTTACTTCCATGTGTATTTATCCTTGTGCTGTGAACAATGTAACTAAAATTGTATATTGGTGTACTCATTCGTGATTTTAATAATATTGTAAACTATCTTATACACACCTGCCAGTGCCCATGCCAGTCCCAAGTTCATAGACCTCAGTGCCCAGCACCTATGCTTTATTGGTTATAAGAATGATTAATAAACATAAGAATAAATCATCCATAATATTTGCTTAGAAAGGAATTATTTTATTCTCTGATCCTGGCTGACCCTGCCTCACTTTTCTCTATACCTTTATTTTATACCTAATTTCCCAAAAACCTTCTCACGAATTTGCCGTGTCTTCACACAGTATACAATGGGGTTCATCAAAGGTGGCACTATCAAGAAAATGTCAGCACTGATGATTACAGCACTTGGGGAATTATAATTGCCAAAGCGGTGCATTAAGGCTAAAGTGGCGATGGGTATGTAGAAGATGAGCACAGCACAGATGTGGGAGACACAGGTGTTGAGGGCCTTGAGCCGTTCCTTATGAGATCCAATTCCCATCACAGTCTTCAGAATGAACACATAGGACACAGCAATGAACACACTGTCTGACATCATACAGAGGGCAACAAAGAAACCATAGAAAAAGTCAACTGTGTTCTCAGAACAGGCCAGGTTCATGACATCCTGATGGAGACAATAGGAGTGAGAAAGTAGGCTTTTCTTACAATATGTTAATGTTTTGAGAGTGAAAGGAAAAGGGAGCATTAAGAGCATGCTTTTAATGGAAAACACCAGGCACATCTTAGCAACTCTGGCATTGGTGAGAATAGAGTTGTATCTCAGAGGGGTGCGTATGGCCAAAAAGCGGTCAAAAGACATGATCAGGAGCACAGAGGACTCCATATCTGTGAATCCATGGATAAAGAATTCTTGAGCAAAGCAAGCATTTGGGGAAATTCCAGTATTATTGAAAACAAAGACACTCAGCACCGTGGGGAGGGATGAGAAAGACAGGCCCAGGTCAGAGATAGCCAACATGGAAAGGAAATAGTACATGGGTGCATGGAGTGAGGGTTCTGTCCTGATCACAAAGAGGATGGTACAATTGCTGAAGATGGCCACCAAGTACATGAGGCAGATGGGAATAGAGATCCATTCCTGAACACACTCCAGTCCTGGGATTCCAATCAGGAAGAAGGTGGTGATCTCACTTTTAGAGGAATTAACAGTGTACATGATGAATCAGTTGAAAAGTATTTATTCCCAGATCTGAAATGACACTTTCAACATAGGTCTAGTATGCTTATCTCCCTCCTCTCAGCACTTTTGTTTGAGACATAAACAAAGAAAACACAATTTTGAGACTTCTCACATTAAGGAATAAAATAATTAGGTATTTATTCTAAACAGACAATTGCTAATAGAGTCAGATAAAGTTAATTGACAAAGAGAACCAGAAATACAGGTATTATTTGGATTAATTACACTTCTCCATAAGGTCCTTGGGGAAAAAATATCCATGTAAAAAGCAGTGACTTGCAAATAATTCCCTTTTTGCTATTAGGCTTTGCCCCTCCCTACCCCTACGCCAATGAAAAATTTTATACAATCAGGCAGAACTGCAGAGTAACTCTGTTTGCTTTGTCCAGAGTGAGCCTAGAATTAAAAAAAAAAGGAGGAAACTATAGGAATTAGATTTTAAGAGAACCAATAATAAGTGTTTTTTCCAATTTTTAGAGGTTTTTGCTCTAAACAATTTTCAGACCAGGCCTGTAGCTTCTGAAGGTGATTTTCCTCACAAGCTCGCCATAGGAAGCAGTATAAAGAAAGGACAGAAAATAGGTTATATGTGCTTGGCTGTTAACTCTCTCTTATAATATAGTGAAAAATCCCATGTGTTTGTATAGAATGACCCTAAAAATGACTAATCCACTTTGGGTGTTAAACACACAATACAAAAAATATATATATATTTTATAATATAATATAATATAAATATATATATAATATATTATATATATTATATATATGAAGAATTATTGAATAGTAGATTAAAACCTATATAATATTATTAACCAATATCACCTTAATAAGTTTAATTTTAAAAAATGACTAATCCACAGCAGTGATCTCTATCCTTGAGCATGGGATGAGAGGAGGGATTCTTGGGCTTTCTCTATATTCTAGCATAGACTATCATAGATATAAATTGGCTTAGTCAACTGGACTATACTATAGGCCAGGCATAGCATGTTGGTGATGTGGGAGATTGATATTATTTGAATCTATTATTTTTTCTGACACTGTGAGATAAATAGATGTTCTACAACTACAGAGTTTTGTTCACAGACAACCTAGTTAACATTTGAGAGTCTTCTCTTTATGGAAATAAGTCATTAAGAACAATGAGGTTCTGAGATAAACAACGTATATTAGTTTCTACCTCTTGCTCAGAGAAAGCGAGGGTTTAATTGAGAGGCTCAGGCTTTGTCAGAGGACTCTTAACAACAGTATTAGGAATTAGAAATGCAAGCTTTTCAACTAGTTCATCCTCATCCTCGAGAAAGGAACACTAATGAGTTGTCATTGAGGACCTGTCCTCTTCTAGGAACTTGAGCTGCCTTTCCAAAAGGATAAATCAGTGGTTACATCAAGATCTGGTTACTGGCCACACTCTCATCTCTAAAATCCCAAGCGTGAAAATATGCAGAGGTCCTTTAAGACAATGTTATTAGCTCTTTGGCAAAATTAGGTCAACTTAGGAGCAACTTGCTCCTTAAGTCTTCCCTTCTTATCACTCCAAAAGGTCTATGTGCTTTCACCGTAATTTGTATTCTAACTTTATTACAATACTGCAACAGTCTTGCAATTTGCTGTTTACTTGTTTGCCTTCCACAGTGGCCAATGAATTCATTAAGATCACACTTTGTGTCTTAATGTTAATGATCTTGATATTATCAGGACCAAGCACAGTTCCTAACAAAAGTACATTTTCTATCACTATTAATTGAATCTGATTTCCATTCTGAGACCCAATTCCAACCTGTGCATGTGGGGGTCTTCCCACACAAAACCAAGCAATTGTCAGGATGCCAGCGAAGTGTCCCAAAATTATTCAACTCACTTCTGACACTATCTACTCTGAGATAGCATCATACTTCATAAGTTAAGGGTTCAGTCCTACAAGGCTGTCCCCTTCACCAGTTTCGGATTCAATCACAAATCCAGGTCGTCATCAGTGCTTCTGTCAAACTGGCTACAAACTGGATGATTCCACAACTTTCTCCTTGGACTTCAGATGCCAGTTGTAAGTCCAGGTTGTTACCTATACTTATGACCAACTGGCTATAAATCAGAAGTTCCTATGCCTCCCTCCTTGAGTTTGAGTAATTTGCTAGGGTGGCTCACAGAACTAAGGAAACCCATTTCCTCACCAGATTACCAATTTATTATTAAAGGGTATAACTCAGGAACGGCCAGATAAAAGAGATGCAGAGTCAAGTTATGTGACAAGGGCCTGGAGCTTCCATGCTTCTCTGAGTGCACCATTCTCCCCCAAATTTCTATGTGCTTATCTCCATGCGTTCACTAACCCGGAAGTTATCCAAACCCTATTATTTTGGGTTTTTATAGAAGCTTCTTTACATAGGCATGATTTATTGAATAATTGGCCATTGGCAATTGATTCAACATGCAGCATCTCTCCCCTCCGCAGAGGTAAAGAAGGTAAGATTGAAAGCTTCAACCCTCTAATGACATGCTTGGTTCTCCTGGCAACTAGCCTCCAGTCTTAAGCGGGATCCAAAAGTTACCTCATTAACATAACAAAAGGCACCTTTACTGATTTAATCACATAGGCAATTCCAAGAGAGTTCTGTGCCAGGAACTGGGATGAAGATTAAATATATATTTTTTATTAGAAGTCACAATATCATAATGACAAATTCCTTTAACTCACAAAGCACTTAATATCCCCTAAATACCTTCTTAAAGTCAATCTTTTTTCAGCATAGATATAACGCTTTGACTTTGGGAACACAGAGTTCTGCTCATTTCTTGTCTCTCTCTTCTTAATTCTCCTGGCATTTTTCTCAACTTCTTTCTATATACCATTTTCAAAGTCAGTGTTAATGTCCCAGCCCACTTACAAAATTTGTCTGTGTAATATACAGATTATATAAACTTTTGTTTAAAGGTTTAATTATCAACATAAAGGCAGTAAAATCATAAATTAGAAAGTTTTTATTATATATCTAATTTCTCACTCCTTTGGTATTTTCCTTCATGTTTATAATAAAATCTATAGTTCTTAATATAGATGATAAGGCCTAATAAAATAAGACCTCTAGAAACCTCTCTCATGTGCAACAACCACACACTCCACTCCTTTTTGCTCAAATATCTCAACAGTCTCCCCATCTCAGGACTACTAAAATTTCTATTTCTGAGGCACTAACTACTCTTTCTCAAAATCACATCCCCAGAAAGGCCTTCCCTGAATGAACCCTCTAGCTGCCTCAGTCACACTATTCTTTTGCTCTTGTTTTTTTAAACAGTTTTTTTTTCTAGTATTTACCATAAGAATCAAATTCAATTACAGAACTAATTTTACTTTGTTTGCCTCTGGCATAAAGTAAACCCTCAATAAATATTTATTAGATAAAATAGATAAATGAATAAAGAATCTTTATTAAGGCACTATCAGTATATTTATTGATCTAACAAATTATTTTCTGTATTTAAAAATATATATCTAAAGAAGATGTTTATATATATATAATATATAAATATATATATAATGGAATATTACACAGCAATAAAAAAGAATGAAATCTTGACACTTGTGACACCATGGATGGATTTAGAGGGTATTATGCTAAGTGAAATAAGTCTGGGAAAGAAAAACAAAAGTACTGTATGGTTTCACTTATATGTGAAAACAAAACAAAATAAACAAAAAAATAAAACAAAAACAGTCTCAAAGAAACAGAGGCCAAAGGGTTGGTTACTAGAAGAGAGAGGGTGGGAAATGGGAGGAAAGGGGAAGGGGATATAGTCAATAATATTATGATAAGTTTACATGGTGACAGATGATCACTGCAATTAATGGAGTGACCACATTTTAAAGTATAAAAATATCTAACCATTATAATGTATACCTGAAACCGATATAAGCAATATAATATTGCATACCAGCTATACTTAAATAAAAAAATTAAAGAAGAATAAAAATACATCTTATTAAAAGATATTGGGGTTAGCATTAGTTTGAAAGAATGTTCTTTATAAAATAGTGAAATGATTCAATTTGAGTGAAATAAATAAAAATACATAAAATAAAAAAATACTCTTATCAGGATAGCACATTAACCTTTATATATGTCATTTTGTAATTATTAAATATATAAATAAATATGTCACTTTATAGATATATAGATAGACAGGACACTTCATTTTATCCCTAGATTCTAAGGTCTGGAGAAAAGAAAAAGAAAATTAGAATGAATTAAAAGACAAAATAAGAAAATGGGAGGGGTGGACATTAACTTTTACTGCATTATGTTGGTTATTTTACATTTGTCATTTAATTTAATCTTCACATGGTATTATTATTCTTGATTTCTAAATTTGAGAATTGAAGCATAGAGAGATTAATTTTTTGAAAAAACATTTTTATGAACAGACATGACGTTTGAACTGATGTCATTTGATTTTAAGCTTTTTCAATTACACAATGTGTCTTATCTTGTGTTAATTAATGTTTAAAAGTTGAATCCATCACAAGGAAGTTGCATTTTAGTGGGGATATGTAAATATTAATGATGTAATAAGTAATATAAATGTGAAAGATGGCTGAAGCCTTGAACTTTATTACATGCCATTTCCAATGCCCTATTAGAATTACCTCTAGAGATAATTTAATCAGCAGAAGTCATTTCACTTTTATTTCTGGGGAAAAAAAAACTGCATCAGAGAAGAGATAAATGGCCAATAGAGACTGTTAGTATCAAATTCAGTGAGTAGTACCAACTATGAAACAGGAAAAGCAAAGATACATTATCAATTATCTGCTCAGCCAGATCCAGAGGTGAGAAAAGTAAGAGATAGCTCTTAACAAGTTAAGGTGGTGGGGAATGGTGGAGGAAGGAGATATTTTTAAAAAATTGAAAAATAAAGAACATTGGGAATGACTACTATGTACTAGACATTATGTTAGACAATTTTTACATGTACATCCACTTTCAAAATGTTTGTTCCACTTTTTATGTGAAGTTGAAAATAGATATTTATCTGTGAGGTCTCATAGCCTTGCTGATAAACAGGAGACAGCAAAATAGTAGAATTACTTTGAGGATAAGGGATAAAGCTGGTAAATCCTGGATCAATCTGAAACATTATAAACACCTTATTAGCAATAGTTATCATCAAAAAGGGCCCACTGCATTTGTTTCTCAAGAACAGTGCATTATAAGTAATTATTCAAATATTTCTTAAGTAAATTGATTGTCTTGAAAGTCTTAAATTTGTCACTAATATAAATTAAAATTCAAGAATACTCTCTTTTAGATAAATGATATCTTAAACTCTTTATATGCATCATTTTATTTAATTCTCAAAGCAACCCTATTATGCAAATACTATTATTAACTATGTTTTATAAACTAGGAAAGAAAGAAACAACTGGTGAGATAAAACTGAAATTCAAATGTAGGTATGTCTTATTCTCCTGCTGTATGCCAAACACTACCTTATACTGCTCCTTATATTATTTCCTTTCCAATTACATATGACTCATTTGGCATAACTAGGTCGTTCTTTGGTTTCTATTCCAAAGTTCTTCTAACCACTTGAGATCATGATGTCATATGACTTGTCCTTTATTCCAAGACTAAAGCCTTCTTCCCTGATTCTAGTTTCGAGGCTAAGGCTGTCATCCATGGCTTCACTTCTGAAACTAGAATGTCTGCCTTTCGATTTTTTGGCTAGGTTGATAAAATTTAGCCTTTCATCAGACTAGTTTTCCTATTTCTCAGTCCTTATCTCACACTGGGTTCTGACTTTAACATTTTGTCTGTGCTTGAACAACTGCATGCTTTTTAAGATGAACCATAGGTAAGTGAACAGTAGCAATGAGAGGCCAAAAGGAGATTTAATGCATTTTTAATTTTCATAGCTTCTTCCCCAAATTTAAGTTCAGTTCTCCTCTTGTCAGACAAACATAGCTCTAGGAAAAAAGTCCCAGTTCTTCGAGTACTCATGTCTCAGACATACTTCAGGAGACAAAGACATATTATAAGACAATATTATGTTAGAGCCCTACTGCACTTACCATTTTACCACAGAGATAGAAATGACTTTAAGTTAGAGGCTTCTCAGCTTCATGTACCACATGTGTTGCCCAAGACCTTTATTTATAGATCCCAGATTCCTTGAGTTGTCTTCTGAGTTTTGCACTCATGGGACACTAATGCTTCTAGCTCTGCTACCCTCTGTAAACAAATGATTTCCCTGAGAAATTTCCTAGAAATATCAGGAAGAGGGCCTGGTTCAAGATCATAGTTTAACTCATTGGTTCCCACGAGGCTATAAAAAGGTCAGACTGGGCAGGTCCACAGATTTTGGAGCCCAGAACATGTCAAGGAGAGCCTGCCCCAGAGATTAGGGAAAGCAGTTGAGGCTACCAAGAAATCATTTAATTCCAAATTAATTGACATTAGTTTAGGTTTTCCATCACTTTGTTTTTCCTTTTTACTTATAGTCAATAAAGGTGTTTGCCCATTCTTTATTATTAAAATATAATTTACATATCATAAAAAATCTGAAGTGACTGGCTGGATCGATTTTTGCCTACATATGCAACCAAGTAACATTCAAGCAGGAAATGCTAAAATCTCCAAATCTGATTATGAATTGTCTTTTTCTTTTTAGCTCCGTTACTTTTTCTTTGTGCATTTTAAAGGTCTCCTACTATATGTATAAGCACTAAGGTTGTTATAAGTTCTTTTATCCTTGCAAAACGTCTCCTTTTATCTTGGTTTAAATTCCATGTGCTCTGATGACTATATAGCCACAGTCACCAAATATATTGGTATGCATAACATTTCTTTTTTTCCTCTTTTTGCTTTTAATCTCTGTGTCTTTGTATTTCTCATGCAACTTTTGTAATCAGCATGCTTTTTAATTCAGTGTGACTAGTGCTGTTTTATAATTGAATTCTTTAGCTCAGTTTATTTAATGTAATTATTAATACATTTGTTTTATGTTCATCATTGTTATGTTTCCTCATTGTCCCATCTGTTTCCTCTTTTCTGTTATAGTTGTACTCACTTCTTTTGACTGTTTACATCAAATCAATTTTAATATTTTAATATTCTATTTCCACAATTGATTTTTTGGCTGTACATTTTTGTTTTTTGTTTGTAATTGCTCCTTGGATTATGATATCTAACCTTAATTTATCAGAGTCCACCATGAAGTAATATTACACTGCCCCATAAATAAGGTAAGAAACTTTTAACAGTATAAGTCATTCATCTAATTTTTAACCTGTGTGCAATTATTTCTAAGTACATATTTCTACCTATGTTATGAATCTCTCAATACATTATAATTCTTTTATTTTAAAAAAGAAATTATCTTTTACAGAAATTAAGAAAGATATTTTGTTTAATCACAAAGTCACCTCTTTTAGCACTCTTTATTCTTTTTTATTTGGTCAGTTTTTTACCATGTATTATTTTACTTTAGCCTAGAAAACTTCCTATAGCATTTGTTGTGCAAGTTTCATGGCTATGAATTTTCTAAGGTTCTATTTCTCTGTTAATGTGTATATTTTGTCATTTTTTGAAAGATAATTTTGGCAAATATTGCATTTTTGGTTGGCAAATTTTTCTTTCAATACTTTCAAAATGTACTTTATGTCTGTTTTTAATATGTCTCTCTTTTTCTTCAAGACTTAACTGTGATGTGTCTGGATTTGATTTTCTTTGTATTAACTCTGCTGTGGATTTGCTGCTGTGGTTCTCATCTCAAATACAAAAGTTCGTTCCTCTCAAGGTTTCAGTTTATTAAGACTCTTGTATCTATTACACTTTTATTGCCCTATAGGAAATGATGACTTTTATTCTATCCAGGACTTTCTTATATTTCTAGAAATTAATGTATTTCATATTTGCACACATTCTAATTGGGAACAGAAGTCTTTGAATTATATTATTAAAAATAAGAAGAAAATGGGTGTTTCTATTAAAAACATTATTTATCTGACTAAAAAATGTCCAAGGCTATGCTCTTTCTCTAACATTTAAAACACATTTACTCACTTCTTCCATAAAGAAGAAACTATAAAACCCTTCTCTTCCAGAAGTTAATACTTTGGATCTACTATTTAAGGTAGAGTTCATTAGAGAATGGACTCTTAGATGAATATTTTCATGAAGGATATCTTTTTTATTCTTGCTCTTTCTGTGTGTGTGTATGTGTGTAGACACACTTCCAAATAAGTAACTGAAAGTAATGATAAGTAGAGGCACTCTTACTTTTTACATCTTTGTTCCCAGATTCATGTATGCTAATTATTGAGGTCACAGTTCCATATAATGATTGTTGTTGTATTGTACATACTGTATCTGGAATTCATCGTCCATTTATAGGGTTTCATCTATAAGGTGACAAGTCAACTGCTCTTATTCTATTTCAGTAGCAGCTTGGAAACTTTCGAATGGTACATTATGTGATAGGATCATGGTCATGTGTCTGCTGTTATTATTTGCTCTAAAATGTATCCCTTTGTGTGAAGTAATGTCACATGAGACCCTGTGCTAGTGGATCAAACATCTATAAACCATGGAATACTAGGTTGGCTGTGGCCTTGCAAAAACAAACAAACAAACAAACAAACAAAAGGCAAATTCACAACCATTATATATATATACATATATATATGTGTATGTATATATATATATATATATACATATATATATATATCAATTCTTATTAAATTGACTTGCTGCCACTTCTAGGGTAGTATCATTTTCCATCAAGTGACTTATTTCTATTCAAAACACGATGCTACATTAAGTGCTTAACATTGTTATCTCTAGTAGCCAGGCCGTTGTTGAGTAGAAACTAAAGTTTGATCAGCCTTCTATCATACTTACTGCATTTAGGAGCCCATTGTGCCAGCAATGGGATTGCTCATGGTAGAAGCTAATTGATATAATTTGTCAGATCCACTTTGTTTACTTTGTTGTTTAAGTCATCTTCTATAAGTAATTAATCAGATGAGCACTGATCTGCAATCTTTAGAGATACACATTTTCATCATGATGAAATCTACCCTTCCTTCCCAGCTGCAGTTAATCACTGATTAACTTTCTATCATTATAGATTATATTTGTCACTTACAGAGTTTTGTATAAATTAAATTATGTACCATATAATTTTTTGTCTATTTTCGCTCAGCATTAGATTTTTAAAATTCATCCATGTTGTTGCATACCTTTGTAATTCGTTCCTATATATTATTGTATAATATTTCATTATATTAATATACTACCTTTTTCACAAATAAGACTTATTTGTCACTATTAAAGGTATGAAATTTAAACAGATTTTTGAACTGGTGGCTAAAAGCCATCAGCTCTTTCAGCTTTTGCTTAAGTCTCATCCTTAGTAGCTTTTCCACAACTATTGCCTTCACCATGAAGCATTAAGAATTTTCCCAATGCAAAATTGGTCTTAAGCAATTTTATTTTTCAGATGAACATATCCTAGAAAAAGATAAATAGATTGGGAAATATTTTCTATGTTTTTCCTAATGCTGTCTGGAATCAATTTATTGACTACTTCTTTCAAGTTATATGTCAACACCTCTTGGGTCGTCATTTCTATCATCTTCCAGATTTGGTGGATCTGTTGGTATTGAAAGTAAATCTTCTGAATGATTTGTGCATTCTTTAGTAAAATCAACATAGAACAGGTGAGCAAATAACCATCTGTAGATTTGACATCAATATCAGTTTCAATCAATGTCTGCTACTTTTTGACGAGAGGGTACATTTTGTCACAGATAAGAGTCACACCATGGAAGTTGGTCAGGAAGTTTTTGTTCTGAACATCCTCATAGTTAGTTTGAATTTTGTAATGCAAATCCATTGTTCTACAGATCAGCAAGACTCATTTAAGAAATAGGGCCTTTGAGGCCATCAAATGCAATTCTAGTTGATTGAATCCCTGTGACTCTTTTGTCCTCCAATATTTCTTATAACATAGCTGGTACTTTGGGGATTTTAGAGTATAGCATAGGGAATATAGTCAATATTATTGTAATGGTTGTATGTATTACCAGATGGGTGCTAGAATAATTGGGAGGATATCTAGCCATTGTACTGTATACTTGAAACTTATGTAAAATAATAATAAAAAATAAAATAAACATAATCATGAGGATGTAAAGGAAAGCACAGGGAATACAGTCAATAATATGGTAATAACTATGTATAATGCCAAGTGGGCGTAGACCAGTCAAGAGGATCACTTAGTAAATTATATAAATGTCTAATCACTACACTGTACACCTGCAACTAATATAAAATAATACTGAATGCCAAACAAAAAACATAGCTGTTGCTTTCACATCATACTGATATTTCTTAGAAAATAGATCAGTTACTTTCTTCTTGGCTCAGTTTGTAAGGTATTTATTCTTGCTCATTTCCATAGTACTGCTCAGAGAACCTATCACATTTTTATATTCATCTGTCAATGTCCTTGAGTTGTTTCAAGTTTTTGGCTATTATTTATAAATTTGCTATGAATGTTCATGTATAAAGTAATTGTTTACACAGAAATTGTGTTTATTTCTTTTGAGCAAATATGTAGGAAGGTAAATTCTGTGTGACTTGGTAAGTTGACATTTGATTTGCTTGATATATTTTGAGTCTATGGATTTAAGTTTATATAACATAATAAAAATAAATTATTATTTTGTTTTTTCTTTTAGTAGTATCTGTTGTCATTATTTGGCAGTTAATGTGTATCTTGTGTTAAATTTTCTTTGTATCATATTAGAGTAATTTCTTTACTTTTATATTTGCCTAATAAACATTTTTTATATTCTATGTGTTTTTGTTCTAATGTATCTTTTGAAAACAAAATAGTATTATATATTTTTTAATTTTGTTTTTAGTCCTGTGCCTACCTCTCTGTCTTTTAATTGAGAAGTTTAATCCTTTTAAACTTACTATGGTTATTTCTTTATTTAGAATTATTTCTGCTATTTTATTTTATACCTTCTATTTCGTATATTGTATATTATTTTCCTCTCTTTTTTCTTTCCTTTTCTTGTTTAAATTGAGTAGGTCAAATTATACTCCACTCTTTGTTTTTCATTCTTATGGACACTTAAATTCAGATCTAAAATCAAGTTTATTTTTCCTCATTGATTTTTTTTCACTATTTAAATTTTCTTTAACATGTCTTATAAGGTGCCGATCCAGAATTAGGTCATATTATTTTATTTCTTGATGGTGTTGTTAGATTTATTGATTGTCATATATTTAGACCATAGCCATATTTTGGCTTGGTTCAAGTTCAGGAAAAGAATCTGCTGATTCTAAGAAACCAGGACATAGAAGAGTTATGCAGTGAAAGAAAAGCAGCCAATAAATGATATGTTATCAAGCAATTAAGAACTGAGTTTTACTCCTTCTTGGTAACTTTTGGAGCCTGTTTAGAAGGAAACTGAGGTATTTATAAATTTACATGTGTGTGTATCAGTGGTTTAGAGCTGTTATAGGTGTATTTCTGTTCTCAAGAACTTTAGAATGCTGTATATAGACAGAACCTAGCCATGAAGGCCCTAACTTAAGAGATGCAGATATTGGTAGTTGGCAATGAGGCTATCTTGTAATGAAAATGTTAAGCCATAAAGGGATAGGTTGGGCACCAAAAACATCCTCCAAATGGCCCATTCTAATTTGTAAAAAGTCAGTTTGGCTTGGATGCCTTTATTTCACATGGAAAATGTTTAATTTCATTTATCAGATGATAAATGATTATTTTCTCCAGACATGGAAACCAGCAATGAGTAGGCTTATCTCTGCTTATTGTTTTGATTTTCTCTTCCTCTTTGTCACAAAAATGTGTTTTGTATTTGAGCCTAGTTATGTGTTTTTTGTTATACTTTGAATTTTATCAATTATCATTATGTTTATTATTAATAAATAATAATGAATGCATTATTTGGACCACATTTTCTCTTTTTTAAGAGGAAATATATATAATTTAAATACCTAAGATGAATATATATAATATGTAATATTATATATATTTTCTTTTTACTTAAATTATCATCAATCTTCATCTTGCTTCATAATCTTCAGTAACTATTATTTAAGTTACTTAAACCACTACAGGATCTGTATAAAAATTATAAACATATGAGGGAAACACAAAAATTAGCCTTTAAATAGTTTCTACTAAATGTGATATATGATGTAGAAGGCATGTAATTTTGGGATACCTGGTGAGAAATCTAACAGTGATTAGAAAAGCATGTCTATTTCAATGCATTTCAATGCTAATAACATCTGCAAAAAAATGAATTAAAGAAGTAAATGGAATAACTAGTAAACCATTTTACAGTTTATAAAGTGCTTCATAAATATTTAATACTTGTGCATCATTATCTCCATATTGTGGATAATTAAGTTGAGGTGAAAAAAGTAAAGTGGTGTGACCTCGAATAGAAACTAAAATATTTTGATTACAAACAACCCGCTATTTTAGCTATATTGCTTAATTTTTATGAATGCCACACATCAAGCTTCCTCTATCAATATTCTTTCTAACATTACCTCTCACTTGAGTAGTTTTCCAATTGTTTCACTTCACAATGTGTCTCTAGCTTCAGTCCAGGTTCTTGAGCACCAAAGAATTAAAATCCCAGACCTAACTCTTTCTATGCAAGGCCACTGAGAGATACCTGAGAGTAGGATGCCTTTTTTATTCCCCCCAAGGGTCTAAAACCCAGAGGGAAATAGGAGTAAGTACATCTAGATAAAATGGAGGTCAAAATTAAGAGTTCTTGCTCTTATCTTTCAGGGCTATACTGAGCATCCAGTTTTGGTAAGTAAGGTAGTTAAAAAGCCCTTCAGAAACCTAAACCTAAGGCTTTCTTAAACGATGTACATCTGAAGAAATGACTATGGGGAAGAAGAGGAGTGTGTGTGTGTGTGTGTGTGTGTGTGTGTGTGTGTGTGTGTGAATGGAATAGGAATGGGATTGCATGGTCTGAAGCTTAAAAAAAAGATTTTATTGACTCTAATATTAGCAGAATGCCATTTATTTGCTAGTATGACAAATAAAAGTAAGCCTTATAATCAATTAAAAAGTAAAGAATCCTCTACAGCCAATCTAGAACTTGATGTGTGGAAGAAATGGTTAGGGAATTATTGTTGAAATAATTATTAAAAGCTGGTATTTACTGATTATCTTCATTATGCTAAAGACTACATCAGACTGTCTAAAATAACTGTTTTAGATAGACACTATTGTTTACAACATTAAATAGAAAAGCAAACATCTGTTTTGAAGCCTAAGCAGCTTCCCCAAAGTCACATGGATGGTAAGTTGCTTTGCTGATATTTATACCCAGATGTTTTTGCATCAGACTTGAGGGCTATTTTCTTACCTTAAAAAATGGAAATTCTAAGAGATCTGGGCAACGTTTCATCTGATGATGACTCTTGACATTTTCTCTTCCTTCAGTACTTATTACATTCTACTTCCCTAGTTTTACTCCCAGATCTCTCGAGCAAGATGTTCTCAACAATCTTGCTGCTCTTTGGGGTTCCACCTGAAATTTAATTTTTTTTTTATTTTTTACATTTTTCCTTAGTAATCTCATCTATCCTCATGACCTCAGATACCAACTATTGTGTCGATATTTCTGAATTGAAATAGCTCTCCTGAGTTATTTCTCCTGAAGTTCAGACTCCATGTTCAAAAACATACTGTGAAAGATCAAGTTTACCATTGAAAGTGTAGGTGAGTAGAGGAAGCATAAATATTCCTTGGTTACTATTAAAGAAGAAAAGGAGAAGTCATTAAAAAATGATTCTGTTTTACATTTTTCAGCTCAGATTCATTCTTTGCACATTTTCTGAGAAACTTTCATGTTCCAGAAACTACATTGGTGACATATATAAAAATAAATAAAATCCCATTTACATCTTTCAATATTTAGTAGTCAGTGTATATGGTGGTGGTAGTAGGGGGGGTTGTGTTGGGTAGGGATGCTTAAAAATAGTGCATTATAAATGTTGTAGAAACTATCATAATAAAAGATGCACAACAGAAATATTCCCTGAAAGACCTAGTCAGTATTCATCTGCCAATGAGGAAATGAGGGTTAAGTGTTTTTGAAAATGGAAACTTTTCTTATGACTCCTGGAAAGGAGGGATTAGAAAAAATTTGCTAAATAGGCAGTCTGAATTACATACAGAATGATTTTCATGGCCTTTGAAAATTTACCATCTTCAAAATATACTTTCTCTAGGCTTGACGTTAGGTTTGCTGCCATTGTGGAAGAAAAATAAGACATGTCAAATTGTTTAGGAGTTCCCAGTCTAGTAGATGCAACTCCATCTACAAACTGACAAAACATAACTGTGTAGATAGCACCCAAAAAATACTAAATATTTTGGTCTAAGGCTGCTTGTTGTTTACTATGTTTTTCTTGGTTATCCTCTAAAGAATTATAAAATACAATATCAATTCACAATCAAACTTCAATTTAGAGGACCCCAATAATTTTTTGTTCCATATATTTTCCATTGAAGATCAATAATTTTTCTTCTATAGCAATTTGAATTTTAAAATACTTCTGAAGTAAGGTTAACATCTCATGTGAATGCTAGTCTTCTGTTGGCTCCCTATTTTTGTGTTTTTGCCGTTTGTTGCAAGTGAAATTATTAATTTAATAGTTTTGATTTAATTATGCACATATTCATCAGCTTACTAAATATACATGGGATTTATGATGGTTATCTTAGATATGTGTATATCTCTGGTATTTTATACCATTTATTCAACATTGGGATATCTAAAAGCTCAAAAAAATTCATAAGTTGCATGAATGTATACTTTACCTTTAAAATATAATGTCAACTCTTTAATAAAAACCCTCACAATAAAATCAGGGTTTAGTTTAATAAGTAGGCAGATTTAAAACTTTTACATTAGGAAGAAAAATTAAGTGATTCAATTTTTTTTTTACTTAGAATTTCTTTGACCAATTTGCTCAGAGATAAAGTATAAGATTATTTGATCAAGGGAGATAAGGTGAGCATGCCCATAATGCTACCATATGGCTTCAATACTTTCCCTTGAAATAATAAAATGATAACCTGAAATATGGACCATTAATGCTTGAACTATCCATTTTATGAAGGAGTACAAACACAAAGACAATAAGGATACACAAAGGTGTATCTAGCTCCACATCTTCCAGTTCTTTTGGAAACCATTATATAATCAATATTAATATTTTATGTATGTTCATGTTTTGTTAAGCCCGGATGGGTGTTTATACTCATGTAAAATGTGGATAATGAATATCTATCTCCAAATTTTAAGACATAAATTAGGGTATAAATTTACATTCTAGCTAATATTTATCCACACAGTGTAAATAAATTTTACACTGTGTAAATAAATATTTTCAAAAATCTCTGATTATTTTCTTAGACTATTTTTTTTTTAACTTTCAAGTCAGGGATTATCTTATGAAGCCAACAAGAGGACTACTGAAAATCACACGGAAAAACAAAGTGAGAGATTCTGAGTTCCTATCACTGACTCAATCAAAGTAACTCTGCTTTAATATGATTTTCATATTTGGATAAATATTTTAGAAAGTCACCACCTTAAGATAAAGTACTATAAGTGAAATGTTCATGTCAGAGAACATGACCATGTTTAAGAACTTTTGATAAATGTTGAAAATTACATTTTAGTAATATTATATGAAATATTTTTCTAAGTATAGTATGTAAAGAACTCCTTGTCTCCACAATACTGAGTTTCAGCCAAAAGTGTGACTGCTTTTTGTTTATGCGATTTCAGATCTAGCTAAAGAGCTCATCTTCCCACTCATTATGTCTGCTTTCAATAAATCGGAGGTCCAGCTTTTTCTTCTGATTGGAATCCCAGGATTGGAGCATGCCCACATCTGGATATCCATCCCCATTTGTCTCATGTACCTGGTTGCCATCATGGGTAACAGCACCATTCTCTTTGTTATAAAGACAGAACCCTCACTTCATGAACCCATGTATTATTTCCTTGCCATGTTGGCCATCTCTGACCTGGGCCTGTCCTTCTCCTCCCTTCCTACTATGCTGAGAATCTTTTTGTTCAATGCCATGGGAATTTCACCCAATGCCTGCTTTGCTCAAGAATTCTTCATCCACGGATTCACTGTCATGGAATCCTCAGTGCTTCTGGTTATGTCTTTGGATCGCTTTCTTGCCATTCACAATCCCCTCAGATACAGTTCTCTCCTCACTAGCAACAGAGTTGCTAAAATGGGATTGATTTTAGCCATCAGGAGCATTCTTTTAGTGCTTCCATTCCCTTTCACTCTAAGGAGATTAAAATATTGTAGGAAGAATCTCCTTTCTCACTCATACTGTCTTCATCAGGATACCATGAAGCTGGCTTGCTCTGACAATAAGATTAATGTTATCTATGGCTTCTTTGTTGCTCTCTGTACTGTGCTGGACTTGGTATTAATTATTCTGTCTTACATGCTGATCTTGAAGACTGTACTCAGTATTGCATCTCTGGCAGAGAGACTCAAGGCCCTCAATACCTGTGTCTCCCACATCTGTGCTGTGCTCATTTTCTATGTACCCATCATCACACTGGCTGCCATGCACCGCTTTGCCAAGCATAAAAGTCCCCTCATTGCAATCCTTATTGCAGATATATTCTTGTTGTTGCCGCCCCTAATGAACCCCATTGTGTATTGTATAAAGACTCGACAAATCTGGGAGAAGGTCTTGGGGAAGTTTTTTAACATACATAGGAGATAAGAACTTGGATGGTGAGGTAATAAATTATCAACCAGTAAGGATTTATTGGCACCTACTATGTGCTCAGTGCCACAGTGGTCACTATGTCATGCAAGACTAAAGGAAAGAATGAAAAGCTATGCAGTACAGAATTTATAATAAAGTCAAAAATACAATATTAAATAGAAAGGATAAAATAATCTGGTGATATATGATATAATTTCCTGGAATTTCATTAACACTTTGAGTGGTTGAAACACAACACAATATAATGGAGCAGTTGGAGTTGAGTCAGCCATCAGTACTTAAAGAATGGATAAAATTTGGATTAATTGAAACTATTATTCAAATAGCATTTATTAAATTTATACTATGTATACTCAGCTATGAAGGATGTTAGTCTGACTGGAATAGAGGGTATAATTTGGCAACTGGTGAGAGATAATTTTAAATAGTTGCATGAAGTAAGTTTTGGAGTACCTATAAAAGGCTTGAAATTCAGGAGGTACTGTAGAGACAATTTAACCTCGACAACAAACATCTACCATGATAACTCAAATGCAAGGAATGGCATATCTGAAAGCATGAGCATGGTGGACTAAATTTGAGAGAGATGAAGAAGGGAGGTCAACAAAGACTGTCTCAATAATTCCACTATCAAGTGATGATTCTGGGAATGGGCAGAAAGGGAGAATTAAATCATTTAGAGTTTTTGTTTTTGTTTTTGTTGTCGTTATAAAACAAACATAATTTATAAGTAACTAACAAATTTCACTAAGCAACTAATGTATAGACATATGTGACTGAATATTCAAAGACAGGCATCTTGAAGAGAGTTTGAATTTGAAAGAGGCTAGCATGCTGTTATCTATCATGACTACAAAAGTAACTTGTCCTCATTTGCAAGACAATGATACTTGGATGTAGACATGGAAGTAAATATATATTTTCAACTACATTCTATCATCAAATTGCAAAAATCCTCTGTTAGTAAGATATCTATAATATTCTTTGACACTCATTATTCCTCCTGCAGCTTAGTTCAGATTTAAAACTTTATCTTGATTATCTTATCATCCTGTACATTGACATTAACTATTTTAAATATATTTTTAAAAGGTCAATGGAACCACACTTAAAAGACTTCAATAGATGTCCAGTAAGTTAAAGATAATGGTAAGGCTATATGTGTGTATGTACACACACACACACACACACACACACACACACACACACACACACACACATAAAGCCTTTCCATCATTCAATACTTGCTTTTCTCTAGTACTTTATCTGTGAATACTTGGCTTTGCACTTCGAACAGTGTAACAGAAATACATCACAATGTTACATCTAAATCTTTGCTTATGGTGTGTTTTATGTCAGAATGCTGTATTAGTTTTCTATTGCTGCATAATAAATTATAAATTAATGGCTTCAAACAACACAAATTTATTATTTTACAATTCTATAGGTTGAAGTCTGACACAGTCTTACTGGGCTAAAATCAAACTGTTGACAAGCCTGCATTATTTTCTAGAGGTACTAGAGGTGAATCTATTTCTTTGCCTTTTCCAGCTTCCAAGGCCACCTGCATTTCTCGATTCATGCTCCCTTCCTCCAAATTCAAAGCCAGTTATATTTTATCTCCCTGTGTCTTCCTTCCATAGTCATGTGTCCCTTTGATCGTAATCAGAAAAGGTTCTCTGCTCTTAAGAATTTGCCTAATTGGATTGGAGCCACCTGGATAATCCAGAGTAATCACCCTATGTCAAAATCTTTAAACTTAATTATATCTGCAATGTACACCTGTCCCTCAATTTATGTGGATTATCTGTTCCACGTCTTTTTTTTTTTAACATGGAAGAAAACCACTTGTAAAGAGTCCACCAGTATAGATTTAAAAACACTAAAGATATTAGCCAATATATCACAAAAATATTTATTTCACATATTTTTGCAAAAAAAAAAAATGCTAACAAAAATTCAGAAAAACCAAAATAAATTTTATTCACTGCCTGAGTCTGTGCTGTAATCTAAAGCAATCAACCTTCTCTTTTTAATTGGCACAAAATCACTATCTTCATTGCTTGAAATATTTGGAAGTACTGCTTTGGTTTCATTATTTTTGTTTAAGTTTTTGGATGATCTTTTTCTAACTCCATCTTTTACTAAGTTTTCATAAATTCTTTGATATTTGCTACAACATTTTTAAAAATGTTAGACATTTTTAACATTTATTAGATGTTTGAATCAATATCTAGAATTGCAGTTTCCAGTTTTGTGGCCAATTGAAGAGCTTTGTAAATATTTTCTGCGATGAATGAAACTGGTTCAAGGTCACTGCCACATTCATTGGCAGGATGAGCTTCAGATATTAAGTGAATTAATTTATTATCAGTTAATTCATGATCAACCAGTAATTTGTTAATGCCATCTACACTCAAATTGTCAGAGCTTTCTTCTTGAAATTTATTTAATAAATTAATAATGCCAGTTAATCCCTCTTCAGTTATTGGAACCATATTCCCTGGTACAACCACTTCTGGCCATAGTGCTTTCCAGCAAGCAATTAAAGTTGACAGCTTTATATCACTCAAAGCTAAAGCAATATTCTTGATACAACTTAAAATTGTGTATTTATTCCAAGCTTCTGTAAGTAAGTGATTCATTGTCTTTAACCTTATTAAAATATCATTAAAACTCCATTTAATATAGTTAATATTAAATGTGGAAATAATGCCTTGATCTAAAGGTTGGATCAAGGAAATTGTATTTGGTGGCAAATATGCAACTGTTATATTTGGATGTTCTAAATTGTGTGGATAAAACCAGGTACCTTATCTAAAATTAAAAGTATTTTAAAAGGAAGACATTTTTCCTTCATATAATTTTCAGCTTCTACAGCAAAACATTTGTAAAACCAATCTTGAAAAACATCAATAGTCACTCATGTCTATTTGTCATCCAATGAACAGGAAGATCATTAGTCATTGTGTTAGGAAGTATAAGTACCTCGTATGTTGCTGAGTTAAGCTATTGTTTTTTTTAGAAAGAGTAATTGCCAATAATGGAAATGAAAAAGAAAAGGAAATCACATATAAAGAGTCCATACAGGGGGTGAATACTTACTGTGTATAAAAAACCTTGCGTAAAAAAAAAAAAATGCATAGTGTGTAAATTGAGAAACAGGTGTATTTTTTGTCACATAAGGTTATATCTTCACGAATTTCATGGATTAAGACACTGAAATTTTTGTGTGTGTGGGTTATTGTTGTGCCTAATACAAATGCATTTCCTCAACTTCTCTTTTTCCTGGTTAGCTCTTTAGTAGGATCCAGCTTAAATATACTTCCTCTATTAATACTTTGCTGATTCCCTCCTGCTCCAAGTATAATAAATTCATATCTGAGTTTTGTTTCCTTTCACAATGTGTTGATTTCTACAATATAATTTCAACAGTCATTAACCTTTCATTGTTTGAAGGTTGTTTTCTTTGTCAAATTAAAAATCCCATGATCTACGTATATGTCTATATATCTTGCTTATTTTTGCATCCCTAGTGCTTAACACATACTTGGACAAAAAGGATTCAATAAATATTGATTGGCCAGTTTGTGAATTTATGAGCGACTATCACTGAATAAAAATACTAGTCATTTCCTAAGCTCAAAATCTTGAGCATCTTTGTGGACAGAGGCCTAAATTATACTATCATTCACCTCAGGTTAGAGCACATGATTATTCCCTTAAGGGAGCTCCTTTCATGCTGCTGCAGTCATGCCAGGACTAAAGCAAAGGCTGTACTGTCTGTCAGAAGTTTGCTGTCTGCTTTGCTAAAGGTCAGAGAACTTACCTTTCCTATTACTTCTCCCTACCTAAATTTATTCTTACATCAGGGTTCATCACTATATCACTTTATTTTTTATATACAAATTGACACAAAGACCTATAGAAGTTTTTTTCCCAACCATTTATCATTTTTCCTATTCTTTTATCTCTTCTGCCAGAATCCTCATCCTAAATCACCATTCTCCCTTGCAAAAGCTTTTTTTATAGCTTCCTAATTTGGTTCCTTGCTTCAATCTCATCCTTCAACTTAATACCTGCTGTGCAGCCTAGTTATCTGTAGTAAAAGTAAAGCAAGTTATATTATCCATGCACTTAAAACACTGTCATTTGCTCCTTTTATAATTGGCATAAATAACAAAGTCCACGGATCCTAAAAACCTTAATATTTGACTGCTGCTTTTTTTTTTTTTTTTTTTTTTTTTTTTTTTTTTTTATGCCAGGGGTCTGAAAAAACCTTGACTTCTTTCGTTGGAGGCCAGGAAAACTCAGGCTACAGTAAACAAACAATAGCCAGAGAACAAAGACTCTTGCCTGAGGAAAGGAGCCATGGAACTCATTGATTATAAGTCCCTGATTTACAGATAACAGTGGCTTTCTTAAGGCCACACAACAACAGATAACTGAAATAGTCAAAATATGGAGCTCAGAAAGTTTCCATATCTTTATATATTTGACTCTTAATGTTGTCTTATTAAAGAGGATATAATTATAATCCCCAACAAAGTCTCAGACAAAAATCCAATGTGCAAAAGGAAGAGAAAAATTAGAAGAAAGGGGAAGAACTTTACCTGGATCAGAAAAGTGTCAGACTTACAATTCTTCTCCAGGACTTCCCTGGGTCTGGTTCTGGGTATGGTAACTGGATGAATTGAAACTATAAACAACTATAACTGAAAAAAAAAAAAAAAAAAAGAAAAGAAAAATCAACATGTCTATTTACTAACGGTCCAGCATTCTGGAGCCGTAGTTGTGTCCCTTAAGAGAGAGAGCCACAGATCACACCCACCTCTTGCCACTGGTCTTCAACCATTTTACTTCACCCATTTACTTGACTGTACAGCTTCCGAGAGATTTGAATTTATTACTCAGGTTCTAGACCTTCTGTGAGTGAGGTAAAGTCAGTCGTCTTGCCTTACTATAAATTTAATAGAGAATCCCAGGTCATGAATTTGTTCCTATACCATGGCCTCTATTCCTTGCTTTAGGTTTATAGATCCAAATGCCTTATTGACTCTACTTTTTATAGTAATAATAATATCTCATAATTATTGACTATATATTAAGTAACATATTTTGTGTCAAAGGCTTTATATAATACATGGTGCATTATCACATTTATTCCTCATATTAACCTATTAGGAAGGTATTATTACCTATCCCTACTTGACAGATGAAAAAGTAGGGGTTTACAAAGGCAAAAAACTTTCCTGGGACACACAGCTGGTAAGTGATGGAATCTGAATCCTATGAAAGCCTATTAATTGATCCCATTATAGAGCTTGAGTTCTTAACCAATCCATGCTCTCCATGTTACATAGGCATCTGTAGCTCAGTATCTTCAAAATGCAATTAATTAATTCCTTTCTTTAAGCCTGTTCTTTATACAGTATTCTTTATCTCAAAAAGTAGAACTCCCATACACTTAATTCAAAACTGAAATCTTTATTTCTTCCTGTTATTCAGTCCACATATCTAACAAATAGCCGAATCATGAAAATATTTTCTTTTAAATATCTCATGATACTGTTCACTTTTTTCCACTGATTCCGTCATGGTACTTGTCATGACAACTTCTTGTCTAGATTGCCATTACAGCTTCCTACTTGCTCTTTCCTATCAATTCTTTCCACCATCTTTCTTAATCCATTCTCTATATTATAGACAGAGTGAACACCTAAAATGCAAATGTGGTTATGTTACCTTCCTGGCTAAATAATTCATTGGCTTCCATTACCCTAGCATATGCTTTCTTTGTCTTTGCTTATACACATTATCAGCTTTCATCCTCACTTACAGTCTAGTGTCCTGTCACACATTTTTTTGTTTGTTTGTTTCTGCTAGTACTATCTGGAACTTATCTCAATTCTATAAATTTGGTATGTTCTTCATCTATTCATCCATCCATTTGTTCATTGGAATACAGAGGGAGGAAAATATAATGCAAGAGTGTCTGATAAATAAGTAAACGCTAAAACCTATAAGCTCTATAAAATAGCATAATTTTTCCTCCCAACAACAATAGGTTATTGAGGTTATAAGCGGAATGACAAAGTAGACTTGCATTTAAAAATAGTAGTAGGAAGAGTAAGAGAGAACTAAAAGGATCAGGCAGAAAGCTATTTCATTAATCTAGGTGAATATGGCAGGCGATGGAGAGAAAAGTCAGGAATTAATTACCAGATGGATGATAGTGCCATTTAATTGAGACAGAAAATAATAATTCTGCTCTAATTCTATTGGGTTGAGGTGTCTAGTAGGTTTGTTTGAAGGTCTCTGTATTTGTTTTTCTCTCTGCCTAGAAGTTGTTGCCATAAAATCCATACTATCTGCATAGAAGAAAATGGACAGGGCCTATTCCTTGTATAGAATAATACCTGACACATAGAAAGTATTACCTGTGTTATGAAAAGAAATAAATAAATAAAATAATGCATGTGGCTATTGTTAGTGTCTGTAAAATTATCCATGGGTCTCCTTCCCCTCAAGGCTGTTTCAAGGCACCCTCTTTCATTTATTACACATTTTCCAGATATGTTTTGCTCTGTGTTATTAGGCTTTATTTTTAAATGAAAGTAACTAAAATTTACTGTAAGCTGAAAAGCATGCTAAGAATTTTCTTTGAAACTTTCAAATATATCATATATTTAAATCGTAGACATAGCCTTGTGTAATAGACATCATTAGTTTCATTTTAACAGCATATTGAGCTCACATAAGTAAAACAATTGTTCTAAGTTATAGAGTTAGAATGTAGAACTTTCCAAACCTGGCTTCAAGTATAGTATACTTTCCATTATAAGATATGAGATCATGACCCCCACATGGAAACTAAAATTGCAAGCACACAGCACAGCTATAGATTCCAGCTGTAGAGTTGTATACATGCTTTGGAATTTGTAGAGGCTTATGTTTCCTCAGAAGTTTTGTGTGTACACAAACACACAAGGCATAAACCACCCATGACCCTCACACACATATTCTATTTTATTCTATTTGCTGTGTTTAAGTAATCTTGGATCTTCCACATGATGACACTCAAGGTTCACATACATCCATCATTGCAGAAATCACTTTCTTCTCATCATTGTGGAAACAGCTTTCTCCTGCCAGACAGAATGAGGCACTGGTGGCAGCTGGGAACATGGCTTCTCAAGAGTTAAATGTCAGTGTGCTATATAACCTTGGATGAGTTCAACCTCAAGTAAGAACTGGCTCCATGTAAACCTCATAGAAGAAGATTTTGTCTTTGGCCCTCTGCCACTCTTTTTCTTGATTCTGCACTAAAATTGTGCAAGAAAATGACATCCTCATACTTCCCTTTAGATGTTTAAAGTTCTCCTTGGTAGCATCTTATCCAGGCCTGCTTTCCTCACAGTTAGTATTGCAAATACTATATCGACATGCATTACCCAAAAGGTTGTTTTTTTTTTTTTTTTAATTTGGGGCAATGTGGAGGTACCATTTTAATGCACAGATAAGAGTGTATAAGACATTATACACTCTTTTTGGTTTATTGCCTCACGACCTTTCTGATACGGTCAGAGCCTCAAACTACTTCCACTAAGTCCTGCACCACCACCCCACATTCTCTAGTCTTCCCTGATGTGCTAGGGAACAACAACAAAAATAACTCCAGATAGTTTCCTGAAAATATTTCTTCTCTTTTACCTCTTCTTCAGCTTTGCACATGCTGATCTTTCAGGGTGAACCATAATTTTCTTTTTTGACTGCCTAACTCCTATATGTCCCTTCAGACTGATTAAGGTGTCATCTCAAGGAAACCTTTCTTTGTCTTCCTCCAGCTGGAGGAAGATGTGTCTTTTTTCTTTTTCTTTTCTATATCAACTTTTAACTTTGAGCCACACAATTAGTATATGACTGTATAACAACCAACCCCAAAATTTAGTGTCTTGAAATTCAAACATTTATTTAGACTAAAAATCTGCAATTAGGGCTAGATTCAGAGTAAAGTTGATTATCTATTTCACAGGTGGGAAAGATGAGAGATGGAATAATTGGAAGGTTTGTTTCCTCACTATTGATTGATAATTCAGCTAAGGCTAAGACCTTGGCTGGGTCTAATGCCTGGAATACCTACATGTGGCCTCTCCATGTGGTCTGGAATTCCTTTCAGTATGGTGTCAGGGTTCAGAAAACAAACATTGAGTAAGATAGAGATACATATGAATTATACATATATATCTGTATATATTCATCTGTGTGTGTATATGTATATGTATGCGTGTGTGTGTGTGTGTGTGTGTGTGTGTGTGTGTGTGTGTGTATGGAGAGAGAGAGAGAACAAATGAAACCATATCACCTTTTGTAACCCAGCCTCAGAAGTCTTACAGGTCACTTCCACAACATTCAATTCATTGAGGCAAATCCTACCCAGTTACAAAAGAAGGAAAAATAGACTCCATCTCTTGATGGAGTGACGTTTATGGAAGTGAATGTGGGATTAGCAATATTTCTATGGCCATATTTGGAAAACACAATCTGCCACATCATACTACACTGTATTTTCCCCCAACCAGAGTGAGAGTTCTGTGAAAGCTGTGATTTCTGATTCATCCCTGTACATATGTTGTTGAGTAAACAAATAACGATCTCCTCTATTTCACACACATTAGCTATTATAAATGATAAAAGAGTAAGGGTACATTAAAGGAAATAGTGCCTTCAACACTAAACACAGCTAGTAACAAAAGGCATGGGTCACACGGTCTCGGATCTGTTTGGTCTTTACACTGTAGACAATGGGGTTCATCAGGGGAGGAAATAGTAGATACACGAAACCCATGATCACTTGGACCAGATGAGGTGCTTCTCTCCCAAAACGGTGGATGACAGACAAGCCAATCATGGGAGTGTAGAAGAGAAGCACAGCACAGATGTGGGAAACACAGGTGTTAAGTGCTTTGAGTCTCTCAGCCCTGGATGCAATGGATAGCACGGTATGCAGGATCAGGGCATAAGAGAAGAGAATGAGCAATGAGTCTATACCCACTGTGGAAACAATGACAAACATGCCGTAAATACTGTTGGCTTTGATGTCTGCACAGGCCAGTTTCATCACTTCTTGGTGGAGACAATAAGAATGTGAGAGGACCTGGGAGCCACAGTAAGGGAACCTTTTGAGCATAAAAGGCAATGGAAAAATGAGCACTACACTTCGAACCAGGGAAGCCAAGCCAATCCTGCCAATGACTGTGTTGGTGAGAATGGAAGCATAGTGCAAGGGACGACAAATGGCTACAAAGCGGTCAAAGGCCATAGACAGTAGCACGGAGGACTCCAGGAAGGACAAGCAATGAATGAAAAAGAGCTGGGTGAAACAGGCATTGTGACCAATATCTCGCGCTCCAATCCAAAAGATGCCTACCACTGTAGGGAGTGTGCAAAGAGACAGACCCAGGTCAGTGATAGCTAGCATGGACAGGAAGAGATACATAGGCTCATGGAGTGAGGGCTCTGTTTTAATGATAAAAGAATTGTACAGTTGCCCAGGATGGAAATCAGGTATATGAAGCACAATGGGATGGATATCCAGATATGCAAGTGCTCCAGCCCAGGAATGCCACTCAACAGGAAGGTGGGAGAAATGTTGCTGCTGTTTTCCAGGGGTCCCAATGTCATTGTGTGTTGAGGGAAGGGAGGAGCTGGATTCCCTCCAAATTTCTAAGATGAATTAAGAAAAAGGAGAAATTAAAAAAAAAAAAAGATTAGAGTGGATTAGACCTAGAAAACTGTATAGCCACTTCAGAGCTCATTTCCTTCTAGACCCTGGTTCACTCTCAAAATTTCTTTAGAGAAATTATTTTCTTTGAAATTGTTTCTCCTTGCTCCTCCAGCTAAGAAGTTTGAGCATCTTCACTATTCCTGTTAGTCATACCTAACTTTGCCTACTCGCTATGAGAAAACCTTTAATTAAATACTCCTCACATGCCTCCTTTTTGGCCAGGGTTCTCACTAACATTTTAATCTTTCTTTCAACTTCTCTTCTTTTCTTTTCTCTTACCTTCTTTTGCTATTCCTTTATTTTCTTCTTTCTTTCTTTTTCTTTCTTTCTTTCTTTCTTTCTTTCTTCTTTCTTCTTTCTTTCTCTCTCTCTCTCTCTCTCTCTCTCTCTCTCTCTCTCTCTCTCTCTCTCTCTCTCTTTGTCTTTTTGTTTAGCTTCATCATCCACATATAATTGATCAGACACAAATTCTTTACTCACCTTTTTCTCTGGTTTTCTTGCTGTAGAAGCCTAGCTTGGTCCAGATAGCTCATCAGTGCTGCTCAGATCATAGAATTCCAGTGAAAACTGGAGAGTGTGTGAATGACCATCTGTAATGTTATTTTTGATGGCTGGAGTAAGAAATCAAAGTTCTGATTCCCACACTAGTCAGTAATTGACATTCCCTAGAAGTCTAGGAATCAATTGCTGTCATCATAGGTGGGAGGAGAGACTGAAGCATCATCAACCATAGCCACAACCCCAATCATAAAGGAAAGTCCATGAGAGTCTACAGAACAAAAGGCAATGGTGCTGGTAGGGCTCATTCTTCTACAGATGAAGAAAGGAAAGCTCAGGAGGGGACAGTCATTGGCAGAGGCCATCTGTCAATTTAAGATTCCTGACTTTCAGAGCGGTGATCTTCCCACTCCTTATTAATCCACTAGAATGTGAGATGAAAGTAGGCAGCATTTTGCTTTATTCATTTCTGTAAAAGTGCTTAGAATGTGCCCTGGTATACAGTATGTACTTATCATTTTTTTTTATGTCTGAAAATGAATTAAATTTTATTTAGTTAGCTATTACTAAGTTGGTCCTTATTTTATCTCTTTAAAAAAACTCTACGAATAAAATTCTATTAATAGTATGACATTATAGATGAGGACACAGAGGCTTAGAGAAAATTAGCATTTCTAAGATCAAAGACATAATAAATGGCCCAAATGGGATTTGAACCAAGATCTGATTTTTCTCTAGATTCCAGAATCTAAACAACCATTATGCTTTTTTCCCACATTAATGACAATTCATTGCCAACTAGCAGTATCTAGCATGAAATCAAGGGCTTAGTAGGGACAGGCAAGTTACACAGTCATTAACAATATAACTAATAAAACCTAAGGCTGAAAATATTTCTGACATGAAAATAAAGTAGGGTGATGAGAAAGAACTCTAAAATTTAATGACAAATCTACTACTTGTCAGACACTCTACCAGGAACATTATCAAAAAAAAAAATTGGCATGAGACCTTATAAAAGACTTGCAAGTTAATATTATTACCTCAATTAGCAAATGAGAAGAGAGAAACTTAGAGAATTGGATGGTGTGCCTAAAGTCATACAGCCAATCACTGGCAGAGCTGAAATTCAATTAAATCTCTGGAGCTCCTAGACAAATTCTGAAAATTTGGAAACATTTAGGTTAACAAATCCAAGCCATGAACATGTGAGGAAGCTGTTGTCTCCTTTCTGAGCTCATTCTAAAAATGGACTTGGGATCCCATAAAGTAAACAAGATATGACTGCAGCAGTCACCACCTTGGGCAGGCACTCTCTACAGCCTTTCTTGTACCTGAAAGTCCCTTCTTTCCTCTTCCTTTGCAAAGCCCAGGCTTGGCCTTCTGGGACCTGTTCTTAGTTCTGTAACTCAGTATTTAACACCTGCCTATGACATTGACTCTTGATGCACTAAGGTTAGGTCTAGGGGCTCCAGAACTTACATCAGGGAAGAAGGAAGGCTAAAATTAGAGGCTCTGGCTCTGGGGGTTATGGAGAGACTGGAGGGTGTATGCTTAACTCTCTGATCTTTATGTAACTGCCTGAGGTTCCTATTGAGAACAATTTAAAGATCTTTAATGAATTCCCTACTCTGACTATCTCCCTCAAGCTCATTATCTTAGACCCTGGGGACAGGGGACAGAGTAGAAGAGATTGGTCTTATTAAATGTCTAGCTATGGAGCCCAAAGGATGCCATGCACTTGTAATACCTGCTGAATGATCCAGTAAAAGTCTTGAACAACCTCTACAACTTCAGGAAAGCAGAATGGGTGTTGTTGATGGTGGTATTTTGTAGTAAGTAGTAATAAGAATACCATATATTGTATAGTTTATGCACATTGGATGTGGCAGTGTGCATGTTGGGTATTATAACATGCAACTTTCAGAGGGGCTTTTTAATTAAGGTTTTTCATGTTACCAAAGAAGGAACAAGAAGTCAGGCCAAGTTCTTGGAAATATTGTGATAGTGTTGGTGTTTATTCTTGATGCCCTGGGTAACTCTACATGCTCCTGACCCCTGCACACATATCTCCTCCACCTGTCTCTGATCTACTCAGAATTTTACCCTTTGTTTTTTGACATCAAGGGTCTAATTGGTGAAACTAATCTATTCTTGAGGGCAATATGAGCCCTTGCAAAAGATAGTTAAATCCAAAAAGGAGTTTTATGTGTTAATATAGGAAATGTGAAGAGTAATCATCTATTCTTGAACTCTGAAACTTGATAGAGAAGACATTTTAGAAAGGAATGAAAGATCATTTCAATGTTTTTATTGCCCAAGTAATTAGTATAAGGCTTATTGGATCTTCTTTGGGAATATAATGGTATAAATATTAAGGAATGTTCCAGATTCCCCAATCTAATCATGAGAGATTATTCCAATTCATTGTCTTGAGTGATCCCTTTGGAATATGGTGGGTTTCCTCTTGAGATCACATTCCATTAATCTCTGGTTGCACACATATATACATTTGAGTGTTATGAGACAGTATTTTTCAAATCATAGTCCCCAGATGATCAGGATCAGAACCACCTGGGATATTTGCCAATATGCAGATCTCTGGACCTTATCTTTAAAGACTCAGAAACTGACATATGTGACAACCACAAAGGCATAGGGATTTTCATATATCCTTGTTTTTATGATTTGTTTTCAACTCCAATTCTAGAATTTTTATTCCCTCTTAATTAAAAATGCATCTTCACTTTTAGCCTAGAATTCATTCCAAAATATTTACCTCTTATATCAGTTTTCTAAGGCTGCAGTAACAAAATACCATAGACTGGGTGACTTTAATAACAGAAATTTATTTTCTCACTGTTTTAATGGCTAGCAAAGTCCAAGATCAAGGTGTCAGCAGGTTTGGTTTCTTGTGAGACCTCTCTCTTGGCTTATAGGCAGCTATATTCTTGCTGTGGCTTTACATGGCCTTTTTCTCTGTCCATGGGTGTCATTGGTGTCTCTTCCTCTTATAAGGACACCAATCATATTGGATTAGGGCCCACCCTAAAAACCTCATTTTAATGTCGTCACCTTTTTAAAGACTGTATCTCCAAATACATTTTGAAATACTGGGCGTTGGGACTTCAACCCTTTTGAGGGAGAAAGACACAATTCAGCTTACAAAATCTGTTTATTTATACATCTTATCACCCATTTTGTATCTATTTAACATATATTTTTATAACATAAATAATACTTCTTCCCCCATTCACAAGTGATATTTATTTACAACCTCTGAGTCTAAGTACTGGAAAGAGAAGGATAGTACTAGATATGTTTTGGAAGAAAACAAATTTGAATCTCAGATATTATGGAAAGAAAGAGAGAGAGAGAGAGAGAGAAGTGTGGGGGAAGACACTGGATTAATCTCTCAACATTGATCAGAAGAAGCATAGAGTTTATCATATTACAAGGAAGATAATCTTGTTTTAAATCTTAGCTATGAAGCTTCTGTAAGAGAAAAACAGGATATGATATGAAAAGAGACAATACAAAAGCTCACATATTTTAGTCCAAAAAGAGCGGGGAAAAGAAACCAGGTTGAGAGAGAAGAAGCAGAGAAAGAAGGAAGTATCTTATATATGAAGATGATACCTTGAGGAGAGATGGAACTAGGAGAAACTGGATGACCTAAAGGAAATATTATTGGATTAGACTGAGAGAAACTGATGCTAAAATGATTTAAAAAAAAAAAAAAAAGAAAAGAAAAATTTGGTATTGTCTTTTTATTGTTGTTATTGCAATTTTTCTGTTGCAATTGATTGGTAGAAGTTTATGAGGAGGACAGGTGATTTAGAAAGAAAATAAGTAACATTTTACCCCTGCACATCCTAGTTATGGTCTGAGTAAGGTTGTCACCCATCTATAGTTGCCTAGTGACTACAATGTATAGTTCCCATGCTATTTTACCACTTTTTGTCTCTTTATTTCTATTACTGCAATAATACATGCCTCGGTAATACCAAATGTTACTATATATGGGGAAACTAGAGTTTAAAAATTCTAAATAGCAGGTAGTCTAAATATTTGTTGAGAATTGGTGTATCAGGCACTGTGTAAGAGATTGACATGAATTATTTAATCTTCACAATATCCCTATGACAAAGATATTATAATTACTTCTATACTCATTTTACAATTGAGGAAACCAAAGAACAGAGAAATAGGTAATTTTCCCAAGGTCGCACATGCATTATGTTGCATAGTTAATTCCCTTTTTGTTGATGATTGGGAGTCTGTTATTTTCCCACAGCATAGCTGAAAACAAAAACATCTATGAGTTTTGTGCCCCAAACTGCCTTCCTTCACCCTACCCTAACCCTGCCAAAAACATCTAAGTGATTTTACAGACTCAAACTTCTTAGTGATACGTTGGCGGATTTGCTTTGTCTTGATGCTGTAGACAATGGGATTCATGAGAGGTGGTACCAGCAGATACACATAAGACATGAGGAGGTGAACCATGTGGGGCAGATGTTCACCAAAGCGGTGCACAAGAGACAATCCAATCATGGGGATGTAGAAGAGTAGCACTGCACACATATGGGAGACGCAGGTGTTGAGAGCTCTAAGTCGCTCCTGATGGGAAGCAATGCTTAGTACAGTGCGGAGGATGAGGGCATAGGAGAGAAAGATAATCAGTGAGTCTACACCCACTGTGCAGGCTACAACAAAGAGTCCATAGATATGATTGACGATGATGCTAGAGCAAGCCAGCTTCATGATCTCTAGGTGCAGACAATAGGCATGGGCCAGCACATGGGAACGGCAGTACTGGAAGCGCTTCAGGAGGAATGGTAGGGGGATCAACAGGGCACTTCTAAACACTGAGATCAGCCCCATCTTGACAACACGTGAAGGTGTCAAGACTGTGGAGTAATGCAATGGGTTGCAGATGGCCACATAACGGTCGATGGACATGGACAATAGAACTGAAGACTCCATGAGAGACAAGGTATGGATGAAGAAGAGCTGAGTGAAGCACGCAGGAATACCAATCTCTCTGGCATCAAACCAGAAGATGCCCAGCACAGTGGGCAGTGTAGAAAGGCAAAGGCCTAAGTCTGTGAGGGCCAACATGGCCAAGAAATAGTACATGGGTTCATGGAGGGTGGCATCAGTACGGATCACATGGAGGATGGTAAGGTTTCCTACAATAACTGTCAAATAGATGGAACAGAAGGGAATAGAGATCCAGCCATGAAGATCTTCTAGACCTCGGAAGCCCGTCAGGAAGAAAGTGGCTTTTTGGAGGCTGCTATTATAAAGGATTGTCATGGCTTTATAATCTCGGATTAACTGACCTACAATATAGAATAGGGCTTTTGGAAAGTGATAAGGCTGAATTATCACTCACCTAAGTATCCTGGATATAGAGAATCAGGAAAGGTACGCAGATAAAATGGGAGGGCCTAGGAAGAGGACTTTCATAGGGGATTTCTCTATCTTGTGGATGCCACGTGATTTAGCCTTATGGTGGTATATCCACCAGTGTTGGACTTTCAGTAGTTCAATGAGCTCACCTCAGATGGCACCGTTTTCATATGTTTCTCCCTGAAGAAAAAAAAAAAAGTGCCATTCAATTAGTAAAGCATACAGAATCTGTAGCATATGCAAGGGGAATTGGTACTACACATCATTTTCATACGTGTCTACTACTATCAGGTACATATTGTATGCCTTCAAATGTATTTATAATATAGATGTGAACTACTGTGTTTCATTATACAATGCCTAGTCTGCAGAGGAATGCAGAAGCATTGAGTATTGGTTGAACTCTTTGAGCTTATAACTTGTGATGAGAATGAGGCCTTTCCTGAATCTACATAAAAGATGCTGAGAAGGAAAATGGTGATATCTGAAGTCTGGACCTGAAATGTCTGAAAAGTATCAAGGTCTTTAGAAAACAAGTAATAATTCTAGGAAATAACTGCTTTAGGCTTGAGTTCTATGAGATATCAGGAGAGATATATGTTTTCAATATCAGGGCAGTTAAACTGGGGCTGCATGTATACATGGGGATGCAGAGGAGCTATGCACAAAATCTGAAACACAAAGAAAAAGAAACCTGAAATGGCCAGGAAAAAGCCTCTAGTCTTTAGTTTACAATGAGGAAATTAAATCTTAAGGCTCTTAGAGTGAGTAAGGCCTCTGGGGCTTGGATCAATATGACACACAAGGATAGGTCTGTCCTTATAATAACTGACCTGGCTCTCCTTTACTTCTGCCTTTGGAATTTTAATTCAATTACATCAATTTCAAGCCACACTATAATGGATTAATGTATATAATATGATATGACTAGTATACTCCTTTAACATGTTATATTTTTGTCACTTTCCTAATTCCCTGATATATATTATACTATTCAACTCTCATAACACTAGTATAAGTTCTATTCTAAGGATCATATTACAGGTGAGAAAAGGGTGGCACAAAGAGGTAGTGTAACCTGCATATGATTACAGAGTGAATAATATTGGGGATGTAGTTTAAACCTTGACTATATACTTCAGAGTCTATATTATCGTCTCACATCATATTTCCTCCTCTTCCTACTACTACATAGCACTTTAGCTTTTACAAAAGTCAAGCAATTAAAAAAATAAATTAACTTAAAAAAACTCCAAAACTGTAATTTTTGTACTTTGGCACATGTATGGATAGCCATTTCCATTAAATACATAACATTAGATGGCCCAAGATGGATAACAATAGAAAAGAAATATGTTTCAGGGGATTGACTTTAGTTTGGAACATTCTGAATGTAAGCTTAAAAAATAATTCTTGTAGAGAATGTCTAGAGGATGTTATATGTAGTGATCTTTGGTTTGAGCAATGGCTTGGGCAGATGCAGTGTAGAAAAGAAAGACAAGGGCTCAGTTCTTAATACTGGAAACTATTTTAAATGAAATTTGGACATAAAAATAAAACTAGAAAAGAGACAGAGAATGAAGAATCAGAGAAACAAGATGAAACTAGTAGTGAATAATATCACTAAAGTCAAATCACCACTGTTAATTACAAAAAAGAGATGATATAGGATGAGAGTTTTAAAAAAAGGCCCTGTTCTTACGATGGTGAAGTCATTGTTAATTTTTTAGAGAATATTTCAATAGATTGGGGAAAGATATAAGGGCTTAAATTATCAGTGGGTGGGGAAGAATAAGGAAAAAGTGTATATTATTTGTAATTTCCTTCTAAGAGAAAATTTGTAGGTGGGGTTAAAATATCAGGGTATTTTAAGGAAGTGAGATGGGAAGTTGGGGCTACTCTTCCTTTTTTATTATTATTAAGATAGAGGGTTATTGAAAGGCCAATGATAAAAAAAAAAGATGTGAAATCCATACCCACCTTTTTCCATTTACACTTCAAATCAAAAACAAGTAATAATAATACAATAACTGATATAGTAATAAAATCCCTTTTTTTATAATTCCAAAGGAGAAACAAGGAAAGGACATAAAGAGGGACAGCTAGGAAAGAGGAAAACTGAAGGAGAGAAATAGAGACTTGGAAAGAGGTACGCTGTGAAGGAAAAAGTGAATAAATCAGGATTTGGAAAGCATGCTCTGGTTAGCACAAGCAATAGTGCAATCTTGTTCTGACAATTGAGAGAGAAAAAAGGCAACAGACTATGAAAAAGGAATGATAATAAAGAAGTAAAAATTCTACATCAATTAAGGAGAAATGAAAACAAGAGTTTGAATGAATATATGCGTATCTTTTAGCCAGTTGACTCACAGGGAAGCTAATTTCTATCTCTCACACTGAGCCATTTCTGAGTTTGTAAAATAGAAAAAAAAAACATTTTGAGGTCATCTATTTCACTCCTATATCTCCAAATAAGGAAGGATCATTCTGACTGCTTTGTGAGAAGTTCATCCATAGTATTCCATCCCAATTATTATCTCTTCCAAATAGATTCCTTGCATTTATATTTTGAGTATGAGTAAGAAGCAAGTGCACCAGGTATGGGGAGGCAAAACAAAAACAAAAACAAAAACAAGATCAAAACAAGTCATAACTAGCACCACAGAGATGGAATTGTTATTGTCACTAGAGTCTTGAAAACTTGGCATAGTTTGATGAATAAATGCATAAATGAATGGATAAAAAAAAAGAGATAAGATGCAGTAAGTATTACACAGAATAATTTTTTAGTGCAGGAACTCTACATTTTCTTCTCAAAGGCATTCACCTCCGATTAATGGATCAGAGAAAGTGTCAACTAATTCCTCCACTCAGACAATATCATATACCCTTAATCCTCTCTTCGGCTCCAATTTTTTGGGATGAAGGGATGTCATCCTAGAGTCTATGGCAGGAACAGAGGGGAGATGAACTAAACAGTGATTTCAATAATACTCTGACTCCCTCTGACTCATCCTTCATATAATTGCACACAAAGGTATTTAAAATTATCAGCATCTATGTTGGTGACAGTCTGAAAATTACTCCCAAGGACAATCATAACCTTATATTAGCATAAAGCTTGATTGTTGTAAAGCACTATCAAACTGTTTTAATATTTAATTATTATAATACAATTTAAGGTAAGGAAGGTAGACATTACAGTTTTAATTTTAAAGATAAAGGAACTCATGATGAGAAAAGCGATACGAGGCAGCAAAGATTAAACCAAATAATTGAGGAGACTTACAAATCACACACTGAGACAAAACTAGGAGGTCTCCTATCCTCAGTCCAGCTGTCACTCAAAATTGTCTTGACTCATTTGCTGTGGGGAGTTAGCAAGTAGCTGAACTGAAAGCTCAGTGTACAGTCCTGATTGCATGTGTCCCAGTTATCTCTGCATTCCTTGCAATACTTACCTAAGCACCAATGGTTGGAGAGAGAGGATTCTGAGGTGCATACTTCCACCACTCAGAATGGGTGGTAGTTCAGCTACACAGATATTCCCTGATTAAAACACAGAGCCTTTTTGAAGAGCCCAGCAGTTTCTCCCCAGGGGGCATTGCTGAGGCTAAGAATTCTCAGAAGAGTGCTCAAGACTTTTAGCTGAGGATGCAGGTCATGAGAAACTGAGAAACCCCAATCCTGTATGTATGCAAGGGATAGCTTAAGATATTAGGACATATCCAGTTATGAATTTCAATTTCTGAAATGGGATAAGATAGAACTAGCTAGGTCTGGAGGGCAGTTATTACAAGATACAGAGTTGAGTTAGATTTAGTTAAAAAATAAAGCTGATTCAACCTTATTTCTGGTACTTTCTAACCGTGTCACCATGTAACCTAAGACATATTATTTAATCTCTCAGAGAGATTATTTCCTTATATAAAAAGGAATCTCTTCCTTCCTTCCTTCCTTCCTTCCTTCCTTCCTTCCTTCCTTCCTTCCTTCCTTCCTTCCTTCCCTCCCTCCCTCCCTCCCTCCCTCCCTCCCTCCCTCCCTCCCTCCTTCCTTCCTTCCTTCCTTCCTTCCTTCCTTCTTTCCTTCCTTCCTTCCTCCTCCAATAGCAAAAGCTAAATTATATTCATTTTAAATCACTAGTCAGATGCTTTAGAAAGAAAATCGATTTTTTATCTTTATAATTTTTATTTAATATTTCCAAATTTATTGAGATAATTAATATATAACATTGTGTAAATTTAAGGTATTAAGTGTGTTGATTTGGTACATTTCTTTTTGCAAAATGATTACCACCACGGCATAGCGTTAGCTAATACCTCCATTACATCACATAATTACTATTACTTTTTTGTAGTAAGAACATTTAAGATCTACTCTCATAAGAAAATTTGAGTTTATAATACATTATTGTTAACTATAATCACAATACTGTATATTAGATCCCCAGGAATTATTCTTTTTTCAACCTGAAGTTTGTACCTGTTGACCAACATCTTCCCATTTTTCTCATTCTCCAGCCCCTGATAACCACCATTCTATTCTCTGTTTCTACAAGTTCAGGTTTTTTTTGTTGCTCTTGTTTTAGATTCCACATATAAATGATATCACAGGAGTTTTCTTATTTCTTATGGCTAAATAATATTCCATTGTACATTCTTTATCTATTTATCTATTTATAGGCACAGGTTTTTCCCATACCTTGGCTATTATGAATAATGTTGAAATAAATATGAGAGTACAGGTGTCTCTTTGATATCCCATTTTTATTTCCTTTGGATATATACCTACAAGAGGGATGATGGATCACATTGCAGATCTATTTTTAAATTTTTGTGAAATGTCCATTTTTTTTTCATAGTGTCTCTATCAATTCACATTCCCATCAACACTACATAAAGATTCTCTTTTCTCCACATCTTTGCCAGCATTTGTTCTCTCATCTTTTTAAAAAAGATTTTTAATTAAAATATAGCTAATGTACAACATTCTATTAGTTTCAGGTGTATACCATCGTTACTCACATTTGTATACCTAAAGAAGCAATCATTAAGATAAGTCCAGTAACTATTCAATACCACACAATGCTATCACAGTATTATTGACTATATCCCGTATGTTGAATCCCAGGTTTTATACCTGGAAGTCTGATATTCTTATTCCCCTTTATCTTCCTCCTTTTTTGATTTTTCAATTACAGTTGACATTGAATATTATTTTATGTTAGTTTCAGGTGGTCAGCATAGTGGTTAGACATTTAAATAATTTACTATGTGATTCCACTGACTAGTCTTGTACCCACCTGGCTCTATACATAGTTACTACCATATTATTGACTGCATTCCCTATGCTTTACTTAACATCTTTACGACTATTTCATAACTGCTACTTTTTAATCTCTTCACCTTTTTCATTTCCCCATCCCCAAATGCTTCTGCCATCTGGTAACCATCAGTTTGTTCTCTGAAACTATGAGTCTATTTCTGTTTTGCTTGTTTATTTTATTCTTTATGTTTCACATATAAGTGAAATCAAATGGTATTTATCTTTCTCTGTCTGACTTATTTCACTTACATAATATCTTTGAGTTTCATCCATGTTGTCTCCAAGGTTAAGATTTCATTCTTTTTTATGGCTGAGTAATAGTCCTTTGAATATATGTACCACATCTTCTTTATCCAGTTGTCTATTGATGGGCAGTTAGGTTGCTTCCATAACTTGGCTCTTGCAAATAATGTTTCAATGAACACAGGGGTACATATATATATTTTTAAATTAGTGTTTTTAAAAATTTCTTCAGTTAAATAAGCAGAAGTGGAATTGTTGGGTCATATGGTAGTTCTATTTTTACTTTTCTGAGAAAATTCCAAACTGTTTTCCATAGTGCCTGCACCAATTTGTAATGCCAACAATAGCACACTGAAATTCCCTTTTCTCCATATCCTCATCAACATTTGTTGTTTGTTGGTTTATTGATGATGGCCATTCTTAAATGTATGAAGTGATATCTCACTGTGGTTTTAATTTGCATTTCTCTCATAATCAGTGACATTAAACATCTTTTCATGTCTATATCCCATCTGTATCGCCACTATAGAGAAATGACTATTCAGGCTCGCTGCCCATTTTTAAATTGGATTGTTAGTTTTTTTGGTGTTTTGAATATTAACTCCTCATTATTGGTGAATATCTTCTTCCATTCAGTAGCTAGTCTTTCCATTTTGTTGATGATTTTTCTTTTTTTGCTGAGCAAAAACCTTTTAATTTGATGTAGTCCCATTCATTTATTTATCTTTTTGTTTTCCGTGCCCAAGGTGATATATCAGAAAAAAATATTACTAAGAGAAACATCATAGAGTTTACTTCTTATGTTTTCTTCTGGGAATTTTATAAAACATGTATATAATTATGAAATATATATATGTATATTTGTATTTATTTTTGTAGCCCAGTTAATTCTCAAAAGTGTCAAATTATTAACTTTAAATGTTTTTAATTTAAATAAATGTTAATGTGTTTTAAGAAATTAGAAAAACTATACAAAGTATGTTTAGACAAAATTAGAGATAGTGACTAAAATTGAAACTTATTAATGTCATTGAAAAGACATGTGGCAGAGAGATAAATGCATACATATTTACCAAGAAGAGAGAGAGGAGTAGAGATTATTGCATATCTGACTTATTTGAGAAATGCAAATTATCATCAACATATATGTCATTCTATAATTGTATGACAGTATATAGAGAATATGAGACAGGATTTGAAAAGATTTCCTGCCATTGCCAAGAGTTTAGGTAAACTATTGTTTTTCAGATTGGTTATTAAACATCCTGAAATAAGCAGAACATTCCCATCTGGTGTTTTCCTGACTCAAATGCAGGTAGTGCATCTTTTCAGAAGCACTGTTAGCTGTTAATACTAGTTACCTGAAAGGGTACTGTGATTTGCTCATGTCTGAGGATTAGACAGAGGAAGAGGAAAAGAAGTCAAGACACAAGAGAACAAGAAAAGTAACATGAGTTCATGTTAAATGCATATGCGATATATATGTATACATATCACTATATATGAATAAATTAATTAAAATAAATTTATGAGAACTGAGAGGGTTGAGGCAGCAAAGGTATGCAGCTCTTAAAATACTTAAAAAAAAACAAACATGCTTAAAGCTGAGAAAGTGTAACTATTAGTAGGGAGATGATAAAGTTAAAATATAGATGTAGCAAGGTCTCTGAAAATATGGAATTCACCTCTTAGGGATTTGGATTAAATTTTGATAGGAAGGAATGGCATTCTTCTTAGGAAGGGGAATGTGATAAATTGGTAGAATAAGTATAGAATACTTTAGTGGGAGCTGAACCAGAGTGTAAAATAACAGTAGCGTTACAAGTGATATTTAATCAGCCAAGACAGTAGATGATGTGGCACCAATATGAAAACCCCATGATTGTCTCAATCAGTGCTCAGCAGGGTAGTAAGGAGACTGAGTATCAAAAGCCATTCACTTTGTGAGCTCTGTCTGATTATAAAGACCAAGGCATTCTACTAAATCATGCTTTTTTCCAGTTACACACACTAAGTTGATTTAGTTATCACTTAGAAATATATTCCCTTTCTCATTCTTTTGATAACTTTCTTTTTGGACAAAAGTTCCCTACAACCTTTTCTCAAATTTGATGGATCTTCACACAATATACAATGGGATTCATCAGGGGTGACACTAATAGAAAAATATCAGCTATGAAGACATGGATCATAGGAGACACGTCGCTGGCAAAACAGTGGAGCATTGCTGCACTTAGCACGGGTACATAGAAGATAAGCAATGCCCAGGACTGTCTTTAAGATCATTATGTAGGAGAAAGTTATAAACAACAAGTTCAGAATGGTAGAAAGAGCAGCACAGAGTCCATAGACAATGTTGACTCTGTTGTCAGAATATACCAGCTTTATGACATCCTGGTGGAGACAGTAGAAGTGTGAGAGCAGGTTTTGGTGACAGTATGTCAGCCGTTGCAATAGAAAGGACAGTGGAAGGATCAAAAACATGTTTTTAGAAGTCAATAAGACCCCTGTTTTGATGACTCGGGAGCTTGTTAAGATTGTGGTGTATCTTAGAGGGTTGTGGATGGCCATATATTGATCAATTGCCATTACAGACAGCACAGAAGTTTCAGTGACTGTGAACAAATGGATTAAAAACTCCTGGGCAAAGCATGCAGCTGCATGAATTTCATGGACACCAAACAGGAATAGTCTCAAAGTGCTGGGTAAGGAAGAGAGGGACAACCCTAGATCAGAGTTGGAGAGCACAAAAAGGAAATAGTGCATGGGTTCATGGAGGCTTGGTTCTTTCTTAATAAAGAAGAGAACAATAAAATTTCCCAGGAGAGAAAAAAGATACACAGATGAGAAAGGAATGGATATCCAAATGTGTCTCTTCTCTAGTCCAGGGATCCCAATAAGAAGGAATCTAAGAACTTAAATGTCTGTGTTGTTAAGAGGAGATGTGACACATAAAAAGATACTTAATCAGATGCTTACCTCAGTGCAGTTAGAAATTTTCTAAATGAACTCATAGCAGAAGATGACCCTTTCTGGTGTAATGTAGGTCATAGATACTAAGAAGACAATCAGAGATGTCTTAAGGTAAATAGTCTATGTTTCTACTGTTAGTTCAGGCTCTAAGAGAAGTCAAACACAGAAACAAATGAGAAGAAACTGACTTGCTGTTTCATCTAGGTTTTTGTTTTAATTTTGTTAAAGTGTCAATCAATTTGGACTTTGCACATTTAATAATCTCAGAAAATCCTTTGACAATATACAACTACCCATGGCTGGGTCTCATAAAATCCGGTCTCCAATATTATGGTTTTCTTATCTCTGTTTTATAAAAACAAAATTTTAAAGGAAAAAGCAATGTTTACTGGGAATTGGGGGAAAGTAGGATTCAAAAGTTATATCATACCTATATTCAAGTCTGTATATCTCTAATTGGGTAATATTTGAAGTATTGGCAGAACTGAACATTCATAATCATACAGTCTTAGAATTAAAAAGGACCCTTAAAAATATGTAGTCTTACTCTTCTTCCTGTACAGAACCAGTCTAAATCAATAGGTCACCATTGGCTAACATACCCTAGCTTATTCCTAGCATTAGTATATTAACTATTACCTAAAGCTTTCTACTTTATGGTTAACATTCAGATTGTTTTCCTCCTTTGAACTGAGTTGATAAATGTTTCTAAAAGTTTCCATCTTCTTTTCTCTGCAGGTACAAAACTAGTCCCATTTACACAAAGTAGTTCCTTTATTATTTTCATATTTCATACTTATTGATGTCTGATTTCTCCCATTACTAGACTATAAAGTTAGGGAATCATGATCGCACTGTTTGCTTACTGCATTTCCAATGCCTAACATAGTAAGTGGAATATAACTGTCACTTTGTAGTTGTTTATTTAGTTGAATGTTATATCCCAAAGTTGAAGAGAATAATGCTCTCCTCTGTTAGGTATCTCTTTTTCAGACTAAACTGCATATATTCTGTCAAACAACATATATGTGGATTTTGGTCTTTTAGTTTTAGATTCTTCATTCAGTGCTCTTCACACAGCAAAAACATATTGGTGCCTCTTAATATATGAAAACACAGTTCTTCAAATGTTTGTCCAAAAGTATCTATTTTTACAGTCATTACCTTATAGATTTTTAAAAATCTTTTTCTTAATTATCTGGAAATTATTGATTTCTCCATTCAATCATCCTCACACTCTCTCTCATTTTTAATTATCTGTCAGTGTTGATTCAGACTTTTCCAAAAATATTGAGTATGGGAGAACCTTGGCTTTTAAGAAAGTATAATCTCTTAGTGTTTCTGTATTATATTGGTTTCTGCTTTGCTGGATTTTGCTCTTCTTTCCAATCTCTAAGTGCCTAATACCCAGAGTACTGTCCAATGATCTGGTTTCCTTGGGAACCAATAACTTATTAAGGATTAGAACTTAAGAGAAAAGCCAGGGCTACAGTTAAAGACATGATATCCATCATCTTATGAATTTACCCACCTTTTGAAATTCCTTATCTGAGCCATAGAACTTGCTTTTCTAACTGTGACAGATATGACTAAAATGATCTTATATCAATAGACTTTAGCCATTTGTGTTCTGGCCTTTGTCTCATCATTGTCTTGAGGACTTCATTACTTTTAGAAATAGTCACATTTGAGATTTAAGTTAAATGTATAAAATAAGCACCCATAAATTTAATTACTTTATTATGCAGTTATTATTATTTTAATTTTTATATAGCAATACGACACCCCACTAAATGATTTATATAAATTTTCTCTTATGCTATTATTTTATCTATTTTATAGATAAGAAAACAAGTCTTAGAGAGATATAAAAACTTGTCCAAGGTCATGTATCTACCTGCCAGGAGACATAAAGAAGTAGAATTATGTGATATTTGGAATATACACTCTTCTTACATATAACATCCGGACTGGGCATTTCTAAAACTTCCCTGGACACATATTCCCACCAACATGTATATTCCATCTCTTCTTGGTAATTCTGTAAGATTCTCAATGATCCATGAGGATCTTCTAATTTGCTTTTGTTTTAACATTTGGCCAATTCTTCAAGATCTAAAGAGATAGAAAATGCAATGTAAAGTATATTAAATATTCTAAAGAGTAGAATTATATCTTACCTCCTTTTAGATTTTCTTTTTCACCACTGTGATACTCCACTATAAACTCAATGGTAAGAGAAAGATTAGAAGCAGGGAAGAATCCTCTAGACTCTCCTTTTCTGCTTTGTAAGCACTGTCTTATACAGCCCAGAAAGCCCTTGAGGTTGACAACAAGGAAGAGCTGTTTGGAGAATAATATCATACTTCATGGAAAATCTTATAAAGAGTTGACTCAAGAGACATCAATCTATCACTGAGCCCATAATGCAGGCTCAGACAGAAGAAAACGGGTATGATGAGATCTTGGAGGCCCTATTCAAATTCAACAGCTATTCATCAACTCTTGCTCTTGGCTCATTTGCAAGCGAATCCTGGGCCAAGTCAGCTAGGAATTTTAGAATACCAAATTCTGAAAGGAATCTGGCCATCAGTATTACATATTAATTTTTTCTAACTTGAAATTATACTCCTCTATTCATATGTTTATTGGCCATTTGTGTTTCCTCTTTTGAAACATCTGTTCAAATCTTATTCATTTTTTATTGGGTTATTTGCCTTTCCCTAATTGATTTGCAGGAGTTTTTATTTGTTTTGGTATTTTTAAAAAATAAATGTAAGCCAAGCCATTTATGTTCATTGAATATACATTCTCCTGCTCTATTGATTATCTTTTTAGTCTCTTAATCAATGGAGTCAGCCACGTTAGGCTAGTAGATTTATACTATACTTACTTTGCAGGCAGAGGATATCCTTGTGGACAAATAAGAGCAAACCACATGTAGTCCGTCTGTATTTGCAGTATAAATCATGCCTAATTTAACATTGTAATCTTGTAATTTAATTATAGATGTGAAATTAGAGAGAGAAATTCACTATAGCTTCTCATTTTCATCCATTAATACATAATCATATGTAAGTTCCCATACATTTGGCAATAGAGAAGTGCTTGAGTAAAGTGCTTCTTAAACTTTAACATAAAGAGAAATCACCTTGAGTTTTTGTTAAAATGAGTATTTTGATTCAACATGTTTTATTTATTTGTTTGTTTGTTTGTTTATTTATTATAGTGACATCAGTTAATGAAATCCAATAAGTTTCAGCTGTACATTTTAGCAGTAAGGCATATACAGACACACACACATTTACATTATGTGTTCACTTCCCATAGTTAGATTTCTTTCTGCCATCACATGTTTGATCCCTTTTACCCCATCTACCTCCCCTATTTTCCCCGTCCTCTGGTAATCACTAGTCTATTGTCCCTGTTCACACTCATTTTTTAACAATTATTTTTTAAAGATTTATTCTGCATCACAAATATCCTAGATTTAGGCTCAGAGACATAAAGAAAATAAATATGATCTCTTCCTTCATTGATAACACGGTCTATTTAGGAAGTAGAAGGAAAAAAGTAAACACGAACTAAATATAATTGTAAATCATAATAGGAAGTATAAAGAAGAATAAGAATATATAATTAATTATAGATCTTAAAAAGGATCATACATACTTTGAACTGAGGGTTTTAGTAATTTGTGATGAAATTAAGTTGAAACTTTAAAGAAGTGAATATAGAAATGAATTACATAAAACTAAAGTCAAGAGCATTCAAATAAAAGAGGTCAAATGTGAAAGCTAACAAGAAACAGAAAATTAATATTGTCAATAAATTTTCAGAAAGCTAATGCAGTGGAAGTTTGATTATGTGATAATGTTGGAAAGGTGGAGAGGGTTAAGGTCATGTATAATCTTATACCTTATTGCTTTAATTCTTTTACTAAAGAATTAAGAATTTATATTTAAAGGAGACATTATACCATTTAATTTGTCTTTTAAAAAGATCGCTCTCAATTTGAATATGGAATCAGTTAGAAAGCAGCAAGAGTAGACATTTGGACACTGAAGAGGTTATTGCAGTATTTCACAAAAGAAATATAGGTTCATACTAGGTTGATTAAAATAGAGATACTGAGGAAACAAAATTAATACATAATTAGGGAGTCTGGTTAAGATGGCAGAATAATGTGATTTTTAAATTTTCATTTAAAACCTTAAAAATATAATATAGCCAATAGATACAAAATATAGATAAATTAAATGTGCGAATGAGGAATCCACCTCTGTCAGAAGAATAGGTTCTACCATTTGTCTTGATTGGAATTAGTTGCTTTTGTCAGAATTGATATCATAAGACATCTATTTTCTTTTTTGTTAACTGGGATAGGTACCACAGGAAATGCACTTTCTGTTTCCTGTTCCATATTTATGTTCAGAATCTAGTTTAAATGAAATAAATATGATGATATTAACAAGAAACACATATCGAGGATTATTTGTGTCAAATATTAGGTTTTCTAAAATTTACCTTTAATTTCTTACTGAAGACATTCCCCCAACATGTTTTTTACTATATGATTGTTATATCTGCTCCTAATATAATTTTGCTATAACTCTTACTCTAAACTGTATAGTTTTTACACAGTACACAATTGGGTTCATCATTGGAGGCACGAGTAAAAGAACATTTGCCGTAAGAACATTAAAAAGAGGAGAGGCATGCCAGGCAAAGTGATGAACAATGGCAAGTTTGATGATTGGCAAATAGAAGATGATCACTGAACAGCTATGTGAAACGCAAGTATTGAGGGCCTTGAGCTGCTCCTTTTGGGATGCAATTCCCAGCACAGTCTTGAAGATCAGGATGTAAGACACAACAATGAGCATAAAATCTACCATAAAAGCAGAGTGCTCCAAAAAAGCCATAGATGAAATCAATTGGATTGTCAGAGCAGGCCAACTTCATGACATCCTGGTGGACACAGTAGGAATGGGATAACTGACTTTTATTACAATATTTCAACTTCCTCAAAGTGAAGGGGAAAGGAAGAACCAGGAGGAAGCTCCTGAAGAAGAATATCATTCCTATTTGGGCAACTCGAACAGTTGTAAGAATGGAGCCGTATCTCAGAGGGTTGTGGATGGCCAGGAAGCGGTCAAATGACATGATGAGAAGCACTGAGGATTCCAGTGCTGTGAATCCATGGATAAAGAATTCCTGAGCAAAGCAGACATTGGCAGAGATCTCAGAAGCATTGAATAAGAAGATCCTCAACATAGTGGGAAGAGAGGATAATGACAAACCTAAGTCAGACAGGGCCAACATGGGAAGGAAATAGTACATGAGCTCATGCAAGGAGAGCTCTGTCTTGATGACAAAAAGGGTGGTACAGTTTCCTAGAATAGCAACAAGATACATGCTGCAGATGGGGATTGAGATCCAGATATGTGCATACTCCAGCCCTGGCATCCCAACCAAAAAGAAGGTGGTGATTTCAACATGTGATGTTTTGATAACAGACATGATGCCTTGAAATAGAAATTCTTGAGTTGGTAAGATATGAATATCTGGAAATTTGGTAGGAAAAAAAGCAGTTGTTGAAGATCCTGGCTTATTTCCAGCTGTCTGACAGAAAAAAAAAAAAAACATTTATGTGACTATCATACAGTAAGAAATGGATGGATGCCATTTTAGACTAGAATCTACCTATATCATACATTAGGAAAATTACTTTTAACCATGTGTTTCCTATAGAGAAACTAGAAATGTATATTGCATTGGGATTTTAATCTGATTTCATTTTCCCTGTAAAATAATATTAAGCCCTAGTCAATTAACCTGGATCCTCCATCATATCTTACTTTCATATCCTAAATGAGATATTGGGTAGAATATGCGATTACTAGAATAACACTACATGATGGCAAGGGAATCCCATAACTCAATTTCCTTCTACCTCTTGGAACTCCCACAGAAGTATAGTCTTCTCAGAATCAAACTCCCTTTAGTTCTCACCCCTGCCATTTGAAAATTGTTGATTATTTAAATATACTCATAAGGATGGTCACTTCAGAAATTACTGACAGATTATGTCTCATTTTCTCCTGGCCTGAAATTTGTGACCAGTTGGGTAGTGTTTAGGTGAATAATAACCTGAAGTGGTCAGTATTGAAAATTAGGGGGATTTGAATTCTGTTGAAGGCTGATCCCCCAAAATGTAAATAGTCTAATCTCATAGTCTCTGAAAGGAACATTCTTCCCAGAGATATGACTTTTGCTACTCTATATGAAGTTTTTTGTGTTGATTGTCCCCCTGCTCCCTCCAAAAAAGAGTAAAATGTTAAGTCAAATAGATAAGAATTTCTGAGTACTTACAAGAAAGTAAATATTATGGAGAGCACTTTTAAGACTGGCTGAAGGGTTCCAGCATAAAATCTCAGAAGTCATTGACTATGTCTGCTACCCAAGACTTCACTTGGTATTATAAGAGGGGTTGTTCTTTTCTTCTCCCCCAATCATGTGCTCAAGGGGAATTGAGGCCTGTGGGGATTGCAGCCAGTTTGTATATGCTCTGAGAATAAGAATAAACATGTGCAGATACAGTAAATCCACAGAGACAGTTAATACTAAAGAAATGAAAGAAGTATCTAGACCTTGAATTATGGACTGTTTGGTTGGAGAGATGTTCTTAATAACCAATATGGAGACACATGGTAAGTACTACACAAAATCTCTGACACTTTTCTTAGGTATTTGGCTCAGATAATACTCCTGTGTCTGGATAGAGTCAAAGAAGAGATGTTATGAGTTGAATCTATGCATTCAAGGAAGTGATGTAGGACAAACAAAATATGATATATTTTTAGCTCAGAGTTTACTCCGGAAGCCTGATTTCATTCAACTAAATATTCTGTGACATCACTAACTAAATATCCCGTAAAATCTACTTGTCAAAATCAGACTCCATTTTCTCTCTTTTCATAATTGCTTTTTCTTAGGGACTCACTATCATAATAAAACTTTATGCTTAATATTTCACAAGCTCCAAATCTGAGCCCTTTAATCTCTTCCGTCCCATACTTTGTACATAGTAATTGCCAAAATTTTTTGAGAATTTAAATTGTTCCACTTACTGAGTTTAGTTCATTACTGGATGTTGATTTTAAAACTGTGAATCTTTCAAATAATAGTAAGTGCGATAATTATCTTCATTTTACTGTTGAATAAAAAAATTCTCAAGAAGGTCAAGTAGTGTGTCCAAGATCATATAAAGATTGTACAGTAGTGGTAAGGCATAAACTCAGGTTTGTCTGATTCCTGGTAACTAAATATATCACATGCAATCAGGATGGTCAATCAATATATGGGGAGTTATGATTGAATGGGTTACTGGAAGTCCATATTCTTTTCAGCATTCTAAATGGCTTGCTAGTTAATTCTGGGGAATAATATGGAACATATAACTTTACATTTGTGTGTGTGTGTGTGTGTGTGTGTGTGTGTATTCACCTCCATTAATATGTAGTCTTTTCAATGGAAGTCAATATAATATTGAGTTGATAAAGAGAGGAAACGTAACAAAGTTTTACCAAAACCTTCTGTGATAAACTATTTTATTTTCAATTACATTGAAATTCAATATTATATTAGTTTCAGGTGTACATGTAGTTAAACTTTTATATAAGTTATGAAGTGATCTTCTGAGAAGGCTAGGACCCACAAATCCCAATCAATATCTAGCAGGCTTTTCTTTTCTTTTTTTTTTAGTAGAATTCAACAGGCTTATTATAAAATTTATATGGAGTGCAAATGTATCCAAAACAACTTTAAAGAACAAAATTGAAGGAATTATAGTACCTAACTTCATTGTAGCTTATTATAAAGCTACCATGATCAAGGCAGTACAGTATTGGTATAAAAATAAACAATCAGATAGATAAATCAGAATAGAGAATCCAGAAATCAGAAATTTATGCATTCATTCATATGTAGCCAGCTGACTTTAGACAATGGTCAAAGAAAGTTCATTGGAAAAAAGGTATTGTTTTCAAGAAATAGTAAAATTTAGATATTTATTTACCAAAAATAAAAAATAAATAAAAATAAAAGAACTTTAATGTGTATCTCATATCATTTGCAATAAACTTTTAAACTTTATGAAGATTACTTTATTTTACAAATGTCCTATTGTTTTCTTCTACTTCAAAATATGTCCCCTTGGCTATTGTCAAGAATTCTCTTCCTTCCATTCTTGCTTTATTTCTGAGATTTCTCGAGGTCCTTCTCATAAGAGACAGCAGAATGCATCTAAGTCCTTCATTAGTGTGTGTGTGTGTGGATATGAGGTAATTGTGATGATGGTGTTATGTGTTTACTGGCTTATTGCCCAGCTTTGGGGACTGATTGTATTTATTGAATGACAATATAAACAAGCTACACCAGAGTAGTTAGTACATCTGTTATTTTTATTTTGATATGTACAGTCACTAGCACATTGAATAACATGCCATAGCTTAGTAAATGTTTGTTGAATAAATAAATGAACTGCATTTTTTAAAGTGGCATCATAAAATATATGCCATTTTTACCTTTTTTGTCTTTCTCATTTAGCTACTTTTGCCATATGGATAAAGGACAGATTTTGGTAAATGTAAAATCTATTCATGTGGATTTTTACTTTGTAAGCTGGCATTGTATCTATTTTACATGTTCGATTTATATGATGTTATATTTTAAAAGTTTTATTTGCATATAGAGAATATTTAAATATGGAATTTATTATAATGAAGATAAATTATGCATATATCATAATTATTAATATTTTATTATATAGCTTTGATGTATTTTTCTTGTGATCAAACAAAACATTACAGATCTTGGCCCTATATTTTAAATATTAATGAAGATATGCATATCTAATAGAAGGATGCAGCTTAAGCAGTACCTCTCTAGAAAATTACAGGTGAAATTCATTTATTAGGAAAGAAGAATAGTTGAAAACAAAGGTATAGTTTCCATTTCAAGAAAATAATAAAAGAAGAACAAGTTAAGCTCAAAGGAAAAAGGAAGGTAAGTTTGGAAATCAACAAACTGGAAATCTGACATTAAATAAAAAATCAACAAAGCACTGAATTTGACACTTTGAAAAGTCTAAGAAAATCGATTAAAAATTTAGCAAAACCGATTAAAGCCAATTTTGACAATCATATTAAATTCATATCCATGGATGTAGTGATCATTAGGATATTAAGCAAACAATATTCAATCTTTTCCCTAGATTTCTAAGTGGAGCTGATAGTGAAAGTTCTCTCTCCTGAGATATAAAAAGTGTCCACACTGACTATTTATTCAATCTTCTGACTACTTAGCACACCATATATGTTAGCTTCATTCAGAATAATGAAAGAAGTAGGGAAAAGAGGTGAAGCTGTGAGGTAGTGGTACTAAAAGACCTCATTCCAGGACATTATGCTGTTGCACTCCAGGTTCTTACAAATTTTACTTCATATCTGTGAGCCATTTTAAGATCTTACCTAAGAATGTTTTTTTTTTTTGAGATATTTCACTTGTTATCACTAGCAATGAAGTATGTATCTTATTAAAGCAGGCTTTTTGATTTTCAGAGTTGAATGTGGATTAATGATATTAGCTCTTATTAGAAATAGGCTTAAATTCAGTTGGGGGAACTTTTAACAAGGGTCTGATTAGATCACAAAATGACTTTATTTTTTCATGACTTCTAAGCACTATTTTAATTTGCTTTTATTTTCTTTTCTGCCCCGAGTAATTAATTTGTAAAATAAGTGAATTCCATTAATGAGGTTTCCCAGACATAGTTTAATTGATTCTTTGGCTTTACTATCATACATTTTACTTGTATCTTCAAAATTGATTAATATTATAAAGTTTTTTTAAAAAACATACAATATACAACTTGTATGTTCCAGGCATTTTGCCAGGTACTGACAAAGATAGAAGTTAATATCTGCTTCTTAAATCACTTACACATTGATTTAGGATATAGACAGTGAAAAATAATATTGTTGTTAAAGATTATAACAGTAGCAAATAGAAAGCGTTGTACAGACTTGGGTAAAGGATAGCTATCCCAATATACATTTAAAGAAGGTGATTCATGTAACCTATTGCAAAGCATTGAAAATGTAAAAGAATTAAATATTTACTCATCTATATTTTTTGCATTTAATTTAAATTATTTTATGTATATGAGCCTTATATATCCACACATATTACATAGTACTTTAAGACAAGGGAGTTTTTTTTTTTTTTTTACTTTCTTATTTTATTTTTACTTTTAATTTTTTATTAAATTTATTGGGGTGGCATTGGTTAATAAAATTATATAGGTTTTAAGTGTACAATTCAATAATATATCATATGTATATTGCATTGTGTGTTCACGACCCAAAGTTAAATTTCCTCTGTCACCTTATATTTGATCCCCTTTACCCTTATTTACCTTCCCCTCCTTTTTTCCTCTGGTAACCACTAAACTGTTATCTGTATCATGAGTCTCTGTTTGTCTTGTTAATTTGTTGCTTTCAGTTTTATATCCCATTTCTGAGTGAAATGATATGCCTCTCAACATTTTCTGTCTGACTTATTTTGTTTAGTATGATAATCTCAAGATTTGTTCATGTTGTTACAAATGGTGGTATTTCATCTTTTTTTATGGCTGAGTAACATTCCATTGTGTATATGTATCATATTTTCTTAATCCAATCATCTACTGAAGGGTATTTCAGTTTGCATGTCTTGGGTACCATGAATGATGGTGCCATGAACATCAGGTACATATATCTTTAAGGATAAATGTTTTCTAAATTTTGAGTAATACCCAGAAGAAGGATTCTTAGGTCATATGGTAATTCTATTCTTAATTTTTTGAGGAACCTCATACTGTTTTCCATAGTGGCTATACCAATTCACATTCCCACCAGTAGTGTATGTGGTTTTTTGTTTGTTTGCTTGTTTTCCCCACAAAGAACAGGGCAATTTTTAATAGTTAATATGAACTGTTTGATGACTGACACTTAAATACATACACACAATAGGTGGTTAGGGAATGTTGAGTCTGTGTGTGGCTGAGTGTGTGAGCATAATCTTTCAGCACATTTCAATCACTGTTAATCATGTCTGAATGAATTAGAGCCATGTTTGTTTTTTCCTAAATAACAAAAAATAATTTTAAGTGTTATTAAAAAGTGTTATTTTACTTCTTATTTTTGTTTAAAATGATAATTATTCAAAAATGTGTTTAATCCTAATTAGGACTGTACTGCTATGGCTAAGGTTGATACATAGCTGGTTACAGAGATAGATAGATACAAATCAGAAAAGAGGTGGGTAACTTATGTTAAAAAAACAGAATTCAGTTGAATAAATTTAAAGATCTAATTGATTTTAATAAGCTATTCATGCATTGGGCAGCATCCCATCTAGCTACTAGAAGGGTGCTCCAAAGGGTTGTAAAAATGTAAAGTTTTTATAGGAAGAAGGGGAAGCAAGGGAGATATTAACAACAAAAAAAAAGGAATTATATTTAGAACATGACATTTTCTTTTGGGGAAAGGGAACAACAAGGCTTTTGTTTGTTTGTTTGTTTGTTTGTTTGTTTGTTTTTCATCATGCAGATAGCCTCTTCTTGTTAAGGGGTGATGTGGATGAAGAAGCCCATATAACCTTACTGGTGCTTGGGCAGAAAATTCCAGACTGGTTGATTGAAATTATATTTCTAGGAGAGATTAAAAGTGCAATTAGATCAGGTATTAAATCTAGGTTGAATATCATGAGCTTTTAGCATGAGTGACACCATTTTGGCCTTGTGATTCTCTTTTTAACACTTAGTTATAAGGTTATAACCCTAAGCCTAACTCTCAAGTCATCTAATCTAAATTTTTGTTTGCTGCTTAATTAAATCAATACCTTGATATTTAATGGGCCTATTAAGTATACACAGTTTATCTTTGTGTTCAGTCTGTATTCTTTCATTACCATCTTCAGATTCCTGTAATTGGGAAGAAATTTCCAAGTGAGCTGGGCTTTTTTACAACCATAATTTCCCATCAACCTTGTTTGTCACATATTTTCACCAAGATCCAATTTATAATCTGTGACTCTTCACAGAGTACACAATGGGTTTCACTAGAGGGGGAACTAGGAGGAAAGTACCATCTATGATGACCATAATAACTGAAGAAACATTTTTGGCAAAGCAGTGAAGAGCAGCCAAGGTGATGATAGGCACACAGAAGATGAACACAGCACAAATGTGGAAGATACAAGTGTTGAGGACCTTGGGAGGATCTTGTGTGAGGTGATGAACAGAACAAATTTCAGAATCAGCATGTAAGACACAGAATGCCCACCAAGTCTAATACAACTATTAGAACCACAAACAGTCATAGATAATATTGATCCTGATGTCAGACAGGCCAGCTTCATGACATCCTGGTGGAGGCAGTAGGAGTAGGATAGAAGGCTTTTCTTACAGAATCTCAGCGTTTTTAGAATAAAGGGGAAAGGGAAGGCAAACAAAAGACATAATGCAGCAAATATAAGGCCGATTTTAATGACGCTAGCAGTGGCTAAAATGGAGATGTATCTCAGAGGGTTGTGGATGGCTATAAAGCGATCAACAAACATAAGAAGAACTGATGACTCTATAGCTAAGAATCCATAAATGAAAAACACTTGGACAAAGCAGGCATCAAGGGAAATTCTAGTGGCATTGAATAAGAAGATTCTCAGCATGGTTAGAAGTAAGGAGATGGACGGTCTCAGGTCAAAAAGGGCCAGCATGGAGAGGAACTAATACATAAGTTCATGCAGAAAGGTCTGTTTTTTATGAAAAATAGAATGGTGCAGTTGCCAAGGATGACACTGAGGTATATGAAGCAAATGGGTGTGGAGACCCAAATGAGAACATGCTCCATTCCTGAAATCCCAGTGAGGAAGAAGGTAGAGATATCCACTTCAGAGTATTAAAGATTGGCATTGCAGGGATGTAAGGGAATCAGGATGTGGATCTCAGGAATGCCTTCCTGCAATAGTGTAAATAGATTAGCTCAAATGTGTATGCTTTAGTCCCTGTGGCTAGCACGAATCTTGTGATTGCAGCTACTTTCCTACAATAACTCTTTGAACTAAAGCAGTATATTTTATAATACATAAATAAGAGTAATATCAGGACTCGTATAAGTAGGATATCAAGAGAAACATGAAAATATATTAACTGCACAAGTAATCACCAACAGACAGACGTAAATGTTTTGAATGCTTTTCTTGGACTTAATATACAGAAAGAAAACAGTAAATTTCACAGCCTTTTTAGATAGTGCTGCTTTTAAATTGGAAAATTGTATTAATAAATATAGAATCAAATAAGGATATCACTTATTACAGTTGTATTTGCAGTTATTGAATAACATTGACCTTTAAGAATAGTATTCTTTCAAAAAATGGGGCTAAGACAGTTAAATATCCACATCCAGAAATGAAGTTAGACCCCATCTCAGTCCTTATACAAAAATTGTCTTGAAATATAGACATAATTTCAAAAGCTATAACAATAAAGGCATAGAGGAAAATCCATGGTAATGGATATTTAGATATGATAACAGAAAAAAAAAAGTAAATTGAACTTCATCAAAATTAAAAGCTTTTGTGAGTAAAATGACATCATCAAAAAAGTGAAAGGACAACCGACAGAATGAAAGGATTTATAAATCATATACCTGAATTTGCATGAAGGATATATAAAGGAGTATTATACTTCTAGAATAAAGATAAAAGATCCTTCACATTATCAGCCATTAGGAAAAGGCAAGTCAGAACAAAATGCAATACACTTCACAGCATAGAATAGCTAAAATTAAGAGACAAACAATTACAATTATTGGCAAGGATGTGGATAAATTCGAGCTCTCTTATATTGCTGGTGGGATTGTGAAATAGTTCACCAACTTTGGAACCCATTTTGGTAGTTCTTCAAGATTTTAAACATAGATTTCAATAAGACCCAGGTATATATATCCAAGATATATATCCTAGGTATATATCCAAAAGCAATGAAAGCATGTGTTTACAAAAATATTTGTACACAGTCCAACTTTCTGTCAAGTGATGAATGGATAAACTGCTGTATACTCCTACAATGGACTACAATTTGCTAATAAAAATTAAGACACTACTGACATATGCTACAACACAAATGAAGCATAAAGTATTATGCTAAGTGAAAGAAACCAGTCACTAAACATGACATATTACATTATCCCATTTGTATAAAATGTCCAGAATAGGAGCCATAGAGATATAAAGTAGATTAATAATTTTCAAGGACCAGGGGAAGGGATAAATGGGGAGTGGCTGCTAGTCAATATAAAATTTCTTTTTTAATTGAAAAGGATATTCTAATCTTAGAAAGTGGTAACAGTTGTACAACTCTGTGACTACACTAAAAAATATTGAACTGTACACTTAAAAGTATGAATTTTATGGTATGTTGATAAAATCTCAAAATCTCAAGCTGTTATATAATAAAAAAAAAACATCTTAAAATATTTACCTTTACATTTCTCTTACATAAGAAACTTACAATATAGAAACAGCTTTTTTTTTTAAATTATTAAGAAAACTCACCTGGAACACTTGATATGTCCTCACTGTCACTGTGCAGAATAAACTAGTCTGACTACTTCCTAGGAAATTTTGAGGTTAATGGAGATAATGGGCCAGTCACTTAAAGTCAAAGGTATATTAATTTAGATGCTCAGTGGAATATAATATAGGAATGCCAATTCAGGGTCATTTTAAAAGAGATTCTGTTAAAGCAATGAGTACATGGCTGGAGGAATAAAGATTAAATGATTAAATAGAATTGATAAACAACTCACTTCCATACCATTACTTATAATCCATGAACTGGTAGACAATTTTTTGTTAGAACCATAGGTTGCTTTTTTATTTTTATTTATCAAAAGAGGAAAAATGTAAGGCAGAGATGTAAACCTAATAAGAAGCTTGCTGAGTTAGGACAGACTATGGGGAAAAAAAAAAAAAAAAAAAAACTCCTAGCAGTTACTATTGCCTTCTTACTGGAGCTCACTGCAAACTCAATAGACTTACATATCTGCTCCCTGAAACACAGATACTAACATGTAAGGCAATAACTCAACCAATCAGCAAACATGGCACTCAAGAGCCCAGTGCAGGTACCAAGTGTTGACTTTCTCTCTGTGCTCAGCTGGTGATTCTGGCCTAGCACTTACTCAATTGCCATTATTTGGCAGAACTAGGCTTCTACTACGCATTAATAAATTTGCTGGACTTTTTAGAGGGTCGGAGTAATATAGGCTATGTCATTATCCTTAGAGATATTTTATGGCCACACTCCTCGTCACTTGGCAACCAGTCAGACAGGTATTATGCAGATTTCTTTCTTGAGCTATTGCGAAGAAAATGGTAGCTATAAACATCAGGAAACTTACCAGTAAGCTGTAAGTCATTGCACTCATGTGTCAGAATAAAGAGGGAATGGAAATGGCATGCCATCACCAGAACTTCACTGCTGTGTAGGCACCACAAATCCTAACCTCAGGATCTAGTCCTGCCTCTCTGACTCTCTATTCACCCCCCAAATTTTGGTGGTTCCAGCTCAGTAGACTCAGAGAAAAAGAAAACTCCCTGTGGTGAACCCTCAGAGGGCACTGGTGCCAAGGAGAGTCACCCAACCACTCTTAAATGGAAAGAATTAATCCTTTGAGGAAAACACCCTTAAGCCGCCTCCCTTCCCTCTGGTACAATTATGCTCACCTCATCTATGATCCCAGAGCACCATGTGAATAACCCTCGAGCAGCTTCACAGTATATGATAACTACGCTTTCTGTGTGTGCCTCCTCCACTAGATTTCACTTCCTTCAACTTAAAAATTTTCTTTATACAAATTGAGAAAATTTTGGAATTTTAATTTATCTAGCATTTGCAAGGACTATGGATTTCAACCCGAGATGCACATTAATTAGACTTTAGTATGTAGTTTGATAAAAATACAGATTTCTAGGTATACTCTATATTCTCTGATCTCTTTAATTGATATTTTTGTTGTTGTCTTAGTATTTTCTTGATAATTATGAGAATTATTTCCATGATTATTATGTTATAAATTAATATTATGTTCACTTTAAAAATTATGCCCATTTATTTTTTATACATCTGATGTAACATTCACTATCTTTAAGTATAGGCTATATCATTATCCTTAGAGATATTTTATTCAAAATTTTTTTTATAATAGCTTTATAAATTTTTTTGTATGCCATGGAAACAAACAAATTTACTTGTCAGTAACATTGTGTTATCAACACTCAGATTTTTTGCACTGAATGGCATAAGTAATAAATTAACAATGATCATTTTAAGATAAATTTAACTCTCTTAAGTTAGCTTAAGGAGCTTAAAACAAAAAATAGTTTTTGTTTGACTCTGATGTTTTTATGAAACCTCTGAAATCCACAATGGTCCACAGTTTTGTCTTCCACAGAGAAGGACCCTGTCAGAGCCCAAGGAGAAGGACTCCATCAAGTACTTCAAACTTCAAAGAATAAAATTTTGGGTAACTTTCAGACTATAGGCATACCTCTAAGGTATTGCAAGTTCGACACCAGACTACTGAAATAAAAAGAATATCACAATAAAGCAAGTTGCAAAAATTTTTTTGGTTTCCCAGTGGTATGTCTGTATTCTAGTGGGCTGAGTCTGATTTCTAGGACTCTTTTTAGTCAAAAGACAGGTAGTTTTATAAGCCTGCTAACCCAAGGTCTAGTGGAATAAGAATTCTTATTACATAGGGTTGAATAAGTTGATGAGTAACATCTTATTGTAGTTGTAAGATTGTTGATGTTTTATGTTCTATTTTCTGAACATGGGGCTTTTTATCTTTCTCTTAAGTTATTTCTAACCAATAATATTTTTGTAGACTCTGCTTTTGTAAACTGAAATAAAATATTTTGAAATTAGAGTTGATTCTCAGTGACTCCTCAGAGTTCAGAAACTCTTCTTGAGTGTGCTTGATTTTCATGACAATGTGTTATTACATAGGTACAATAAGAACCTGTCCTCTTTTTAATGATGATATAATTTGAAAAATTAGTTATGTAACTAGATAGAGCCTTTCCTGGAATATCATACTTGTGAATGTTGCTCACTTAATCAGGTATAACTGGTCACTTCTAGAGAATTAAGATTGACTTTACAGAGTCTGTGTTGACAAAGCTCTCCCAGTTGTGAATGAAAAAGGGGTTCTATAGAAAGTAAACTCACAGGATGATCTGATTATAAACTCCTAACTGGGAAAGTCATGGTGGGTAGTCACTCCCTAGGCATATAACTTTTTAAGTAAAAAGTTTATCTTTTCCTTAAGCAAGCCCTTTTCATTGTGTGTGTGAATCTAGGTTAACACACTTTTGAAATAAATGTAACAACCCTCAAGAGAGCACATAATTTTCTTACTATGCTGTAATCCAATACATACCTTGCTTTTTCTCACCTTCATATAATCTTCCTTATGTTCCTTCCTTAATTTCAAATGCATAAAAGAAATAGCAAAACTGTCATTCTCCAGAGCATTTGAGATCTTGCTTCTTGACAATTGTTGTCAGTTTTAGCTCAAATAAACTTTTATAAAAAATCTTTACAGGTTTGGATATTTCTTATATTGACATAAGTAAACTAGTCTGTGAAAGGGTTCAGAAGAAGTCTCCCCAGAATGTGCCACTTTGGTTTGTGACTATTTAGAGCTATAGATAATTAAGACCAAAAAGACTTATTACTTCAGCTTTAATTCCCTAAAAAATTTTAGATAAATGGCTTCGGCCAAGAAGAAAAGTACCACCAGAGATAAATACAAAGAATACTTACTGGTTAGGAGCGGTGGGCTGGGGAAAACTAGGCAGGGCCTGTAGATCAAAGTCCTCTCTGTGTCCCATGTCTTTGTATGACCTAGGGAACATTTGTTTGCCCAATATTTTCTCTTCCCATCCTCCTGTGAATTGTATTCCTTCACTGTGAAGCCCCAACACCTACCCTTTTTTCTCTGTCAGTTCAGGACTGTATGTAAGTCTTTTTATCTTGACAGCCAGCGGGCCTCATATTTTTCTGGGGCCTCTATATGCACATAATTACATTTGTTTTTCTCCTGGGATGTTTTGAGGAGTTCAAGAAAAGAAAATATCGCCCAAATGTATAGATACCTAAAGGAGTAATTTGATGAAGAAGATTTCTTAGTTATAGCTTCATATCCTAGATATAATATTGTGAATGAAAAAAGGGCCACATACTAAACCTGACAAGCTTATGAGAGGCCAGCAGGGTGTGCCCTCAAACTCAGAGACTGAAATTAACTACATAGAATGGTCAAACATAAAATTCCTAATTAAAAGCAAGTCATGGTAGGTAGTCACATCCTGGGCCTGTAGCCTTCTTGATAAAGATCAATCTTCACCTTAAGTAAGCCTGTTCATTGTCTTTTTGTATGTAAGATAACACACCCCCAGAATGTCAGAGTAATCCAGACTCCACTGGGCCCAACCTACTGCACCAGACCAGAGACCACAGAGCCCCTCCTAGTTATCTTGTTGCCCACATACCATGTCTATACACTGTAAATATTCATTATTAACTCACCTGTATCCACCAATGTAAAATAAGTAAGTGTCCCTTTGTTTTACTTTTTAGTCAATCCTAGAGATTTCTCCTATCCTCTTAATCCATTACCAATAAACCCTCCATATATCTCTTCCTTTGATTTAAATGTATAAATTGCGTTCTCCAGAGCTTTTCTTAATTGCGTTCTCCAGAGCTTTTCTTAATTGAGATTTTGCTTCCCAGCAATTGCTGTCAGTTTGCTCAAATAAACTTATTAAAATTCTCTACAAGTTTGGACGTTTTTATATATGGTGCAGAACAGGGCAGATTTCCCCACATTGGGGGAGACCAAGTCCTGAACCGAGAGAAGAGGGTCCTTTGGTGGAGAGTGTGGAAAGAATTCAACACACACACCAAAGTGAGAGTCAAAAGGAAAGTTTATTAGAAAAGGGGTAACATTCAACAGAGTGTGGTCTCCTCTTAGAGGCAGAGAGTGAGAGAGACAGTAAGAGAGAGACTAGTAAAGGCACTGAGAGGGACTCAGAGAGACAGAGACAATAGAGTCGAGGACAGTGAAAATGTTACAGAAATGTGAAATCAGATCAGTGACAAAACCAAGCATCATTCAGAGAGTTGGAGAACTCAGGTTTATTGTGCTGGTGGTCCCAGAAGAGCTAGCACTCTGAAGATCTGAACTCCGAGCTCAGAGGCAATTTTGCTTTTATAGGGCTTTAGGAGTTGCTATGGGTTACAGGCAGTTACAGAGCATGAGATTTTCAGACAAGAACTTAGGCAATACATCTGTTATCTAGACAGAACAATCAAGGGGAGTCTTCAGTTGATATCAAGATCACTCTACCCTTGGCCTATGCAGCAAGCATGTACACAAAAGCCGAACAAAGAGCTAATTACAAGGTTAGCCATTTGAGTGGAAAATTCCTCTTCAAAAGAGACAGAGTAAGAACACTGAGAGGTCTTTTATGGTGAACTTTGTGGTGACATTGGTTAATGAAATCCAATGAGTTTCAACTGTATATATGTCATTCTTTAGTTCCCATTTCCTTTGATATGGACATACAGTGAGGAAGGGGAAGGGTATGAAGCCTGAAAAGGTAAGAATATGTAGAGTGAAAGGTCTGCTGGCAGTTGCCAGCCTTTAATCCTTAGGTTTCCATGGTTTTCGCTTTAGGGAATAATGACTCTTGGTTCTTGTATCCCCTTCACAGGTGTGGGGAATGGGTTGTTAGCTATTCCAGCAGAAATCTTCCTTTGTTCTGAAGGTGTCCTCCTGGCCTGGCTGCAGGGCTGATCAGCATATTGCGGTCTTGATTAACATTTTTAATTCTCTTGCTTTCTCCTTACATTACATCCACAACATATAATAGTAGTTTTTAAAAGTCTCATCTGTATGGAGAGATTCTGTATGGAAATATTTAGCATTTCAAACTTAAGAAGACCTGTTTGGTAAATTAACATTCTTTCTGCAGCTGTGTAAATAATGGGGCCAAATCTAAAGGGGGAAAACGTTATTTTGTGATCAAGAATAACCTTTTAATGATATATTAAAATTGAGAGATTATAGAGAAAAATGTGTGTTTCATTAGATAACCAATAAGGGTATGTTGTAAACAAAGAACACACCCTTATTGGTTATCTAATTCTGATTATGTGGGGACTTTGTGTTTTTATTGCCTTTGAACTACTGTCTAGCTCTGTAAATTGAAGCTACTAATAGCTGTTAGGAAAACAAAAATTCAACCAAGTAAATTTAAAGATCTAATTGGCTTTATTGAAAGAGCCATAAATTAAGCAGCATCCCATCTGGTCAATTAGGGAGGTGATCTGAGAAGTTGTATAAAATGTAAGAGTTTTAAAGGCAGTAGGAGGGAGAGACAAAGAAGTTATTAGCAGATGAAAAGAAAGAATTGGTTTCAGGCCAGGTCATCTTCTTTTAGGGAAGAAGGGAAAAGCAGGGGTTTAATCATACAAATTACCTCATTAGTGAAAGGTCCCTTGTCTGCGTTCTGTTCCACAAGGTAGAAGAAGCTATATTTGTATTCATTTGCAAATAATATCATATTCCTATCTATCAATGTATCTTTTATATGGGTTCTCCTTTGAATTGGTTCTTACATTAAAAATGAATTAAATGAGATATTTAATAGATGTTCATTTTATGTCTTTATGAGAGCTATAATTTTACCTTTTTTTAAAATTAGTCTTTATCAGGGTTTACATTGTTGTATGGGAGAGAGACAAATAAATTACATAAAGTATAATGAATTACAGCATCAAGTAGAACTCCCATAGACACCTGAAAAACCAGAAATTTTCTATCCTGCATAACTTAGAAGGTGATATTTTAATGCTCAGGAAGGAAATATTGAAACAAAATAAATAAATTAATTAAATTCTTCTTATTTTATAAATAAGCGAGTGACTGGCTTAAATATTTTATAAAAACTCTGCATGTGTGTATGTTTGTTGTATTGGTTTCATGTATATATGTATGTCATTGCCCATCTCAAGTTCAGTTCCCAAGAGCATAGTCATATCTCACACAGAAGTGAAAACTATATATTGAAAGGTATGTTTTAAATAAATAGGCAGTCTTCTGTCACTTCTGATTACTATTCCATTGTCATATAAATGTATACTATTAATTCTCAAATTAATAAATAGAATATGACTTTATGATGAAAATGGCAAACATATATTGTGTTCATAAGGCTGGTAAAGCAAGCTGGGTGAAAGTAGAACCTTAGAATACATTTTACATTACATAAAAACCCCAACCTAAATCCTAATCCAACAAATGTGCAAGACTGATTCTTCAATCTTAATAAACATTTGAGAGATAATATTGTAAATAATTAATATATGTGTGATTCTGTTACCAGAGAGTGAGGATCCTTTCCTGGAGCGTTGCCCAGGTTCTTGATGTCTTGAATAAAGAATTGAGCAAGACACTGAAATATAGTAGAAAATAAAAGTTTTATTAGAAGGGAAAGTACACTTCCAGATATAGAAGTGGGCCTGAGCAAGAGAAGTGTGGCTCAAAAAGCCTAGTAAGAAAGTCTTGGGAGTTTTTATTCTATTTGCTATGGGTGGTTACTTTTCTTAGAGGAGTGTTCTTCCTTGATTGACAACTAAGATTGACGGGACTCCGTGATTCATCATTTTGCTTTCTGTGCATGTTTGTTCCCAGAATTAAGTCTGTTATAGTGATATTAATGAATTTCTGGGCACATGCATCATATTATAATGATAGTATAATGAGGCTCAGGTGATTGAAGGTCGTTGGGTCTGCATTGCACAGGTGCAAGTGACTGGCTTAAACTGGTACCTAATTCTCTGCTTATTTGTTTCTTTGTGTGAGTTAAAAAATTGCATTTGGCTTGCTTAATTGTGGGTGGTCTAGGATAGGATGACCTCGGTGTCTTTTCAGGCAGACCCAAAACCCCCCAACTAACTTTCCTGCCTAGCTCTTTTCTAAGAATCATGAACCCCCTTATTATTAGTATGGATGTTGAGGGGGGAAGTCTCTTCTTCCATATCTGCTTCCTGTTGAGAATGGCAGTAGTGCCTGCCTACAGGGGTTTCATAGAACTCTTTCCCTTTCTGCCTCAGTCAGGGTGGGGTCTTGAGTTTCCTACTGAAGTGCCACCTCAGTCCCTAGACAAGGAAAAGAAGATATATTCTTTAAATCATATATCTATTATTTCTATTATCGATTTGCCTATTAAGTGAGTGAAGGGAAACAAGCTTGGTTAATATATTTCTTAAAGAATAAAAAAGACCTTTGGCCTAAAGTCCCCTCTCCTCTCAGACTCTAAGAGCCTTGTCTGGCCTAACATCATTTCTGCTAACAATGGGCTGATACCCTTATCAATAGCCAGAGGATCTGAGTTGCCAGTTTTCAGGGTAATTATCAGGATTTGAGGAAGAGGGTCTTTTTCCCTAAGAAAGGATGAGAGCTTAACTAGGTTTACTAAAAAGATTAAGAATTTTACAAGTGATGTCCCATCTCAATTTTTTATTGTTTCATTCTGCTTGTTTTATGTCATTTACTGATCAGGTTTTCATTGTGATTAAGCATTTCTGTCAGCTGTTAGGGAAACTGACACAGTTTCCCTAAAACCAGATTTCTTATCTGTTGGCTCTTCACACAATATACAATGGGATTCATCAATGGAGGTACCAGAAGGAAAACATCAGCCATGAGAACCCTAATGATTGGGGAACTGTGTTTGGCAAACCGGTAGATGAAAGCTAGGGAGATGATGGGAACATAAAAGATGAGCACAGCACAGATGTGGGAGCACATGTATTGAGGACCTTGAGTCTTTCCCTCTGGGAAGCTATGTTCAATACTGCTTTCAGAATCAGCATGTAGGACATGAAAATAAATGTCAAGTCTGCGATGCCTGTGAGAGCCACAAATAAGCCATAGACGACATTAACCTTGTTGTTAGAGCAGGACAGCTTCATGACATCCTGATGGAGGCAGTAGGAATGGGAAAGGAGATATTCCTTACAGTATCTTAGATGTTTTAGTGTGAAAGGGAAAGGGAGAATCAACAAAACATTTTTGAGAGAAAAAGTGAGCCCGATTTTGGTGACTCTGGAACCGGTCAGAATGGAGGTGTATCTCAAAGGGTTACAAATGGCAATAAAGCGATCAAAAGACATAATGAGAAGTACTGATGACTCCATAGCTGAGAATCCATGAATGAAAAACTCCTGGGCAATACAGGCATCTGAAGAAATTTCTGGAGCATTGAACAAGAATACTCTTAGCATGGTAGGGAGTGAGGAGAGGGATAATCCCAGGTCAGAGACAGCCAACATGGAGAGAAAATAGTACATGGGTTCATGCAGAGAAGGCTCTGTTTTTATGAAAAATAGAATGGCACAGTTTCCCAGGATGGCGACAAGGTACATGAGCAAATAGGGATAGAAACCCAAATGTTGGCAGGATCCACCCCTGGGATCCCAATCAAGAAGAAGGTAGAAATTTCAATTTCAGAGATGTTGAAGGTGGGCATGCCAAGTATCTGAGGGAAGCAAGATGAGAGGCTCAGGAGAGGCTTCTTGCAGTGGCCCAAATAGATAGTCTCAAATGCCAGACTATTTTATTGCAATCATTAGGTCTTGTGAATCCAAATGATATACACACAATTCTTAGATACAAATCTAAATGGATAGAAATAGGTAGAAAAGTAGACATCAATATCCAACTAAAAACAAAAACTGAGAGATAAGGATAACAAATTGACATCAAAATGGAATCTTACAACAGATATGGATTAGAGCAGATATAAGTTCAATAAGGACTGATTGGTCAACTTAAATAATTGCATAGGGGCTTATTTTCCAATTCAAGAATTTGAGACTTTTGCTTTTATTATGTAAATACTTCAATCAATGTACTATTAAGAATTTATTTAAAATTTCAATGAAATTACATAATAGTCAGAGATAAGTATTTATACAATGTTCTCTAATTTAAAAATGGATTTTATTTCCTTTCCTCAAATCTTCTTTTATGTATTTCAATAAAATTTGTTTATTTTCTCTGTGGCGGATTTTATATCTTTTATCAATTTATTTTCATAATCCTTGTGACCTTGTTATTATTTATAGAACCATTTATTCTCCATTATTTTTCTATTTTTCTTAATGATTACTAGTTGTGTAGGGAGATAATATAGATTTTTGTTGTAGAAGCCTATTATGAGTCCATGCTCGGTCATTCTCTTTTGGCTCCTCCCTTCCAACCATAAATCCCTGAGGGCATCTGCATCTTCTTTTGTCTCCTAAACCCTGTATACACCTTTACTAAGAAATCTTTTAATAAACACTCCTCAGTTGACTTTTCATGTACATCTATTTTTGTTGTTGTTATTTTTGTTTGGGTTTTTTTTTTTGCTGGCTGGCACATGGTCTTTCATCCCTTTTAGTAAAAATTTCTTCCCCTCTTCTAGTCTTTAGGATGTTCTTTTTATCACTGATGTTCTGCAGTTTAACATGCAGTACACAAGTGGGGATTTATAATTAATGTATTTTGCTTCGAACTTAGCGTTTTCAACCTGAAAATTTATGTATTTCTTCACTTTTGAATATCTTCTACCATTATAACTTTCAACATGGTTTATTCAGCATTATATCTAGCTGAAAAATGTTGAACCCTCTCATGCCAATTTTCTAGTTAGATGGCTTCATATTTTCAAATTCTTCATTTATTTTTATTGTATTTTGGTGCATCTTTAATACTACCTTTTTATTTACTAATTCTGTCTTCATTTGTGTCTGGTCTCAAATATATTCTAACTTTTGAGTTTTATTTCAATTACTCTATTTTTCTTTCTAATGAAGGCTATTTTAATAACTTTCAATTTCAATTTATATTTGCCAATTTCTCATAATTTTCATTCATTTTATTGTTACTATTCTGCCTTTATTTTTTGAAGATCTTAAGCATGCCTACTTCAAAATTCATTTTAAGTTGCTTTAGTTTTTCTTTTCTCACGAGTATGTATTCTTGTTACTGAAATTGTAGTTTCTTTCTCAGTGTTAGGCTTCATATTTGTTTTGAAATTTTACTTGTACCCTCATCTTGAGTGGAAATTTCCTTGTTTGCTTGATAATTTATTTTGTTCATGCCCCACGGTCACATAGGTAGTTGGCTCTTCCTCATTTCCTGAAGTTTGTCAATTGTATTAAGTGTTTTTATAATGGTTAATGGATCTTGTTTCAAAAGAAAATTAGTACAGTTTTGTCCATTTTTTGTCTGCTACTTAAGACTAGCTTGTTATAGGTAGCAGACTTGGGCTATGACAATAGCTATTTCTACCCTTCATGTGGGTTAAGCACTTCATATCTCAAGCAGGGTACTTTTAGACTGGTCACTCATCAAACATAGGACACTATCATGCCAAGTCCTCACAGGTGCTGGGCTACCAATCAACAGTATATCTCCAGATCAGGAGCCAAGTAGTTTGTGGATTCAACTTCAACACATAATTATGTGTTTTTATACATTGTGTCTCATTATATCTGTTTATCTGTCTTTCTATTAATTATGTGTTTTCTAGTTATTTTTTTAATCTAAGGATCATGGCAATATTTTTAAATCATTTTTATATTGTATCTATTATTGCTATTTTATTTTATATCTATTTGTATCTATTTTATTTAATGTGGAGTGGATTGATACATCTGATTCTACTCACTGCACCATTTTAAATAAAATCCATTAAAATTTAGATACAATTTTAGAAAATAACTCATTAAAGCTTATGTTCAAGAAAAATTGATTTGCTTGAGAATTATTTGATCCTGTGACCTTTGTAAAATAACAAATTAATGTACTAATTTATTAATACACTAGAGCTAATTGCATGTTTCATCATCAATACTTTTCATGAAGAATTTGATAATATCTCTTAGATCTAAAATATTTAGGCAGTTTCTTAGTATTATTATTCCTATCATTATTTATACCTTTGACCATTTTGTTAGTATGATCCTGGTATCATGACAAATTCTTTTTTGTTCTTTGCCAAAATAAGATTTTAATTTGAAAGTCATTTGAAAGACATTGAGTAAGGAAGGAGACTAAGACTCAAGAGACGTAAATTTCAAATTTCTATTCTGTCCAAGCCCCACCAGCAATCTCTGACTTGCCAAAAAGTTGCTTTCTTTGGTAATTCCTATTTTCAGCTTCCTGGAGAGAGATCTTTTCCCATAAGCAATCTTCAATTTTTTTTTTTCTAGAGTTTTATTTCCAGGAAACAGCATACGTACTGGAGATGGGTTTGGTTTTTTTTTTTTTTTTTTTTTTAAGTAGATCTAATATGTTTATCAAAGTGGGGGTAGGGCAGAGGTGAATTGGAAAGATTCTCTAGAATTTTTTCGTCATCTTGCTGCAACCAGAAATCCATATGTGGAAATGACATCCAAGAACACGGTCCCAGATGAAGCCGTTCTGCCTTTGCCTTATACATACTACTTGATGGTCCTCCTGTTAAAGCTGTATAACACGCAGCTCCTTCTCTGGACCCCCATTTTGGAAGGAGGCTCTGTAAATCTCTGTAGTTTTAATGTTGACAGCAATTCCATAAATTATTGGAAATTGATTTTCAGTCTCTTCCAGATCATTTAATTCTGTCACACATTATGTCACTAAGTGAATGTTATCTTGTCTGTCAAATTCACTAAGTTGTTGAATAAGTTTCTATACCCACATGGTCCAATTCCAGCCTTCCACATTGAGCATGGTCAGAACAGGATTTTATGAAGTTCATGACCAAGGGGACCTCAGCTTTGGTGTTGGTTCCATCACAATGTGTCAGACAGGAGCCCCATTACCTGTGTACTTCAGGATCACAATGTGACAAGTGGTGGCATCATCAGAACCCAGAATGGAGATGGAGCCATCTTTTGGGGAGATCATTGCAAGCTCTCTTTGCTGAACATACAGAAGGCCCTGGGGTCCCTCTTATTGAACACACTGACTTCTGAGAAGTCTGGCTCTTTCTTCCTGAAGTGGGTAGGCTTGGATGAGGTCCTTGGTGAACTGCGGCAGTGGCAACCACCACGCGTCTAGCAGTAGTGGCACCATCATGAGGCTCTTTCCCCATCATGACAAATTCTTAAAAGCTCACATTCCCTTTCTTCTTAACTGTTTTTTCCCCCTTGTACTTTTTCTCTCATATAATCTCAAACTCTAATTACCATAATCTATCCTCAATTGTTTGAGCTGCTGCCTTTTCTTTCTGAACTTTTGCTGCCTTCTGAATGGATTTTCTGGGCTGAACCTTATTTCCAGTTTCTTATATTTATTTTCCCCTGCCTAAACTACTTCAATTTCTGGGCTGTCTGTAAACATTTTATTGACATTTATTTTCCTTAAAAAAATGGGATGTCAAGGAAACAGACAGACAGAAAAAATGCTAGAAAGTTCTGGATTATGTAATAAATTGTATGCATTAAAAAAGAAAAAAAAAATAAGGGAAAAAACCTGGCAGATGTTTGGATATTTTTTCACCTTAGTTTGGCTCTCATACACATTCATAAAAGGCAATGATAAACTATTGTTATGTGACTAAAACTACTTTGATATCTGTCTGCCCAAACACTAATCCAGTTGTGTCACATGATACAACTACCAACAGAGGCTATCTGTTAAACCTAGTTAATGTCTTCCAAATCCCCAAACTTGCTTCTGATGCTAATCTGAAAGAAGTAGGATAAACGTTTAAAAGAAAACTGAGGTTTTATTTCCTCGAGTATTGTGCAAGATTTTTGCTTGTTTGGTTTGTGTAACCATGAGTTAAATAGAGTTATGGGGAGTTCTTTCCCTCCAGGGCAAAGATGTCAAAATGTTTAATGTTGAATTTGTTGAGCTAGATGAGGAGATACGTGAGGAGAATGTTATTTTTTCTGTCTGGAGTCTCTCTCCTGCCTGGCTTGTCTGTTGAACTCATGTAGTTCGGGCTTCATTTCACCAGCCCTTTCCCAGCAGTTCCTCCTTGGGTATATAAAAACTGCTCCTCTTTCAATCCCTTCCCACCCCCTGATATTATCTAACAAACTTTCTCCCAAACTTCATAAGTTGCAATAAGTTGGTATTATTTTTGACATATAGTATGTCTTTACTAGATTTGAATCTTTTAATCAATTTAAACATTCTGCAAACTGAATTATGAATTTCTCCATAAAAAATCCTATTAATAACTTCATATCAGTTTTCTTAATAGAATAAAAGTTACTTGATTACTGGTCAATCAAGAAAAATGGAGTAATAAAAAAATGTGTAGCCAGAATGTTATTTACTCTTTATTGTCAATCTCTACTTCTCTTGAACTACAACCAATCAATCAAATTTAAATAGTATCTCTTTCTTTAGAAAATACTATGCTTTTCTGGAAAGTCTATTTTATTTTTGCTTTGAAAGAACCTAGAGGAAAAGCAAGCATTGTACAGAAAATTTTCCAGTATGCTGCTTTTATCTCAGAAGAACCTACCCAATCCAATTCTCTACTTTGCAAACATACAAAAAAAAAAAAATGCAGTTTAAATAACAAATACAGAATGTCTTTAAAGGACAGAGTTAAAATAAAGTTCACTATTTATATGCTAGTTGTTAAACAAGGTTGTTTATCATGTTTTTGCATTAAAAGTAGAGTAATATTTAATATAGTCAGAATGGTGTTGTCAGGACTATTTCCGGTCTTGAGTATATCCTGAGATTGAAGTAAGTATTAAACTGTAAAATCATAAAAGCTTATCAAGGATAAGTTTTTGATTAATGAGATTCATAATTAGAACACAAGGTTTCTCAAGTACTTACCAAGAGCTGGTCACCACATTTACAATTCAAATCAAAAAAGAGATGAATCGGGAATGAAGCTATGCCAATCCCAGTTGTTAGGTACAAGGGTTGATCAAACAGTCTGATTCTAGTCCTTCTACTCTGATGCCTTTTTATTTTAGTAACAAAGGCCAGTGCGGGTGACAACTCAGGAAACTATCCCCAGAAGGCCTTAAAAGCCTTTAAATTGAATTGAATTCTAGGAGCATACAGCTGAATTCCCATTATGCATGTGAATTAGCCATTGTTCTATGAGGCCTCTCCTGTTTTATCAAGCAAAATTAATAGCTATTACACAAAATTTCAAGCATCTGTGTGTGGCTCTTCTGCAGCAGTTATTACATTTTATTTTTCTATGTCATTATGTTTGTGCCACTATAATTAGGTTTTCAGATTCATTTTTGCAACCTGCTGATAAATGCAATTTATATCTTCTAAAATGAATAATGTTAGTCTTCTTTTCATGTTCAAGAGCATTTGAATTTCTTTTTGGAGGCCAGTCTAGTGCTTTAAAAGCTTTTTAAGTTATTTATATTAAGGAACAAAGCCTTTTATTGTGATATGCTTTGCAAATAATTTTCCCTTTTGTGTGGCTTGTATTTGTCTTTGTTAATAATAGTGCCACAGTTGGGTTACCTTTGAATCAAACACTGAAGTGAACACTTGTGCACAGAAGTTTATCTGGAGGGTGTTCTCAGATATCTATTGGGAAAAGAATGAAATAAAACTATGGAAAGAGACATTGAATGCCGTGTAATTGTAACAAAGGTGAATTTAATCCTGAGCAATCACTGGAGCTAAGATGACACATTAATTATCCTGAATTGAAGGAAGGGCCTAGGCCTTTTAAAATGCACATTGACTAGTCATTGGATGGGATCTGCTCAGAAGGAGGAGACATGGGTTTGGGTGAGTTGGTTCATTCGAAGATAGCAATTCTCAAGAAGGACTCAAACAAGATCTGTCAGCTGTAACACTCCCAGTAGAGGAATGGGCTCTTCAGGCTGGCAGGACAAGGAGATCTGAGTGATGCACCACAGTATGAACTACAGTCAGCCCTTGCATGCTTGTATGCACACACTTCAGCGATACATTTGGAAGCAGCTTTTCCAGGGTTCATATAGTCTTTTTAAAATTGGGAACTGACAGGAAGATGGTTAGTGGGATGATTTATGGCCACTTAGAACTACAACTAAACCTGATGCCAGAACAGTTTATATATTATTTCTGTCCTCAATAATCCATTTTTGACTCCTACCACCTTCAGCTAGCACTTAATCCTTAATCACCATAAATTTCTCAGAGTGTGGCTTTTACAATGGTCTCTTTCACCATCTATTTTAGTCCATTTGGGCTGCTATATAAAAATACCATAAACTGGGTGGCTTCAACAACAAACATGTTTCTGGAGATCGGGAAGTCCAAGATCAAGATGGTAGTAGACTGGGTGTCTGGTGAGAACCTGATTTCTAGTTCATGGACAACAATATTTTTGCTGTGTGATTGCATGGCAAAAAGAAGGGTAGAGAGTTCTTTGGGGTCCCTTTTAGAAAGGCACTAGCCCCATTCATGAAGGCTTCACTCTTATGACCTAATTATCTCCCAAAGACCCCCACATTCTGATACCATCACATTGAGAGTTAGAATTTCAACATACAAACTTTGGGTAAGATACAAACAATCAGTCCATTGCATCCTCAAAATTGGGCAAGAAGTGAAAAGAGATGCCCAAGGATCACCAAACACGAACCACATTCTTACTCAGTATGTTAGTCAAGGTTCTTCAGAGAAACGGAACCAATAAGATGTGTATGTATACATACATACATACATATATATATATATAATATTATATATAATACATATAATAATTATATATAATAATATATAAGAATATCATATTATATATAATACACTTGATACATAATTATATATAATAATATATAATAAATACATACATATGAAAATAAATATATAAATAAATATCTATGTAATTATTATAAGGAATTCACTTATTTGTTTATGGAGGCTGAGAAGTCCTAAGATCTGTAATTGGCAAGCTGGAGACCCAGGAGGGCTGATGGTGTAGTTCCTGTCCAAGACCAAAGGCCTTAGAATCAAGAAACACCAATGGTTCAGTTTAAGTTCAAAAGAAGAAAAAGACCTATGTCTCAGCTCAAGACGGTCAAGAAAGAAGAGATCCCTCTTCCTCCCAGGAAGGTCAGTCTTTTTGTTTTACTCAGGCCTTTACTTGATTAGCTGAGAACTATACACATCAGGGAAGACCATTTGCTTTACACACTTTATTGATTCAAATGTTAGCCTTATCCAAAAACACCCTCACATACACACACCCAGAATAATATTTGATCAAATATCTGGGCATCTCATGGTCCAGTCAGTCGACACATAAAACTAAACATCACACTTGACCACATTGAATAACAGTAGTTCTAACTCATTCTAATTTTAAAAAATTAGTTAATTCCTTTTCTTGTTTACTGATATTTTAGAGGTTTCAAGGAGGCACCTCTAACTGAAATTTTAACAGGATTGTATTTCTTTGGGTGTATTCTTTCTACCTCTAGAACTGGGGCATCTAAACAACAATGCCCAGCATTGTGAGGAAAAGAAAAACCTGCAGGTTTACTTGAGTGGGTAACTGGAAGCGATGTTTAGTGATAATACTAAAGGATTGGGCAGAGAGAGAAGTAGAATTGCAATGGTGTCGTTTTGGATAAAGCTTTGCGCACTCTAGAGGAGGGTTTTACACTGAGTATTGCCCATTAAAATGGTTCCAGGTAGAGTTCATATACCTGGCTATTTTGTTTATGTAGCTTCAGCTTTACTTTTCCTGAGTTTCAGGGTTAATTATCTTGGACATGAGGAATCCAGAGTTTGCAGATGGTAGCTGCAGTTTATAATTCAATGGGAATCCTGCTTTGCCCCTTGAAAGATTGCATTGCCTTTGGTCACCATTACCTCTAATCCTACAGAGCCCACAGTTGTGAAGACTTTGAGGCATCACATTCCCTGTGAACCATGTATTCTTTCTTTTGGGTCACAGCACATATAAAGGTCTTTGATTTAATGTGTATTTGAGTATTTGAGAAAATTTCCTTCGGGAAAGAATAAAATATAAGAATGGAAAATATAAAACAACAAAAAATGTTTTTTAAAACTCCAATCCAGGAGATTATGTGTTATCTGTGTAATGGGAAGCCTTATAAGAATTCTCAGGAGTATAGATTTTGAAAATCTATATTAAATGTATTTTTGTAAAATTTTAAAGCATTTGTAATAAATAATATGGTAAACAACATTAGAGAAAAATGAATGAACATCTAAAAATTATATAAGCTTAACTACAAAGCAAAAGATACTACATGCTGGTAAAGAATTGAAATAGATAGGACCTTAGAAAGCAAAAGAGCCAGTCATCTAAACTGTTACTTAAAATTAATTTAATCTAAGAAGTTATTTGATGGTTTTCAGTAAACCACTTCAGATCATTAAGCATTAGATTCTCATAGGAGCCCTGGTCTCTGATGCCACAAAGGTTGGGGATCCCTAATCTAGAGGAAAAAGTGGAAGTATAAAGATTTGTACTGTACTTGCAAATATAAAACAATATAAGAAAGTGATGAAGGTGAGATAATTCAAAGAGAAAAGAAAACTAATTGAAAACTGAAGAACATTTTAAAAAGCTGTTCAAATAAAATGGGTATGCAAAACTTACGTACTATGTATATTCTCATAATCATAAAATCACGAATGTTATTTGTGTATTTTTAACTTAAAAAAAGAATGAGAGATTTCTCTGTCATAAGACAATATAAACACTTTGAAAGTAAAGTGTCAGTTGACAGAAATTTTGTGGATATAAATATCTTTATTTTACAAATGAGGAGCCAAGATATACTGCTTATATTTCTTTGCATAAGAAATACGGCTAAAAGTAGATTGTTTAATTGTTTGGCATCATCAGTAAAGAAACCCAAATAATGATATAAACAAAGTAAGAAATATAGGGACTTCTGGTTTCTAGTTCTCCATGTAAGGAGCTTGGAAGTTGCTATTCCATCCTAACACGTAAAAACTGAACCACTGAAAAATAGCTGTAAGAAGTGAGAAAACAGGACAAGCTCCTGTCCCCAAGGTTGGAGAGACAGAATGGTGAATACAGGGAATCATAGCTTACTAGAGCAGAGACTCACTAGCAGAAACCACTTTGGTAACCAGTGCTGGCTTAGGAAAACCAGAAATATAATTGACAAATTGCTAGAGGCTCTGTGTGGACAACTCTGAGAGTTAAAAACAACAGGTGACACAGTCATAAAGGAACGCCAACGGTTTGGTAAGATTTACTTTTTTTTTTTCCAGAAGTTTCGTACAAAAATTCCTATAGTAAATATCAGAGAAAAAAAATTTCTTTTGCTTCTAGCAAAAGGATGGGAAATGAATAATTTTAAAATACAAATATGCCAGAGTCCCCTCTTCTTAAGAAGATGTGCCTGCAGGAGAAACCAGATGACCAGAGCCTAACCTGCTGGGATATTAACAGACCATAACTGACCTGGGGAAAGGGAATACCCAACTCAGCCAACTAGGGGTTTTCATGGGGGAAAAGAGGGATATCCAACTTAAGCCTACTCCAGCCATTTAATTGCACCTGAAGGAGAAAACAAAACAAAGCAAAACTGAGAAACATTTGTGAAGTTCATAGTCCAGAGATACAGCATCACTGAAAGACTGAGATGGAATCATAGAATGTATCCCTCCCACCCCGACATCTCACCACCACATTACTAAAAGCTAGTAGATCATGTCTGGCTGTCACCAAAAAAGTTATAAAGCATATCAAAAGGCACCCTCCCCCCAAATCCCACAATATGAAAAGACAGAGAAAGCATCAGAAACAAACATGGCAGATGGTGGATTTTTCAGACCAGTAATTTCAAACTACTATGATTAATATTCTAAGGGTTCTAATGGATAAAGTAGACAGCATGGAAGAACGAATAGGCAGTGTAAGGAAAGAAGTAAAATTCTTTAAAATAAATTAAAAGAAGTGATAAATATCAAATATACTGTAACAGAAATGAAGAATGCCTTTGATGAGCTACTCGACATGGCTTAGAAGTAATCTTTGACTTGAGGAAATCTTAATAAAACCTTCAAAACTAAAAAGTAAAGAGAAAAAGAATGAATAAAACAGAACACAATATCCAAAGGCTGTAGGACAACTACAAAAGGTGTGACATATGGGTAATTGGAATACTGAGAGGAGAAGAAAGAGAGAAATAAACAGAAGAAATATTTGAGACAAAGACTGAGAATTTCCCTCAAATTAATGTGAGATACCACATCACAAACCAGGGAAGATAAAAGCTCATCAAGCAGAACAAATGTCAAAAAATTTCACCTAGGCATATCATTTTCAAACTACATAAAATCGAAGATAAAGAAAAAATCCTAAAGGAAGCTAAAGGAATAAAAACACCTTACCTATTGAGGAACAAGATAAGAATTACATGACTTCTCCCCAGAAATTGTGCAAGCAAGAAAAGAGTGAAACTAAATATTTAAAATATTATTAATTTAGATATTTAAAGCTGAGAGAAAAAAACCCCACCAACCTAGAAGACTATACCCTGTAAAAATATTCTTCAAAAGTGAAGAGAAATAGACTTTCTCAGACAAACAAAAATTGAGGCATTTGTTACCAATAGACCTGCCTTGCAAGAAACTTTAAAACAAGTTCTTCAGAAAGAAGAATAATGAGTAGGCCAAAACTTGGACTTATATAAAGAAAGGGAGAGTATCAGATTTTCTGTGTAGATAATTATACCATCTGCTCTTTGCTTCTATGTGTTTGACTGTTTTATATTCCATACATAAATGAGATCGTATGATAATTGTCTTTCTATATCTGGTTTATTTTACTTAGCATAATGTCCTCCAGGTCTATCTATACTGTCACGAATGGCAGAAATTTTTTCTTTTTAAAGGCTGAACAATATTCCATTGTGAGTATATATTTTCTTTATCCATTCATCCATTAATAGATGTTTAGATTGTTTAGATTGTTTCCATATTTTGATTATTGGGAATAATGTTTCATTGAACATGGATGTGCAAATATGTCTTCAGAATATAGATTTCAATTCCTTTGGATACATACCCCGAAGTAGGATTGATGGATCCAATGATAAGTATATTTTTATTTTTGGGGGAGCATTGTTTTCCATAAAGGCTGCATCAATTCTCAATTCCACTACCAATGTACAATGGTTCCTTTTTCTCCACATTTCACCAACACTTACCCTTTTTGTTGATGTTGTTGCTATTGTTAATAGCATCCTAACATGTGTGAGTTGATAGTTCATTGTGGCTTTGATTTGCATTTCCCTGATGGCTATTGATGTTGAACACCTTTTCATATACATGTTGGCCAGTTGATTGTCTTTTTTGGAGAATTTCTATTCAGTTTCTTTGCCCATTTTGAAATTGGGTTACTTGTTATTTTGCTTTTTGATTGAATGAGTTTCTTATACATTTTTGGATATTAACCCTTTATCAGATACATGATCTGCAAACATTTTCTCCCATTCTGTAGGTTGCCTTTAAATTTGTTAATTGTTTCTTTTGCTGAGCAGAAGCTTTTTAGTTTGTTGTAATTCTGATTGTTTATTTTTACTTTCTTGACTCTGCTGTTGGTGTTATAACTAAGAATTCATTGCCCAGCCCCATATTTAGAAACTTTTTTCCTATTTTCATCTGAGTTATATTTTTTAGGGTTACATTTATTTAATCTATTTTATGTTGATTTAAAAAAATATGTTGTGATGTAAAGATTCAATTTCATTCTTTTTCATGTGTCTATCCAGTTTTCCCAATATGTTGAAGAGATTATCTTCTCCCTAGTGTGTATTGTTGGCACTCTTGTAAAAGAACTGTTGATCATATATGTGCGAGTTTATTTTGGGGCTCTGTATTCTATTCCATTGGTCTATATAGCTGTCTTTACATAGGACCACACTGTTTTGATTACTGTAACTTTGTAATATGTTTTAAAATCATGGCCTGTGATACCTCTAGCTTTGTTCTTCTTACTCGAAATTACTTTGTCTGTTTGAAATCTTTGGTGATTTCAAATACATTTTAGGATTGATTTTTCTATTTCTGTGAAAAATGCTATTGGGGAACATGGATATTTTTACAATATTGATTCTTCCAATCCATAAACAGGTGATGTCCATTGATTTATTTGTATCTTTTAAATTGTTTTAAATCAATGTTTGTAGTTTTCTATATACAAATTACTTATCATCTTGGTTAAGTTTGCTTTTGAGTATTTTATTCTTTGTGATGCCATTGTAAATGGAATTGCTTCTTAATTTACTTTTAGTTAGGTCTTTGTTAATGTATATAGACTGAACTGATTTTTATATATTATTTTTTTACTGAATTTGCTTTCTAGTTATAATTGTGTGTGTGTGTGTGTGTGTGTGTGTGTGTGTGTGTGTTGTGTGTGGGCAGGAGGGGGGATGTTTATTGTGTACACTTTTGATACATTTTTGTTCCCTGACTAGGTTACTCTTTCTATTAGAGATCCTAAGCATACTGGAGACACGCAAAGCAAATAAATGTTAAACTATATAAAATGCTGTACATTCCAATTGAGTTCACACTGATTTTTTTCCCCACAATTACATTATCAGGGCTGTGGTTTTCAGACATTATGTAAAAATAAGGTGGAAAATTTATCAAATTCTTAAAAGTCCATGATTTGCAGTTTTAATTCCTTGGATTCCTGATTCAATTAGTCTGGGATTTACTCTACTTTACCTATTAACAAAATGAGGCCCTAAAATATTCAGTCATTTGCTTCAAAGCAAAATCATTCTTTTTTAGAGCTGACATAATTTCCATACCTTTAAGCTATTCTGCTTATTTTTTTTTCAGCATTATCAGTTATCCAACAGATATGAATCCATCTACAGTAAATGACATTATACATGATGTGGTTTTCATCAGGAGCACTGTGACCACTTTGACCTTCCAGCAAGTGAAAATACAAGATGCAGACATCAAGCTTTCTTTCTGAGAGTTGAGTAAGAAACTGACATGGCAGGGAGGGTGTGGTGTCCTATGTAAAGAGCAAATGGTCTCAATCTATAAACAAAAACTTAATCCATTAGTATAGCTTCTGGGAAAAAAAAATCAGGCAAAATACTAATAAGTCAATAATAGAGGAAAGAGATTTTCAGTACAATAAAACAGTAGGTAAGCGAGGGGATGCATTGTGATGTGGATAAAGGAGTGGGGATTGCACATTTCCTGTCAAAAGGGAGTTGAATAGCCCTCTACTCTATTGAAATGCTTTTCAAAGTTGACCTGACATATTTGTAAAAGCCTGCAGAGCATAATTCTCCTTACCCCCTTTTCCCTCCACTTTGGACAGAAGTTTTGTGTCTAACCTATAAATTTCATGCAGTCACTGCCATCTTTTCCTCTTCTCTTTTAACACAGAATGTAGGGAGTAGCAAGAGTTTTGCTCCCCACCCGCCATTTTTCTGTATAGGCGGTGCTAGCCCTCTCACTCCTCAGCAATACCCAATTACATGGTACCTAAAGCACTGAGGCATATCTAAGACCATTCCTGCTCTTGCCCCTGACTCTCTCCCCTTTTTCCCCCCGACATCCCATTATAACAATAGCTTCTATCGTTGTCCACAGAGCATGGAGATTGTTGGCCCTTTGATGGCCCAGGTTATACCTTAACCCACACCTTTTTACCAAATTCTGAAATTCCAGGAATTATCCACTTTGACAAGGGAGAACATTGGTCAACTTCATACAAAAGTAACTTTATGTGGTGGGAGTGCTAAAACCAGAAGCTTGGAGTTAGTATTGATGATCTCCATTTGGGCTGGAAATACAGTAAAGAAGGTAAAGGAAAGGTTTCAGAGTTGCCAGGAACATCTGGCTGAGGAATTGGGTCTCTTATTTGGGGGAGAGGGGATGGGAGGTGGGATCTTTTCTGAACAAAGATGTTACTATAATAAACACATCATCATACTGTGCTTTTCTTTATCCCTGAGCTTCCAATCATCAGCCTCTTAAATTTCTCCATGCTTTTTGTTCACTTCCAGTTTATGTCTATATAGTTTGCCATTTTATTTCCCACTGAGAGTCTTTCCCTCTCTGCCTATATTTTTACCTCTTTTTTTTCTTGTACTCTTAACATTTATTTTTTCTTTCACACAAACTTTCTGCCTTAAGTTTTATCTTTTTGTGTGTGCCTTTTTCAGGTTTTAATCTGTTCCTGTTTGCTATTCATGAGCTAGGCCATTCTCTGGGCCTGTAGCACTCCAGGAGTCAAAACTCCATAATGTATCCCAGATATGTGTATCAGAACCCTAAAACTTTTCACCTTGATGTTGATGATATCCAAAGAATCCAGCAACTATATGGTCTGTGCCCACTGAAAGGTTGGGGATCTGGGCAGGAAAATTCACTTGGAGTTTACGAATTTCTTTTGTCTCTATCAGGAGAAAGGTGTTCATCTGAAATTCCCTGGTGCTGGCACAGAAAAATCATTCAACCTGGCCTTCGGTGGCTTCCTTGGAAGCTCAGAGAACCCAAAGCAGTAAACGAGCCTTGGAGACTGCTTGAAGTAACCTCTAAACAATGAAACCTAGTTGGGGTCACTGAGTCAAAACTTCTGGGTTACACTAAAGATGATTTTTAAGAGTAAAATTTTGTTATTACAATTTAGTATATCTCAGCATTTGACATGTTTAATCACTGTTATGAGACAGGAGAGAAAAATATAGTAGAATGGAGAATCCTAATAGAAATGGCTGTGGAACTCTTGAATTAATTGAAGAGATAAGAATAAATAAGATTAAGAATAGACCATTTTAATGCTACATGGGTAGAATTTGAGGAATGTTATTTATGCTGCACTGAAGACTGAAGTTATTAGAGACCAACTATTAGAATGGTGGCATATCCATTTATTATCTCTGAGACTATAGGCAAGTTAGTTCAACTGTGTTTTACATTCATTAAATAATTGTAATAACTTTATCTACTGTCATTAGGCTACATGATATAATAAATCTATTTAATCAGTGCTTGGCAGCACAATTTTTAGATATTAATAAAATATTAATCAAGATATTTGATTAAAAATATGCACTGCCTGCATTTAGAGAAAGAAATCCTGGGTAGAAAGTATGGAATGAGTAGAGCAGTAGTACATAATCATAGAAGCCACGAGGAGATGTACAAGGTATTAGACTGAAGGATTATCCTACTCACTTGGACAGTCCCAAGCACTAATCTTCCTATTTTAGAATGAAGACAATTAAGAGAATCCTTTGACACAAGGGGTTATTCTGCCTCACACAGCATTCCCTTGGTAATGAGAAGCCTGAAATGAGGAAATTGAGTTTTGGGTGGTAAGCTGAAATAAAAAAGATGTCTGCTAGGGAAGTGAGGCTAGTACATTATATAGATTATTTTAAGAATAGGTCAGGAAAGATTGTACTAATGGGGGTATAAGAAAGGAGAAAAAAAGAAAGTAATAAACATTTTATAGAGGAACTATTTTAATATTATTTTCATTACAAGAGAAAATATAACTAATATATTCAGGAGAATCCATCTCTTTGTTTTTGAAAATACAAAAAATATTTGAAAAACTAAGTTACTCTGCATAAAATGATAATTTTGAGTTCCTAAGAGCAGCTGAAAGAAAGAAGATGAAGACAAAGACAGTAAAAATTGGTGAGAATCCTTTGAGTCATGGAATATGACATGAATGGGGTCTCTGTGATTTTTATTAATTTCAAAGGTCCATTTCCCTGAAGTCATATTTCTTCTCATACTATCCTATATTAAATGGATGGGTGAAGCTGGAAAATGAATGCCCCTTATTTTCACCTGAAAACAGAAATTCTTTGGAGTAATGCAACAGAGAGCCTCAGTGTGTTGGCCATGGCCTTGTCAGGCAGTTCAGCTTTTCTCTTTGTCCAATGCTGCTTTTTTTTCTCTCCCCCTCACAGGTATTGATTCCTAATAAATACTGAGGAACTTATAAAAACTTTATTTTCATAACTTGTCCAACATTTGGATTTTTGCAACTTAAGCTCTGAAGCTGCTTGCAAGATGTGACTTTGAGTTCTAAAACTTCCTGCAGAGCAAGTGGCCCCCAGTGCTGATTGTACTGTTTGATAAGCTGTACTCCTTGCACCATTGGTAAATAGTACTCTTTGTACTATAATTGTATGATCAAAAAACAGTCTTTTTGTTCTACAAGCCTGGGCTGGAACTAAGACATTGACAAATGCTTAATTATATATTACTCATTGTTCTTATCTCACAACCCCACTTGCTTAACCACTGAGTGAGCTATCCCTTGAAAGTCCAGTTGTCTCCACCAATCAGAAAGTGAATGATGTAAGTTTATAGACTTGTTTCTCCCAACAACCCATTTCTTTGATCATCATCAGCTTCTTACAACTTTTGCCTACAAAAAAACTTGTCTATCCCCTCCATTTTGGAATGTATTCTCAGTTCATACCAAGTTAATGTTTCCTGGCTTGCAAATTATTATCCAAATAAACTCTTTTTTAATTTCTTAAAAAGACTCTCTGGACTTTTGTTTAAAATACTTTGCATCTCAAATTCTGGCTTAATATCTGCTTCTAGAGAACCCAACCTTTGATTATTGACGTTTTGAAAAGTTAATGAGATTATTTATCTATTGTATGATTGATAAGTATAAAAGAGATAATGCATATAAAACCAACATTGGTAATGGAAAAGGCATTATCTTGACATTCCTGAAAATACTGAAAAATCACAATGATATATTATGAGTAAATTTTAGCTAACAAATATCAAAATGTATATCTAAAATACATATTCTGAGATAAACATGATTTACAAAAATAGCAAAAGGATAAATAGAAAATCTACTTAGCCTTATAAATGTTTAAAAATGTAGTCTATAATTATGTCTCTCTACTAGTAGTTTCAAAACTGACAAAGGAGAAAATCTGATTTGTCTTTTAACTATTATCTACCAAAACTATAGTTAAAAACTACCATGCATAGCAATTTAACAAAGTAATAATGCCCAAAATCTTGTTTGGGAGAAAAGGAATGTTTCCTAAGTTAATTTTGTGCTCTGCATAATCTTGTAGCAAAATATGACAAAGATATTATAAGGAAGGAAAATTTCAGGCCACTCTCACTGATAAACATAGATGTAAAAATCCTAAACACAGTATTATTAACTAACCAACTCAGGCAATAAATAAGGGAAAATAAAATGACACATTCAACTTGGATTTATTCCAGAAATGTAAAGTTGATGTTAAAAACCAATCAATGTAATTTATCACATTAATAAGAATAAAGGAAAATCACATGGATCATAAAAATAACAAATCTTAATAGACACAGACAATAATTTTATGAAATTCATCACCTATTGTTGATAAAACACATCAAATGAACAATAAAAAGTAACCATGTTCTCTGATAAAGACAATTACAAAAAATATTAGCAAACATACTTTTAAGGTGAAATGTTGAGAGTGTTACATCTGAGATCTACAAAGAGAAACAATAAGACTCTCCTTACTTCTGCCAGAAATTGCACCAGAGATCTTAACCAGTACAATAAATCGTTTATAAGACCTCACATTTAGTTTTCCTTTTTTTATAATGGAAGTGTAAGACTAAAGTTTTGATTACAAAGGTATCCACTTCAGAGTAGCATTCATTTTACAGATGGCTATTGCAAATAAACATACCATGAGTCACTCAACTAGATAAAGAGCCAGGCCATCATCCATGCCATAGGCTACTTAGATAACTGACAATTTGGGCCCCTTGTTTTTTCTCTTCTTACACTCTAAATTCCTGCTATTGTGTTTTAAATTCACAAATAAAGAGAAAGCCTCAAGACTCTACATCTCCACCTTGATTTCAATAAAAGCAGAACCCCAAGCAGAACCTAGGCCTATGTCCAATCTCCCCCATTCCACCCTCATGAACAATAGGTGGCCCCAGATATGTCATGTAATTTTCACAACTTGTAAGTTATAAACTTTTTTTTAAAAATTTCCTGATGATTTTTGCTGAAGTCATCTTACAATCATAATAAGAATCATAAGGCCTGGTCCAGCTACACCATTTGTTATAGATAGGCTGACAATGGCACATAACATCACTAGATATAATAAGAAAGTCCCTTTTTCCTTTGGCTTACTGCAGCTCCAATTACTGACCTTAGGGTCAAGAAGGCAGAGTAGGTAAACACAGTGCTTTCCTCATCACAAAACCATGTCAAAATTATATCTATATTATAGAGTAACCACCCTTAAAAATTACCTGACAACTAGATGAATGGAATCTTATAACTAGTGATATAAAGAAGCCACATTAAGAGTAGTAGGAAGGGTGGAGATGTAAAATGAATTGGCTCACAGCCACATGTGGTAGGGTTAGAATTGGGAGGGCTGTTTCAACTGCAGAGGTCCCCTCCAAGGAGCAAGAAGCCCCAGCCCCAGCCCCATACCAGGCTCCCAAGTTCATAACACTTGTGCCAGGAAGAGGAGTCCTCACAAGATCTGGCTGTGAAAGTCAGTGGGGATTCTGTCTGGGTGAGGCAAAGTGTTGCTATAGACCCAGGTGTCCTCTTAAAGTGCCTAAGCATAAAGTCAATTACTTGCAAACAGTCACCCTAAGCCCCAGTGAAGAGACAGCAACTTGAAAAGTGCATGGGACATATGAGGAAGAAATGAATTGTCTGGCTTCAGGGTTAGAGCTGGAGAGGCAGTTCTCTATAGGGCTGAAATTCTGGCAGGGGCCATTGTTACTTTGTTGAGCCCTCCCCTACACAGCTGACAGGCAGAAGCAGGCACCAAATCTGAATCTCAATCATCATGTCTAACACCGCTCATACCACCCTGGTGATTCCCTAAGACCCCGCCACAGTCAGCTCATGTGTGTGCTGAATCTCTTTCAGCAGCGGTTCCTCAGAAGCTATAAACTTTCCTAAAATCTTTCAAAGGTCCATAAACTACAAAGAAGCTGTGACTGGCATTGATGTGCCCTATATCTCTTGCTAAGAGGCCTTAAGCCCAGCAAAGTACCAGTCAGTGTTGGTGTAGAACATAGGCTCTCCAAGGTGCCCGCAAGTCCAACATAGGCAGCTACCAAACACAGATAACTTGGTAGCTCCTACCAGGTGGCCCCAGACTAGACACAGATAGTAGTTGATGTGGGCCTGCACCAGAGAAACTCCCAAGAGTCCTCAGAACCAACAAGCCCAGTGGCTGACTTCAGACCATACCAGAGCACCACCCAATTAGTTCTACAAATGACATAACCAAGGGATGACAAGCACCAGAGCTGCACTAAAATGAATCCTGCTCCATGGGGTCAGCCTCCACACAACAGCTCATGTATTATAGTTATGGCCAATCTTCACAGAGAGTCAGCTTGAGAGCTAGTCTCATTCGCTGATGTGATAACAGCAATCAAGGCTCAACTACAACAGGAAGGAACACACAACCAACATAAGGGATACCCATAGAGCTCGCAGCTCAGGTGACCAAGGAGATTGCAACACTAGGCCCTATAGGAAACTTACTACATAACACCATCCTGACAAGACTGGAAAATGTAGCAGATCTAGTAATCTAAAAATCAGTTTTCTCAAAATTGAACTATAGACTTAATACATTCTCAATAAAAGTCTCAATATATATCTTGATAGAAATTGATAAACTGTTTCTAAAATAAATGCCAAGTGGTGGATAGCCAAGATATAAGCTAAGAAAAAGATTCTATTGGAAAGACATGCTCTAAACTAAGCACCATTGAAGTAGTGATGAGCAGATAATGGCTTTTGCCTTTATAGAGCTTAGTATGGAAACTTGAATCCAGTTATTGCTTAATAAATGATTATTAAACACAAATGAATGAACAACTTTATTCAGTGAGAACTGGTAAACACCTTATAAGAGAAGGGCACTTAAGTATCTCAGTTCTATATGGATGCCCCTAATAAAACTGAAATTTGAATATTCCTCTGGGTTAAAGTGGTAATCATGAATTAACTTTCATATGCTCATTTGATAAGAAAACTGTCACATTTGAAAGAAAAAATTGGGAGTCATGAATAAAAGTAGGAATGCATTCCTACAATTTCTGGGAGCATAATCATATGATATGCTCTTGGCACAGCTGTGGTTAAGGGCTATTTATATTAATTACATCTCTAGAGATCCAGCAGATTGTGATACCAATCTGAAATTTTCTACTTCAGAAGACATCAGGAATATTTATAAAGATAGGGGAAGCATTCAACCTTCACTATTCATGGAATCAAAGTTTTCAGGATCTGAGGTCCATGAAGGATCAAAATCATAGCATCTTTAATCAGTATAATTTTGATCTTCAGATAGAGATGACACTCTTCTCAGAAATAAAATAAAGAATGCAAGAACTAAAAAGAAGAGAAATGCAAAGAGAAATGAGAAAAAAAATAGAGGTAATAAGAGGACTAAAAAAAATAGAGAATTACATGGTGAAAAGACACTAATTTAGAGAAAGCAAAATAGAAGAAATGGAGCAGAATAGGAGGATAAATATGTTCAGAAAGTAAATTAATGGTAGAGAGAGAGAAAGCCATAGAAATAAAAGCAGAAAGAGAATATGATTTTACTTACAATGGAGGAAAGTGTAGGCAAAGAAAGACAAAATAAAACTGGATTTGTTTGAGAAAAAGGGCTACTATTTTCATGATAAACATTCATAATGATGTAATTGACTTATGTGTAAATCAGGTAAGTGTTAATTTTTAAATTACAAAGTGGTAGATTTTGGCATAGTTTGTGTTAATGTACAAGGGTTAAAAAGAGTAAAATTATGATGGAGGAGAAATGGGTGTCATCCTCTAGAGATAAACAATTTTGAAATATATAAAACATCATAATATTCTACTTCAATCTTTTTCAACAATTTTAAAATAAGCTGATCGTAAAAGATTCTTTTTGAGGGCTGGGGGTAAGATGCTAGCGAGGCTGTAATAAAATGGTCTCAGCTTCAGGGGTTTTCCCCTTAATTACTTAAAACAGGTGAATGTGTGACAGGTCTTTTCACACCTATGCTTTTTGAAACAGTGTTATCATTAGACCCAGTCACTCCCTACTATTTCTTTTTCACTTCACTAGAATTAAGTTATATTAAAATAAACAAAAAAAAACAGGGAATCATTGAATAACATATAAATAGAAGAAAATGAACAGAGAAAGGACAGCAATAACGGGATTGAGAAAAAGTGGAAGACATGATGGGTAGTCAGTGAGAGAGGATAAGAAAATGTCAGTATGGATATTCCTGCCCGTCCTAACTTTATATCTATCAATAGGCTTAAAATAGAAATTTCTTAAACATTGCAACCTGCACTTAGAGGACTCAGAGCAGAAAGAAAGGCATTTCTAAAGAAGGGTGATTCACTTGATTTCTTGCAACTTCTCTGAGAATCATATAAAATGTGATTTATATTAAGGTTGGAAGAATTTAAAGAGAAAGCATAGAGTAATTACCTGGCATGGAGTAAAATAACATACTTTTCTATTGCATACATAATATAGCCTTTGCACGTGCATGTATATGTGTGCGTGTGTGCATGTTTTATACACTTCAGTGTTAGTGTTAGAGTGATAAGCTGAGCTTTAGAATGGAAATCAGAACAAAAGTTTCTGAGCTCCAAGGGTAAAATTTTGAATTTTTTTTTTTTCAGTAAAATAGAGACATTAAAGGTCAGTGCTAGATGGATGGAGCCCATGATAAATCTGAGGCTACAGTTGGAAAGATCTTCACCTCAGGTCAAGGATGAAATCTGTGTTAGACTTTGAAGAGGTCAGACTAAGGATCTACAAGAAAGAATGAAGGAGATGCTGAGATGTTGAAGCAGACATTTCTGAAGTCTATGGGACTAGACTCTAAAGGACAAGGTAAGTGAAGAGTTTTCTCAAGGACATACAAAGGGGTTTAGACAGGGCTAAAATTAGGAACCAGAGAACTGAAGGGTCAGAGAATTCCATAGCTTAGATGTACACCCAATGCATCAACCTTGCATTATGGCAAGAGCAGCATTAACAGGAGCAATCATAATGAAAAGGGAAAAAGAACTTGGTGGACTCTAAGAGGCATTGCCCATGAATCCTTAGGGCTGCATTTCTGGGATTGCTCTGGAGTTGGTTTATAAAGCTGGAAAAATATTTAATATTTAGGTTGAATATTTTTATAAATGTGATTATAAACATCATTTGGAGAGACAAAACAAGCAAGAAATCATAAAAAGAATGAAGTGAGTTTCACCCATTATTACTAATTTAAGACATAATATATAATAGATGTCTGAGCTAAATATATTGTTTTAATTTTATTTTGTGGGAAAGCATACAGGAAGAGCATTAGTAGTTTAATTGTGACCTTATGAAGCAGCCCTCTGTTTCCACAGCTTCCTGTCAGTGGACTTAAGCAACCATGAATCAAAAACATTTAAAAAAATTCTGTTATTGCTGACATGTAGTTAGGACTACGATTTGGGTCTGCATTGAATGTGTTCAGGCTATTTTTCTTGTCATTTTTCTGTAAACAATACAGTATAACAACTATTTACATAATATTTGCATAATATTAGGTATTTTGTGAGTAATCTAGAGATGATTTAGAGTACATGGGAAGATATCTGTAGGTTATATGTAAATACCATGATTTTTTACATAAAGAACTTGAACATCCATGGGTTTGGTATCTGTGGGGATGCTGGATATAAATAAACAAATGAACACATTTATATAGGCTATATATGTATATATTGCATATATATGTGATATATACATATATAGTCTATGTATATATACATATATACATATAGTCTATGTATATATACATATATACATATAGTCTATGTAATACACATTATACGAACACATTTATATAGGCTATATATGTATATATTGCATATATATGTGATATATACATATATGGTCTGTATATATATACATATATACATAGTCTATGTATATAACATATATATGTTATATATATGTATATATAGATAGTCTACTATGATAGATTTAAGTTAAGGAAGAGTTGGTTATACTAATTAAAAGTTATGCAACTGTTTTTGAATTATGGAACTTTTTACACTTTTTCATGCTCTTATTTTCATATAATGGGGTATTCACTTTTATTATTAAAATAATTATGTTCAATTTTTAATATTATAAGTTATTAAATAAAAATAAGTATAAAGAATAATTATGTTGAGTTCCTGTGGCCAATTTAGTAGTTATGAATTAAAAGATAGCCTAGAAGCAATAAACAATTAACTCAAGAACATTATTGACAGGAAGATTATGCAAATGTATAAACGTTTACTTCCATTTTTCTCTATTTTTATTTTTATATTATATAGTAAAAGTTTCATTTTCTACTCTTTTGCTGCTTATAAACCTTTTAGTGTCCTCAATGAAAATCCATCAAAATTCTTGTCAGAGATGACCATACTTGTACAGTACACACTTTTGTTCCATAATTAGGTACTGATTGCACTGTTTATACCCACAAGGGATAAAAAAGAATAACAAAGACTATTTCTCACTGCCAGGGTCACCACGATGGTCTGGAATACCAGTGATACTACAGAGACCATATTTATTCTGCAAGGTTTTCCTGGACTGGAGTATGCTCATTATTGGCTGTCGATTCCATACTGCCTTGTATTCTTGGTAGCGTTTGTTGGTAATGTTACCATTCTCTCTGTCATTTGGATTGAGTCCTCACTCCACCAGCCCATGTATTATTTTCTTTCCATTTTGGCACTAAATGACCTAGGTATGTCCCTGTCTACACTTCCTACTATGCTTTCTGTGTTATGGTTTAATGCTCGGAAGATTCAGGCAAGTGCTTGCTATGCTCAGCTCTTCTTCATCCACACATTCACATTCCTGGAATCCTCAGTGCTTCTGGCCATGGCCTTTGACCGTTTTGTTGCTATCTGCTGTCCACTGCACTACACCATTATCCTCACCAACAGTGTAATAGGCAAAATTGGTTTGGCTTGCTTGTTAAGAAGCATGGGAGTTGTACTACCTACACCTTTGCTACTGAGACGCTATCACTACTGCCATGTCAATGAACTCTCCCATCCCTTCTGTTTGCACCAGGATATTCTGAAATTATCCTGTTCAGATGCCAGAGTAAACAGCCTTTATGGACTGTGTGTAGTTATTGCCACGCTGGGTGTGGATTCAGTCTTCATACTTCTTTCTTACGTACTGATTCTGAATGCTGTGCTGAGCATTGCATCTCGCGAAGAACGGCAAAAAGCACTCAACACATGTGTATCCACATCTGCGTGGTGCTCATCTTCTTTGTGCCAGTTATTGGGGTGTCAATGGCTCATCGCTTTGGGAAACATCTGTCTCCCATAGTCCACATCCTCATGGCTGACATCTACCTGCTTCTGCCTCCAGTCCTTAACCCTATTGTCTACAGTGTCAGGACAAAACAGATTCGTCTAGGAATTCTTCACAAGTTTGGGCTAGGAAGAAGTTTTTAAAGTAACCTCTATTCTCTGGTGTTCCCACTGGAAAATCCTGAGGCAGCTATTTGCATAGATGAGAAGTAAAATATTTGCGGCTTAATTATCTGGTTAAATTCCTAATTTTTTTATTTCCTGGATACATGATCTTAGTTAATCATTAACCCTATGAGATTCAGGTTTTTCATAGCCAGATTGTGATAAGTATGGCCTTTTTTATCCCCAAGATAATTATAAGACTTATAACGTATGTAAGAGAGATTGTTTTTGAAAACTTTAAAATTTTCAATAGTTTTAAATTAGTTATTAATGATAATAATAACAATACATTTCTTATGAAATGTAACTATGTTTATGTAGTTTCTCTTATGATATAAACCCAGAAATCAATCTTTTTCTCTTTTTTTTATATGTTTGCCCATATTTTGTTTCTCATGCTAAAATGTTATAACTTTTACAAAAAGATTTCTGAGTTCTTGGGGCAAGTTTGGAACTTGAGTTCCTGGCAGGAATTTGAACTACTATTGTTGGCTATAAAATACATCCTCACTTCATCACTGGGCAGTGATGTCCTTTCTCCCATTGCCACTGTAGATCTATCTGCTTTTTCAACTTATCGACAAATACTGAAGCAGAAATACAGGAGTTGCTCAAGAAAGCCTGACAATGTAAATCTAAACATCTGGGCAAATGTGTAGATTCTCTGCTCAGTACTACAGCACAGAATTTTATGTCTTCATCCATGAGTGAGTTGGGAGTTGTGAGCAATAACCACTCTCATCTTTTACTAATATTTTCTCCTCTTTTTTTTTATGTTGGACTTTAATCATGGTTTCTTTCTCAGTTTCTTTATTGTAAAGAATCCATTAACTTTTTATTCTTCATTAAGATGGCTTATATGTGTGCTTTTATTGGTGATATTTTATTATTTCTTACATACTCACTTTCTTCTCAGCTATTTGCAAACTTTTTGAATATGAGGTCATGACTGCTACACTAACACATCACTATGTGGCTGGTCCTCCCAGCTATCATGAGTACTCAAAAATAGCTGTAAGTGTAAACCCTATTGCCTATTTACTCATCAAATGAAACTGAGAAAATTAATACTGAGAAATATGAAATACCTACTGTAGCAATTACTGCTATCAATACAGTAGAAATATGCACATGGAATGCATGGTCTTAATGCTAAAAATAATTTTAATAGTGGAAATACATGTGTATAAAGATTAGTAAAATTAATAGATGTTATCATTAAAATTGGTAAGTTGTATAATATTGTTATTATTAAAGAGTGGTCAATTTTACTTGAAGATTTAAAAATCAGAAATTGGATTAGTCGACACTTTAGTTGTGCTTTTTGAGTCAAATTTATTTTTGCCAGATGAACAAAGTGTGAAAGAAATTGATGTGCTGAAACTGGCTTGTATTGGTTCATATCTCGTTCCAGTTCCATGTTCTGTAATGTCACACTGGTAGTTTGAAATTGGTCATGATGAGAGTATTTATACAACAAAAATTAGGAAACACTAAATTCCAGAGCTTTAACAAATTTCTTCAAGAACTGATTGTTAACTATTTACCAGCATACCACTGGGCAAGGTATTCTAGGGAAAGGAGTTAGCATGAAGAAAAACAGTGTAGAAAGAATATGTGTTAGTAATATTCTTCAATATCCAGGAGAAAGTTAAGACTTGTCCAAATTATCTGACATTACCTCAAAAGAGAAGGACTCTGAAGTGGGTTGTGACAGACATGGGCATGCAGTGCACATATCACACTTCAGTAAAGTCGTTGTGATATGTTTGCTTCATAAAAGTCATTTAAAAATGATTCTTCTTTTTATGTTCTCTAGAAATACATGTGTAGGGTTTCTGTTATTCCTTAAATGTTTTAAATGATTCATTAAAAATGCTATCTGGGCCTGGGGTTTTCTCTCTACAAAAATTTAAAATAAGGTTTTCAAGAAACACATAAATTTTTGCTAATCAGCAGAACATTAATTTCAGATGAAAATTTCTGGACTATTTTCTCTTAAATATTGGTTCTGTGTTATTCTCTTCTCTAATTCATCTCTACCACATGTGAGAAGTTTTGAATATGTCTCATATGAAAATATTCTTCATTCTATTTGCCTGTTCATTTTTGTCATCTTTTTTTTTAGGTACTCTATTTTAGATAGTACCACAAGTTTATTTTAATGAAGTCTTGATCTTGTCCAAATAAAATGCCTTGAGGAAAGAAGTTATGATTTCTATTTCCAACTATATGGAAACTTGTGTCTATTTTGTGTTCCAATAAACAAGCTGCTTCAGAAAAGAAAATACACTCCAACAATTAATAAGATTAGTTAAGAAATACTCTATATTTGGATATAGAATTTAAATACTTTTCCACTGGTCTAATAACAAGTTTTTATTATCTTGCACACCTTATGTCATACCATTATCCATTGTCAACTTTCACACACCCATTATGTAAACTCTTTGAATCAAGCTCAATGATGAATTTGTGTTTCTATAAAGATACATGTTAAGAAAATGAGAGCATTCCAAATTATGACTCCTCTCCCCCCAAGCACTGATATTATTGTAATTTTGCTTATGATATGAATTAATAACAAGATAATTTTAAGTCTGGATATTAAAATATTAAATAAACATATTAACACCTCTACTTAAGCACATTTAAATAGTTTTCTTTGGTAAATAAAACTCACTCCAAAATGAGGCATTGCCTTATTTGCTCCCCTATATTCATAGTCAATAAAGTTTATAAAATTTTATTTAAAGCAAAAATGAATATGACTATTGAATTATATTGTGAAAATTTGTGAAAAATAATAAGATTTAATGTGGCTTAGAACAATGGTGTTATCTTAGAAAACAAAGAATATGGAATAGTGATTAATCTTCAAGAGTAAAGCATGACTATAGCAACTAATGATTTAAACAAAATCTTATTGAATTAAATGGAAGTAAAAAGAAGATGAAAAATATCATTAGACAGATTTCAATTGTTTTTTTGTTCATATTTTCTCTAAGTTATTTTACCTTTTCAGAAAAATATTCTTATTAACATTTCTTGACTAATAAGATAACAAGAGAGAAAAATCTCCAAAACCAAACTTATTTGAAGCAATGTATACTTCAGAATGTCAACATGTTAAATTAATATGTGAAATGAAACTTTCTATACTGGTTGCATACTTCCCAAGGAAACAGAGTTTACATTATGAAAATAACCATACATATAATCCAGTCGTGGTTAAAAGCCTGTCTGATACACATGAGATTGGATCGAGAGAAATTAGCCTTATGATTTAATTATTTAATGCTTATGAAATTTGATATACTCATTGAAAATACTTGACAGAGTTTTGAAAGCAGTTTCAGCTAAAGGCCTAAAAATACAGGGTCACAGAATTGGTAGACTAGCAGAATACAAGGAATAACTAATTTAATAATGAATCATTATCAGAGGAACAGGGAATCAATTTTTGCTTATCTATTATTGAGTGCTTAATATGTTCTAAATGCTATACATTTATTGACTCACTGAACACTTAAAAAATACAGGAGACTTTACTAGTTATTAGGGAAATGCAAATCAAAACTACAGAGCTATCACCTCACACTTGTAAGAATGGCTATCATCAACAGGACAAGTAATAACAAGTGTTGGAGAGGTTGTGGGTAAAAAGGAATCCTCATACACTGCTGGTGGGAATGTAAATTGGTATAGCCACTATGGAAGACAGTATGGGGTTTTCTCAAGAATTTAATAATAAAATTACCATATGACCTAGCAATCCCTCTTCTGGGTATCTAGTCTAAAATTTGAAAACATTTATCCATAACGACATGTGCACCTCGATGTTCACAGCAGCATTATTCATGGTGACCCAACTAAGGAAACAACAGAAGTGTCCTTTGAGATGATTAGATGAAGTGGTACATATATACAGTGGAATACTATTCAGTCATAAAAACAGAAGAAATACTGCCTTTTGTGATAACATGGATAGATCTTGGGATGATCATACTAAGAGAAATAAGTCAGACAGAAAAAGTTGAAAACCATATGATTTCACTCATATGTGAGATATAAAACTGAAAACAACAAAGAAACAAGACAAGCAAAGAGAAACTCATAGACACAGATGACAGTTCAGTGGTTACCAGAGGGAAGGGGAGGAGGTAGATAAGGGTGAAGGGGGTCAGGTATACGGTGATCGAAGATTTGCTTTGGATGGTGAACACACAATGCAACATACAAATGATATATTATTGAATTGTACACTTGAACCTATATAATTTTATTAACCAATGTCACCTCCAATGAATTTATAAAAAAAAAAAAGAAAATACATACTATTAAAAAAGACAGGAGACAAAATTATTATGAACTCACTATATACATAAGGAAACAGGAAAAAGATTAAGTGACAATGTGCTCTAGGTTACATAGTCAATAAGTGTCAGAACTAGGATACAAAGATAAGGACTTGGGATATACAATCCATGAGCTTTACTGTTATGACTCTAGAGTCTATGCTCTTTGAATTCATATTACCCTGAGACAACACAGAATTTTGAATTTTAGTTTAGTTGTCTTCTCTTATCCCCATCCCTTAAATCCTTAAATACTTAAAACAGGATTTCTCTACCTTGGTACTATTAATATTTAGATAGACAATTCTTTATTGTAAAGTCTGTCCTGCTCATTATAAGATATTTAGAATCATCTCTAGCACCTGCAAACTAGATGCTGTTAACATTTCCGCAACTTTGACAACTAAAAATACCTCCGGACATTGTCAAATATCCTGTTAGGAAACATTTCTTCTTGATGAGAATTACTGCCTTAAATTGAAGATTCTCTCAACTTCCACTTCCAAAATGGGGTTCTGTTGAACACAAATTTCAGCTGTTGATAAATGCTCTTTGGATAAACTATGTTTGGAAAATTCTGGGTTATATATATTAATAGGTTTTCTCAATACTGGATTTCTCTAAAACATGAGCATGCAATACAGATGTTCACCAACAATAGTAATACAAAGTGTGGTTTGTACCAAACATAATTGACCTAGGCTTACTTTGTTTTGTTTTAGTCATTAATTCTATTTGAATAGTGGCCTATTGTACATTTTAGGAAAATCTGATATAGGTAATGTAAAGAGTTAATATTTTTGAGCAGCTAGTAACTGCTGTCTCTGGTTATTCAGAGCATGGATTTTTTTCTTGTACATTATTCTGACTGACTAAGCTCATTAGATTTTTTTTTTCCATCAGATAATCCTAGGGACATTTCTTCAATGCTGCCAAATCTAAACTCCCAGATTGAGAATTTGGCATAATCATCTTTTCCCTGAGAAAGAGAAAAAGCTCCAAAGGCAGTGGCATCATATTCTCCCATGGAGATGGCATTAAGAAAAAAAAAAAATGGTCTTGAGAGAATAAACTAATCAAGAGAAGGCATTGGGTTTATAATAGTTAAAGCACAGAAGAACAGTGCTGATAAAGCACCTTGCAAGATAGAGTCAAGGATGCTGAATGCAAAAATATCCTATCTTGGCTCTGGAGTTGCTGAAGGAGACATAGATACTGCTCCAGTCAGGAAAAATATGCCTTCTTGAAGAATTATCTATCTTAGGATCCACTATTGTTGTTGTTGTTGTTGTTGTTGTTGTTGTTGTTGATATCTTATGACCATTCTCAGTGGTTCTCTCAATCTACAAGAGATTCCTAGGCCTCGCTAAGCAACCTGTAGCAGTGTGAATGGCTGTCCACACCTGAGGGCTCAGGTATACCTGAAGGAAGGCTTCTGAGGTAAGAAGAAAGGTTAAGAAATTAGTACCTATTTGAAGAATCCAGGAAGCAGAAGAGAAAGTCAAAAGGTGGGACCGACCATTGCTCATGTGACATTACTATTATGAGGTAGGTTAGAGGTAGAGCTTACTTACCATCCTCCAAAGAAGCCAGACTATCATCTTCAAAGGCTGCTCAAAAGAGCTTTGGGATGGAATGCTATTAGAAATTCACTTCCATGTATAGATACTACATATTATAGGAATGTGTACACTGAAATCTCTGCTCTTTTAAAACACTGCTGATATTAATTAAAAATTATAATGTTAAACCAATAATGATGATGATGATGATAGTCATGATGATATTTGTGATGAGCTGAGTACCTCCTCTATTTCACTCTCACGCATATTATACATGCTTGACAATATTTTGAGCCAAAAAAGAACTAGGGAAAATAATTCTCAAGAGAAGTCCTGAGAGGTAACATCTTTACAAGTGATAAGTTGAGCACTCCATGTCACACTTGCCTTTGGATCACTGTTGTATATGACTGATACTTAAGATTACGGTTACTTAAGATTGTGCTTTATTTAAGCCTCAAATATCTCTTAGGTCTCAGATCTGTGCTAAACATACTTTTTCTTGAGTCTCTTAAATATTACTTAAGGTAATACAGTTACCAGTCTTTTATGCTCAATGAAGTTTAGTGATCTGTCCAACATCTGACTCTAGAGAAATAGCTACTGAAAGCAGAGTACTTGTTGTCTATATCCTATAGACCCATTTAGGGGAGATGGATTATGAACCTTAAGTCAGAGATTTTGCTATGAAGAAGTAGGCGAGAGTAATCTAAGAGGGAAGACTTGGCATACCTGGGCAGGATAGAGTCTGAGAAAATATTGAAAGATTTGAGGGAGGATACCAAGAAAAAAATACAATTGTGTGCAAGTGCTGAAGTGATGAAGGTTATTGTTTAGTGATGTTAAAAGCAATGAGAAGTTTGTGATTAAAAATCTAAGAAAGTGAGGGAGGTGTCTAAAGACCAATACTGCCTAATACACTATGAGTAGTATAGTATATAAGTCATAGGATGAGAATACATAAAGTAATTACTCTCTTTATTGTATATGCTCCTGAAATGGGAGGGAAATAACACCAGAGTGAAAAAGTTCCTGTGACCCCTGTAGGAGGTTATGGTAAAAGTTATTTTAAGTCTGTCAGGGGAAACTATAAAATGTAATTGTATGAGTGGAACATGATAGGTCGGGGGCCATATGTATTCTGAAAAAACTTTGAAATATACTAAGTGAAAAAATTTATTGGTGCCTCAAGTAACTGTAATTGAGTGACCATTATTTTGCTAAGTAATTAAAGTTTCTTGAGTTCCTACCATAATGCCTCATCTTCTCCAGTCTGCAGTAAACTCTGCATCTTATATTCTCTACAGTGCATTACACCTACTGATGCCTGAACACTAACGCTCTTACATTCTTTTTATCACATGTCATGTGTCATTTTTTATTGTTGTTTTCATGTTTTCTTTTTCCCTAAGATTTTTTCTCTCTCTTTTCTTGCTTTATTAAGCATCCTTCCAAATTCTATGTGTAGGAGTAATTTCTCTTTTGACAACTCTCTAAGGAACCCAATATACCACTACCTCTTTGACATACACATCTCAAACTTATCCTAACCAAACTGAATTAATCTTTCCCCCTAGTTTCACCAACTTTTCATGCAGGTCCTCTTGAATTTTTGTTTGCTTATTTGTTTCAATTAATGACACAAAAATATACTAAATAACTAAATTTGTCCATTTTTTTCACATTTTTAGCATACAGTTGTTGACCAATATTTTACTTTTTCTCCCTATAAACTTTTATATTCATGTATTTTTTATCATCCCTACAGTTACATTTCACTTTCATCCACTTTTTTTTTTCTTTATTACTGAAGTGGCCTCCTAAAGGATTTCCCTGCCTTCTGGTTTGACACTGATATAATATAAATCTGGTCAAAAAGTTTATTTTTTTAAAAGAAAACTTTCATTCTCTAAGATTAAACCCAAATTTATATTTATGTACAATTCCCTTCAGAAATTCTAGCTCATTTCTATTCAGCTTTACCTTCAATAACCATTTGAAAAGCCACCATACCTATAGCTTTGCTCAATGATATTTACTTACACTGTAATACTAATATCTTTCTGCATTTGCATAGGTGTCAATTAGCACAGAATGTGCTAATTGTTACCATTTAACTCATATTTTGTCATTTGAAAACCTAATTCAAGAATCACCTTCAATAAATCTTCCCTGATATTCCTGGGTCAGATTAGTTTCCTCTTTCTATTTTATAGGACTTTGTATTAAACTAATATTTTGCTTTAATTTTAGCTCTCTCTATCCAGTAGGCTGTAAGTACTTGAAAGCACTTTTAATATATTTCTCTACATTTTAGTACTATCAGATTTCCTTTTATAAAATATGTTCTTGGATATGTTATTGGTAAAATAATTAATTACATATAATGAGCAGAGGAGCGATTAAAAACAATAATCACAGAGCAGCATGCATCAGAGCAAAATATTGACTTTTACCCTAATTGTTCTATGTTCTTGTCTCCTCACCCAGCCTGAAGGTGCTTCCAGCAACACAATGTCCGTCTTCAATAGCTCTGTTCTGTACCCTCGCTTCCTTCTGACAGGCTTCTCAGGCCTTGAAAGCAGATACGGCTTGATTTCCCTCCCCATTTTCTTTGTTTATGCCACCTCAGTTGCAGGGAACATTACTATCCTATTTATCATCAGAACTGAGCCCTCCCTCCACCAACCAATGTACTACTTTTTGTCAATGTTGGCACTTACTGACCTGGGCCTATCCACTACAACCTTACCTACTATGTTCAGCGTCTTCTGGTTCCATGCCCGAGAAGTTTCCTTCAATGCTTGTCTGGTTCAGATGTACTTCATTCATGTTTTCTCAATTATTGAGTCAGCTGTGCTGTTGGCTATGGCCTTTGACCGCTTTGTAGCAATCCGAGAGCCCCTGCGCTACGCAACCATTCTAACCAACGGTGTAGTCATTGGGATTGGGTTGGCAATTGCTGCAAGAGCCCTGGCTCTAGTCTTTCCAGCTTCCTTCCTCCTAAAGAGGCTTCAATATCGTCCTGTCAATATTCTCTCCTACCCCTTCTGCCTGCACCAGGACCTCATAAAGACAACTGTATCCAGCCGTCGTGTCAGCAGCATCTATGGCCTCATGGTGGTCATCTGCTCCATGGGACTTGATTCAGTGCTCCTCCTTCTCTCCTATGTCCTCATCCTTGGCACAGTGTTGAGTATAGCCTCCAAAACAGAGAGGATCAAAGCCCTCAATACCTGCATCTCCCACATTTGTGCTGTACTCACCTTCTATACACCAATGATTGGGCTATCAATGATCCGTCGCTATGGGCAGAATGCTTCCCCAATTGTCCATGTGCTTATGGCCAATATCTACTTGCTAGTTCCACCTCTCATGAACCCCATCGTCTATAGTGTCAAGACCAAGCAGATTCGTGACAGAATCCTCAAGAAATTCAAACAACAGAAAGTTTAGGTGAAAGCGACTCTAAAGTACAACTTTCCTCCCCTTCCCCTTGATATATGTGAGAATATTTCATATAATGTAGAATTTTGAATCTAAATATTTTGGATACTATTTTTCCTTTAAGAAACTAGATACAAACTTCAACAATACTAAACCCCATCTTTCAGTATAGAGAATAAAGGCATGGTTTTATTTTATATTCATGTCGAATATACTGAAGAATATGGTCACTAAATCCAGGTTAGGTCATTGTTAGAACTTTGACTTTCCTTTTAAACACCAGCAGTGAATGTTTGTGAAACTAAAATTCACCCAGTCAACAATCTAGTTAAGTACTAGTTATACCTTGTAAAGATCCTTAATTTCTAAAGAAGATTTAGATTTCAAGATAACCTTGGATCTAATATAGACTCTGTAGTCAAGATCAACAATATTTCCTACAAAATTGACCTTAATATGAAAGTATTTTTAATGCATTTTTTGATTTCTATTTAGGAGAGAAAAATGTTTCCAGGAAGAAATACTTCCATCAAAAGAAAATGACAAATGAATGAAGCTCAGCACATATTTAGAAATATAAAAGGAAGACAACTTGGGCCAGAATACAAATGATTTGGGTAGCTCTCAAATGATCCAGAAACTATGACGTTTCCATGTCTAGAATCTACAGAGGTCCTTTTATTCTGAGCAGTAGAGAGACTTCTGAGATCTAGATTTCATACATTTTGATCTGTTTTTGATCTGTCAGTTACTAAAAGAGAGATGTTAAAAACTTCAAATACATAATGGGTTTGTCTGTTTCTCTTTGACATGCTGTTAGTTCTACCCCAGGTATTTTGATGTTCTCTGTTAGGTGTGTAGATATTAAGATTTGTTGTCTTCTTGGAAATCACTTTATCAAAATGAAATTTCATTCTTTATCCTTGAAAATGTTTCTCATTTTAAACTATACCTTTTCTGAAATCAATATAGCTTCTCAAGCTTTCTTTTGATTAGTGTTAACATAGTAAATCCTTTTTTTTCTTTAAAAAATTAACTACTTTCTGAGATATAATTTGCATACTATATACTTTATTCATTTAAAGCATAAAATTCAGTGTTTTTAAATGTATTAACAGATATGTGTAAACTGTCAGTCAATTTTTATCTCAAAAAAAAAAAAATCTCATACTCTTTAGCTATCACCTCTTCCACCACATATCTTTCACCTAGTCCCAAGAAACCACCAATCTACTTCATGGCTCAATAGATTTCCCTATTTTGGACTTTGCTATGAATGCAATAATAAAATATGTGGTATTTTATGGCTAATTTTTTTCACTTCACATCCTGCGGTAGTATGTACCAATACTTCAGTTTTTTTTTTTTTTATGGCTGAATCATATTTCATTTTATGGTGTTATATAAATGGGTTAAAATTGGCCCCTGTGTAATCACCTTCATATTTTCATAGAATATATTCCACAGCAAGTAGGTCCTTGATATCAGCCCACTAGCACAAAACTGAAATTGTTATGCACCCAATTGCTTTAAATACAATCATAACCATATAGAGATGCCTGAATATATACCTTACGAAACTGCACCCAACTTCTGCTGTCTATAGATAAGACAAACCTTAATAAAGATTTTAATTAAACCACTGCTACACTTCAGCTCTTTCTGACCCAGAGACTAACTTTTATGCTTCTGAAATATATCGTTAAGAAACATATACCCTCTCTCCAATTTCCTTCTGCCCTAGGAAATTTTTTTGCTATTTTTCCCTTCAGATTGGTAACCCTGACCACTCCCGTGGAAAGTCTTCTGCTGTGTGAAATACTGGCAACCATACAATCTGTCCAAGTGTTGCCCAAGAAATCTCATTGTATAATACTGCCATCTTATGGTCAAGCCTTTTCCTTCATTACTCCCTAATTTCCAAGCCCACTACAATATATATAGTACATTTTGTTTATCATTCAGATGGTTGGCAGACATATGGTTTGTTTCCATCTTCTGGCTATTATGGATAATACTGATATGTATATTCTTGTACATATTTTTACATGGACACATATTTTTAGTTCTCTTGGATATTTACCTCAGAGTGGAATTACTGGTTATACAGTAACTCTAAGTATTTCATTGTGGTTGTAATTTGTATTTCACTGATGACCAATAATGTCAAGCATCTATTTGTATGCTTATTGGCCAGTTGTATATCTTCCTTAAGAAACACCTATTCAGATACCTTGACCATTAAATGTTTGGGTCATATGGTAACTCTATGTTTAATGTTTTGCAGAACTACCAAACTGCTTTCCAAAGTTGACACACCATTTTGAAATCCACCAGCAATGTACAAAAGTTCAAATTTATTCAAATCCTTGCCAACACTTGTTTTTGATCTTTTAACTTTAGCCAGCATATAAATGAAATATGGTATCTCATTGTGGTTTTGACTTTCATTTCCCCAATGATTAATCATAGAAGTTCTTTTACATCTTAATTATTGATTTACAAAAATTCTTTCTAAATTTGTATGCATATTCATTTATATAATTCAAAAATCTTTTCTTTCATTCTATGGATTGTCTATTGACTTTCTTGATGGTGTTGTTGAATCACAAAAAAATTTTATTTTGATTAATTCCAATTTATGTATTTTTTTCTTTTCTTTGTACTTTTGGTGCCATTCAAATTCATTTCCTAACCCAAGTTCACAAAGTTTTATTCTTATGTTTCCTTAGTTTTACCATTTTAGTTCTTGTATATAAACCTATAATAAATTTCAATATAATTTGTTTTGTATATGGTGTGAGGTAGGATCCAAATTCATTCTTTTGCATGTCAAAATCTAACTCTCCTACCATCATTTTTGAAAAGAATAGGACTTATTAAAGGTTAAATATTAAATACAAGTAACAGTATTTGTGGTGTGTTCTTGATCTGAACTTTAGTTTGTACAATTTCCAAATTCATACAGCATCACTATCTTAAAAAACATGCTATAAAAATATAGCCTAAAAGTTTTTGTTTCCTTTCTATGTGCTGAGCCTAGGAAAAGTATTTTTAATATTTGTACTCCTATATTGATGGATATATGTGGGATATATTCTTATGTTCTTCATGGTTTCTTACTTATATGTGTCATGTTATTACTCATGTCCATATTTTATAAAATATTTTGTTTTAGTCCTAAGAATTATTGTAGGATAGTTAGAATCACAAGATTTCTATTAAACAAATGGCTAAAAAAATACACATTTAAGCAAATTAATTTATGTTGCTACAGAAAATCTTTTCTGAGATCCACACATTCCCTCCCATCCCTGCAATGTCAATCTTTAATGCCTCTGAAATCTCTACCTTCTTCCTCACTGGATCCCACAGATGAAGTATGCTCACATTTGGGTCTCCATCTCCATTTGCTTCATATACCCTATTGTCATCCTGGGGAACTGTACCATTCTCTTTTTCTTAAAAACAGAGACCTCTCTAAATGAGCTACTTCCTGTACTATTATCTGTACTATTTCCTCTGCATGCTGGCCCTTTCTGACCTGGGACTGTCCATCTCCTCACTGCCAACCATGCTGGGAATCTTTTTGTTCAATGCCACTGGAATTTCCCCTGATCCTTGCTTTGCCCAAGAGTTTTCATTCATGGTTTCTCAGCTATAGTGTCATTAGTTCTTATCATGTCTGTCAATCGCTTTATAGCCATCTGTAACCCTCAGAGATACACCTCCATTTTAACCACTGTTAGAGTCATTAAAATTGGCCAATGTCTTTTGTTTGTCCTCCCTTTCCCCTTTATTCTAAAGAGGCTGAGATTCTGTAAGAAAAGCCTTCTATCTCACTCCTACTGCCTTCACCAGGATGTCATGAAGGTGGCCTATTCTGACCACAGGGTCAGTATCATCTATGGACTGTTTGTGGCTCTGACAGCTATATTAGACAGCAATATTAGGCGATGTGTATTTCTGTGTCTTACACGCTAATCTTGAAAATTGTTCTTGAAAATTGCATAGCCTCACACAAAGGCCGCCTCAAGGTCCTCAACACTTGTATCTCCCACATTTGTACTGTGCTCATCTGTGCGCCTATCGTCACATTGTCTATTATTTATCAGTTTACCAAAAATGTTTCTTCAGTCATTGGAATCATCATAGCTGATATTTTCCTCCTGGTACCCCTGCTAATGCAACCCACCATGTACACTGTGAAGAGTCAGCAGATTAGAAATTTCATCTTCGTAAAATTATGTGAGAAACAAAGTTGATGGGAAATTTTAGCTATGACAAATGCCCAGCTCATTTGACAATTTTTGAGCAAATGTAGGGATCAAAGAATGACAATGAAATAATAGAAATGTAGTATAAGTATACACTGCATACACTCAGTAATCCCATCAAACTTCAGTTCATTAATTAATTAAGAAGCAACAACATTCTAGATAAAATGACTTAAAGTTAGGCTTGGAATCATGTTATACTTATAACTATGTTTCTCACCACCTTTCTCATTTTTATCTCTCTGTCCACTTATCCACTGACTCTTTAAACACATCAGTAGCAGCTGCAGTAGCACAATCCTCATTGTGATCACAGAAAAAATTAATGCATTTGATTTTTTAAATGTTCTTTTTAAAATAGACAGTCTTGGCTCTAATTAACTCAGGCAAGATCAGCAGTCACTTAAGTGCACTGAAAGATTAAGTACACACCCATGGCCATACACAGAGTGTGTATCTCCTAAACACTGTTCTTGTGTGGGTATGTGTTTTGTAGATTTTATCAGCAATTCTAATATACTACTAAAAATCTCCCCGTTCTTCAGTAGTGTAAAGTATATTTGGAGATATAAGCCTCATGTGTAAAAAGCAATTAAAATTAAATGCAAAAATAATTGACAAGAAAATATTTCATTCTTTCAATTTTTCAAGTTTCTACAATGAATTTTAGAAATTCCATCCATTGATATGCATATTGAGTTATCTGTCCCTTATTGAAGTTTGTCTAACATCTTTAATTTACCATTGTTATAACCTTAACCAACAGTATTATTTCTTTATTGTCTATATTCTATGTTAATACATAAGTAATTTGAAAGGCAGATTTTATCTTTTATTTATTTTAGGACCCACCAGTGTGGCTGGGACATACTAGGTGTTTATTTTATGTTGTTGGAAGCATACCAGTCTTGAAATTTAGACAATTTTGAAGTTGTGAATAAAATCTATGCCAGAAAAACAAAAGAATCAATTAGATTGTGTCTGGAAAACCTATTAATATAGAGCTCACTTGTTCTACTAATTAATTACTTAGGACAGAAATGAAAATAAAAGTTAGTAAGTTAGTAAAAATAGTCAAAATACATTTAGAAATGGAGAAATTCCATGTATATAAGGGATCTAGTCAGATTTTCACTAAGGTTCCCTCACTGAAATTAGACCTACTTCATATAAACACTAGTAGTATCCTTAATTAACATTAATTTTGCAAATTAAAATTCCTGTATTAATAAGATAGACCCTCCATCACACGTGAAATAAAATTAAATGATATTATTTTAAGCAATGAAAAATCATTTGAGGTAGGATATCACCATGGCTTACAGATTTGAAGTTAAAATTCTAAGAAAGATGGGAACCTGTAACCCTCTAAAATGCTTGAAGAGATCCTTAGCATCACCAGCTCTCACCTTCTTCATCTCTCCCAGCTTCTATGAGTGTTTTGAATAAAGCCCACATGGTGAAGAAAATGGTCATGAGATGGAGAAATTGGAGCTGGGAGGGCACTGCTTACATCCTAGCTAGAGCAAAGAGAACTCCACTATCAGACCACTTAGTGATCTAATGAAAGAGCTACATACTGCACCTTACTTAACCAAGGAAAACCAGAACTCATCTCGATGCCCACAAATACAAAGTTAATGTGACTGGCAAAACTGGGTCACGTGCCAATCCCAATGGCACTGCCAGAATCACTGTGGCTAGACCAAACAAAAGAAATTTCTCTTCCTAGAAGTTTTGGAGAAGTGGCATTTGGCAAGAATAAACAAAATGAAACTAAATAGATGTAAACAAAACAAAACAAGCATTCATCTACTAAAACTAACTCCAAAAATGGCAGTGAGAAGTAATAGTATCCAGAATATCATTTAAGAGAAACAATTAGTAAATGATGCATAGAAATTAATCAACGTAGTAGTCTGTAGAAATTTTATTTGGAGTCCCTAGAAAGTGAAGAAATTTTTGCATCACACCAGGAATTAGGAACCAATGTATTTAATAATAATATTTATGGAAATACTGTCACCTTCAGAATGCTATGATTTAAATTTTTTATATTAAAGTTGACATACAATACAGGTGTAATACATAGTGATTCAACATTTATATATCTTATGATGAGATCAACACACTAAGTCTAGTAACATGGCATTTTTTTTTTCTTTAAAGACAGGTTAGATTAGATTAGGGGCTCAATCTACTCCAGTATGACCTAATTTTAACTTAAGTAATTATATCTACAATAACTCTATTTCCAAATATGATCACATATTTATTTTGGAGGGAAACAAATCAGCCAATAACAAAGATTAAGCCAAAATATCAATCATTGTTGAGTACAAAGTAATTTTCAGTTGCAGAAAGATTTTGAAACTGTACCTCCCACTCTTCCTATTTTTTGCAATTTACATAAAGATGCTTTCCAGGAAAATTAGGAGCTATCTTGGAAATGGGAAGATATGAGGTACAAGGAGCAATGAATCCAAAACAGGAGCATGGTACAGGGTATTCCCAACTTGGCACATGAAAAAGTAACCCATTCAGGTTGGAGCTGCAGAATCGAGGCCACTGAGAGGGAAATCTCCCAGAAAAAAAATGTAAGTAAATCGATGTCTATTGAAATACTTCACATTGCAGGTTTTTGGAAAAAATAATCCAAGTTGTCTTAGTCATTAAAGGGAACTCTATGGAAGCAACCAAAATGCCCTACAATAAATGACTGGAGAAAAAAGCTGTGGAACATATATACAATGGAATATTACTCAGCCATAAAAGAGATGAAATACTGCCATTTGCAATAACATGGATGAACCTCTAGATAATCATGCCAAGTGAAATAAGCCAGACAGAAAAAGTTGAAAACCACATGCTATCACTTATATGTGACATATAAACCCAAAAGCAATGAACGAACAGGACAAACAAACAGAGACTCATGGACATGGACAATAGACTAGTGGTTATCAGAGAGTGGGGAGGAGCTGGGGAGGGAAGTAGTTGGAGTAAAAGGGGTCAAATATGAGGTGACAGAGAGAAATCAAACTATGAAAGGGTAACACAGAATGCAACATATTTATGCCTTACTGTTAAATTGTATACCTGAAACTTACTGGATTTTGTTAACCAATGTCACCAAAAACAAAACAAAAAAAAAAAAGAGGGAACTTATTGGCTCTTACAACAATAAAGATGTTTGTCTGGTTTTATATGAGGTGTTTGAATAACTAAATTTTGTCACTGGGGAAAATTTTGTTTTAATATTTGCTCTTGAGATTCTGTGTTTCATCTTCAGTTGTACCACATAACGATTCCCTTTATGGATCCAAGATATTTTTTAGGCAACTCCTCAAGGATTTAGTTTGTGTCCAAATTTATACTCACAGAGGAAGAAATGTGTCTTTAGCACATCTTAAGATTAATTTTGATTATATGCAAAGACCTGATTGGACCCAAGAAAAGATTTCATTGCATATGTACCAGAAAACAAAAAAATATAAGTTTATAGGAGATAGATTTAATGTTTGTATAGTATGATGGAAAACTGGCAAAGTCAGATGAAAGATGTGACTTCTTATACTTTGTATTCAATGCTCTGTTCTTCAACTAGATACTGTCTTAGAAAGGTTCTCAGAAACTTAATAAAGAGATTAATGTTCTGCAATAAAGGTATCTAATTCTTTTAATCTAAAAAATACGTTGTAATAAGATCCACAAGATAAATACATGAATATTCAGGAGAAAAATAACTATAGAATTGGTAGAATATAAGTGACCCCTCAATCTGTTTTGCATGAATAGTATTGATGGGGTTATTTTTGTGAGCTGAAAACTAAAATAAAAATAATAATAACAATAATAATAACAAAAATAATTGACCACTTACTATGTATAGGACACTATTATAAATGCCTCAGCAACCTATAGAATTGGGCTAATATTCACTCACTTGGAGATTTAATGATGTTTTCACAGTGTGTTAACTATAAATGACTAGTTATTTTATCTCCACTTTTTACTTTTATTTATAAAAACTTCAGTTTACTTCTATATTCCTTGAGCTTTTCTGTTTCTGGAACAAAATCTAGAAGTTTGTGAGCAGTCTCTGAGGACTCAGTCCCAGAGCTCTGTGTAAAATTGGGATTAAATGGGATATATTTTTAGAAAAATCTCTTAGGTACTAGAAACATAATATAAACATGCCCTCCATGTGCTGCTCAGAGAGAGGAGTACTGTGCTGTTTGATGCTTTATGTAAGTGTTAATTGCTATGGAAGAGATCAGTGATTTTGAGAGAATAAATGTGAGAGTAAATGGAAAGACACATGGACAGAGCAGGCTGAGAGCTGGACAACGTGGCCAACCAGGGAGGGAAAATAAAATGTGTGTATGTGTGTGTGTGTTTACATGACGATAAAATTATCTTTAAAATCTCTTAGAAAGATCCAAAGCATTTAATATATTCTTGTCATTTACACTGGATGAAATAAATAAATCCACAGCAAAAGAAAGGAATGAGGCTAGTGGGGATTTACTGTTAAAAGAAGGCTTCTAGTGTTGCTCTAGAATAAGCAGCAGAGACACAATAACCTTGGCCTTGGCCATCATCTTTCTGCTAGGGAATGTTTTTTAAACTGGCCAGGATGTCTATAGTTTTATAGAATACAAGTAAGAGCCAGTGCACCTGGCAGCACTTCTTCTCTCTTGGACCAATGAACTCAGAAAAGATAGTTTATTATTTTTTTTTACCTTGGTATGTTTTCTATATTAAAATAAAATAGATAATTAAAATGATTAAAAAGTGAAACTATACTAAGGACAAAAGGAAAGATTTCTTTGCTTTAATCGCAATTGCAGTACCACACACTCTAGGCTGTTTCTTTACTCACTCTGAGTGGCTCGATTTGTTCTGCAGCATTTTGAAGTCATTGTTTAAATATCTTTCTCTATCCCATTTAGATAATTTTCTCTTCCAGAAAGTTGTAAAAAACAACTTTGCTAGTACCAAAATCATCTGAGATCTTCAGGGTTTTCTACCCCGATTTTCAGGGTCTTGGACTGGTAGGGGAAGTAAAGAAACAAGTGTTTGTACCCTAGCATTAGTAAAATTAACACAGGTAAAATTAACAGGTGCTACGAGAGTACCTGATATGATGTGGATGGTGAACAAAAGTGGTCAAATGACATTAGACAACTCTCCTTCACCCTTTCCCAAATGATACCCTGCAGTGTGTAAATTATGAACAATGGCTGTTTCTGCTCCTGGCCAGGCATCTCAAGGAGACAGTAACTGAGAATATGGGACTGTGTCTCTTATAATCTGATTTGCTATCTTTGAGAGGCTACTGAACTTGGGTCACAGTTTTTACATATGTATCTCTATGGTGAATAATAAGAAGTCAGAAGAACTCAGGCTTTCATTGTGTGAGTACCTATATACTTGGATCTATGATTCATTTTTATTATGTATTGCTTAAAGGCATTTTTGACTGCCTCTGTAGTGTATCAACCTGGCTCTCAGTGCAGTCTCAATGTTTTCAGTGTTGCTCATAGAGAGTGCATCTCCTAGAGTGGAAGCACATCCTACTTTCTTCCAAAGTGAATGGCAAGCTTTAATTATTAGAGGTCTGCACTGAGCTTGCTACAAGCTTCCACATTTGGAATTAGAACTCAATCAACAGGCAAAAAGAAAACTCTGAGTATGGCCTTAATTTGGCCTACTAAATGGCTATGGGCTGATATAATATGTCCATCAGTAAGAGGCCTGCTCATATATTAAACATGCTATCAACTTATGCTAAAACACTGAGCTAGCAATTGGTGCACCATCCCTTCCTCTGATCTCTGTTCTCCTGATACACCTCTCTCTTTTTCTCTCTCCTCCTGCTCTCTTTCATTTTTTTTTTTTTCTTTACAGGAGAAGCAGCTTGACCTATTTTAATCTTTGACCAGTGACAACATGCTATATCTCAACAGGAGCCTTTTTCACCCAGCCACATTTTTCCTCATTGGAATTCCAGGGCTGGAAGAAGTCCATGCATGGATCTCTCTGCCTTTCTGCTCTGTATACCTTGTGGCTTTACTGGGCAATGCCACAATTCTGCTAGTCATCAAGGCTGAGCAGACCCTTCGGGAACCCATGTTCTACTTTCTGGCCATCCTTTCAACAATCGATTTGGCCCTTTCTACAACCTCCACACCTCGTATGCTGGGTATCTTCTGGTTTGATGCACACGAGATTAACTTTGGAGCTTGTGTGGCTCAGATGTTCCTGATCCATGCCTTCACTGGCATGGAGGCTGAGGTTTTACTGGCCATGGCCTTTGACCGTTATGTAGCAATCTGTGCTCCACTCCATTATACAACCATCCTGACATCCCGGGTGCTGGTGGGTATCAGTATGTGCATATTAATTCGTCCAGTCCTGCTTACACTTCCCATGATCTATCTCATCTACCGCCTACCTTTTTGTCAGGCTCGGATAATAGCTCATTCCTACTGTGAGCACATGGGCATTGCAAAGTTGTCCTGTGGAAATATCCGAATTAATGCTATCTATGGGCTCTTTGTTGTTTCTTTTTTTGTCCTGAACTTGGTCCTCATTGGTATCTCCTATGTTTACATTCTTCGTGCTGTCTTCCGCCTCCCATCCCAGGATGCACGGCTAAAAGCTCTAAGTACTGTGGTTCTCACGTTGGCGTCATCTGTGTTTTCTATATTCCCTCAGTCTTCTCTTTCCTCACCCACCGATTTGGACATAACATACCTCGCTATATTCACATTCTTGTTGCCAATCTCTACTTGGTTATTCCACCCTCACTCAACCCCATCATTTATGGTGTGAGAACAAAACAGATACGAGAGAGAGTGCTCTGTGTCTTTATTAAAAAATAAGACTCCTATCACATTTTTTCCTAATCATGTTGTAAGAAATATTTTGTGTTTGTGCCTTAATGAATATCTCCTGGTCTTAATCTCTTGCTGCCATGTTGTGATACAAGATTACTTTTCTTAGCTTTGACTGATGAATTTTAAGACATGTGGCAACTTCATTGCATCTCAAGTTCAAAGCTAATGTACTATCCTGAAAGGAATTTGCATGGCCTCAGTGTGCACATGTTTATACAGAGCCCTTGATGGCATAAGGCTGCTTCTTTTCAAGAACATATCTGGGTCTTCTGTGCTTTATAATTAGAGAAATGCAGCACTGAAAACTTAACCTACTTAATTAATTAACCTACTTACTTAACTTAATTAATTATTTTATTCATGTATAAGAAATGCAGCACTGAAAATTAACCCACTTAATTAACCTACCTAATTAATTATTTTATTCATGAATGTATTCATTTAATTTACATTAATTTTGTATTATATATCTTGAATCATTTTCATTTCTAGGCTGTACAGAATGCAAGCTCCTTGAGGCAAGACACTTGTATAGTTTGGAATTAAACTGTACAAATGTCTTGCCCCATAGAGCTTGCATTCTGTTGCTTTTAAAAATAAGCCAAGTTCATGGGTTCCAAAAATTCTTTGCCAAATCTGTAGCTTGAATAGAAATAGTCTGCCAAATATGTAAGACTCAGGGGAATGATAGGCAAAACAAACATATAATGAAAAACTATTTCTCACTAATATCAATGGTACCATCATTGACTGCCTGTCTGTGCTCAGGTCCATAGTATAAGCATAAAGTGGTTTTGTCATCAAATTACATATAGTATTTCTATCCATGTGATGCATTCTGGCCTTTGCCTATCATTTTATTCAATTTTTTTCTTAATTTACATTTGACCCTAAAATATTCTATCCCCAAATCCAAGACCTTTCATCCTGGAACCATGATCTATTTCTAGTTCCCCACTGACTTTAATGTACAAGATATAAAAAGCAGTTTTTAAAATATGAGACTTTGGCTTTCACCAGATTGATTCAATAATAAAATTTACCACGGACCAAACAACGAGGACCTTTTGCATGATCAAACTTGTCACATTGGCTTACATTTAAAAATTTAATATTATTTTCTCTTTTTCAGACTTTAAAAATAAGAAACAAGTTTATAACAAATATCTTTGTTCTTAAAACTCACAAATTAACAACTTTTAACATTATGCTCATCTCAAAGATAATGAACTATATACAGAATTATGGTTGAAATCACTGTTGACACTGTCCCACACATTTTCTCTCTTATTTTTCCATAGGCAAAGTCAATCATGTGTTTTTCTAACATCACAATGCAAAATATTTAGTTTACAACCAATCACAGTATTTTAATGAAATAATTTGTTATTAATTTAAATAGATTAAAATATTTTGTTTTGTTTTATAACATTCGTTTTATTTATGCATTCATCTATTAATAGTCATATTATTATTTAATTAGAAAATATGCTGTGCATTCTTTCACTTATTTTTTTGTACACTTTTAGATAATTTACCCAGGTTTTATAATTTAAGGTAGAATCATCGGGTAGCAGGATTATAATCAACTAGATCATATTTCTGCTTTCTTGATCTTTGATTTTGATCACTTTTTTTTTTTAATTTCACATTTTCCTGTATGTCCCTTTTTTTTCTGACTTTTGTGCCTTCCTAATTAAACTTTGTTTCTTAACATTAAACATTAGCTTTCTAACAAACAGAACTGTAAGATAATAAATTTGTGTTGATTTAAGGGGCTAAATTTCTGATAATTTAACAGCAATATTAGAAAACTAATACAACTTTGTTCTTAAGATCATCACCATGGGTGAGGTAGACAAAGAAAGGTAGAGAAAATGATGTGTGATGAAGTGGCAACAAAGTGTCAGACAGATGTTTACATACAGGAAACTGGAGCCGAGTCCTGAATTGATGTGAATTGGGTAAGCTTTTATATTGCTTCACCAAGTCATACTAGGGGCTTCTCTGGGAGGTGGATTTGATCTTGGGCTAGGCAGGTCTTGCTAGGCAAGAGAAGAACTAAAGAGAGACCTGAGGGCACTCAGATTCCCAGTAGTTGGAGAAATGAGTACTTCATATATGAAAGATGGATATAAATAACACACTGTGGTATCCACCACAAAACCCAACTAGGGTATAGGTTTTGTGTAGTGGAGATATTACTGTACAACTCAATATAATTTGTTAGGAATTTGCCCTTTGTTTCTTCTTGGTCTGGTTTAAATCCTCAAGATCATTTATATTCACCCCGTATTTGAAATAAAACTATGCCTTGTGTTGGCAGGTATATACTAGGCTGCTTATTTTTGTCCTTTAATAATTGTTCTATAGATTCTGAAGTTTACATATATGAATTATTTTTAATATCAGTTTTAACATATCTAGAGTTGTTTTTTTTTTTTGGAGGGTGGGGAGTGACAATAGTACCTAGACAGCCACCTTGACAACAGAGACTCACATTATTTATTAAAAACATGAGAAAGCAAATTTTTTATCATATTCTATTTGACAATATGTCTAAGTGATGTTCTTAGTAAATATTCATTTATAAGTTTGCATTGTTAAATTGTTGTGTGATCATTATTTAAATATTTTAAACTTCATATTAGAATGAGAAGAAATGTAACCTATATAATGATGGACCCCAAATTTTGACATTGTATGCTATTTAAAAACATGTTCTGTATAGTTGACTTTTTATTGGAATTTATAATATATTTTTTATATATTTCAAGTGTATTTATAAATAAAAGTGTGCACATTATGTGTAGTTTCCTTATATACTTTTATTTTAATGTAAGTATAATAATATGTTTATATGAAATGCTATTTTGTCTATTTAAATATTTATTTTGTTTTTGCATTCATTCAAAACAGTTTAATAAAAATTTTTGCAGGTAAAGCTCATTCTACATTTTAAATAGATAATATAATTATTCAACATTTCCAATGATATTTATTTCTTCATCTAAACCCATTTACAATCTTTCATTTTCTATTAGCTGGTAGTAATCTTTAGCATTTCTTGTTGTTTAGGTCATCTGGCAATAGAATCTGTTGGTTTTTGTTTATTTCAAAATATCTTTATAGTAGTTTTTTATTTTTATAGATATATCTTTACAGCTAACTCAAGAAGAAAAAATCTGATTAGACATTTAAAATATAAAGAAATTGAGTTAGTAATTGATCCTAGGTTCAGATATTTTCACTGATGAACTCATATGTTTAAAGAGGAATTAATATCTCACAATATGCATAAAATCTTCCAAATCATATGAGTAGAAAATACTTCCCAGTTTCCCTATGAGACTATCACCCTGATATTTAAACCAGACAAACATATTACAAGAAAGAAAACACAGAGTGATGTACCTTATGAATACAACACAAAAATACTGATATAATATTAGCAAACTTAGTCCAGCAATATATAAAGAGGATTAGACATCATAATTAGGTGGTATTTCCTAGGAATTCAACATTGATTTATTACAGTAAAATCAATCAAAGTATTATACTTCATTAATAAAACAAAGGATTAAACTATATGATCATCTCCATAGATACAGAAAAAGATTTCGACAAAAATCTTTTGACAAAAGTTTTGACAAAAATTCAACACAAAATAATTCAGCCATTTTGGAAAAAAATTAACTGTTCATCAAAATATGAAACTTAGAGTTACCATATGATCCAGCATTTCCACTCTGAGCCATATACACAAGAAAATTTAAAACACATGTCCACAACAAGCTTGTACATGAATGTTCATAGTCACATTAGTCACAATAGCCCCAAAGTGGAAAAAATCCAAATGATAAAGGGATAAACAAAATGTACTATATTCATACAGTGGAATATTATTTGTCATAAAAGAGGTTAAGTACTGATGCATACTATGAAATAAATGAACCTCAAAAACATGTGTTGTGTAAAAGAAACCAGACACCAAGGGACACATATTGTGTGATTCCATTTGTATGAAATAACCAGAATAGGCAAATCCACAATGACAGAATAGAGATAATAGTTGCCATCATCTGTGGGGATGAAACACTAGGGAATGACAACTAAAGGGCATAGGGTTTTTTTGTGGGGTGATGAAAACATTTTGAAATATATACTGTAATGGTTTCATTGCTTCTGTGAATATTAAGGTCTCAGCATCCCAGCTATCTCTGTAAACTGGAGACCAGAACCATTTCTATGGTTAGAGAGACCTACTCACTGAAGTGAGAGAAGGTTTGGGGTTTGAACCCTACTTAAATGATGGGCAGTTTTCAAAAGAAGTAGTGCCAACTCCACATAAATGTATTTTCAAGTGTAGGTAGTTACATGTGCATGGATTGTAAATGAAGACCTTATAACAGGCTTCTGGAACCTTCAACAAGTTTGTTGAAACACAAATAGGCTAAAGATCCAAAAATAGAAAAAGGAAGCGTATAATGTATTGATTCATAGCACAGATTTTGGAATCAAACATTTGGGTTCAGTTTCCATCTTTGTTACTTTCTGGATGTATGGCCTTGGGAAAGTTTCTAAAATTTTCTATAGCCAAGTTTTCCATTTGTGTAATGGGAATAAACTTAGTATCTATGTCAGAGGGCTGCTGTTTTGAAGATTATAGAAGTTAATGTGTTTGAACATACTCTGCACATACCTCTTAATACTTATATTTAATAACATTAAATAAAAGCAGTCCTCCCTGGAGCAACAGGATAATAGCCTCTGGTAGTAAGATCTCACAGAAAAAAAGTGATTAAACATATATCTTTAGGACATTTTAAATTACAAGTAAAAGCCACCCCAATTTTACTAAAATGTTAAAAGAAATTTTGTCTCACCTTAAAATGAAATAAAAATATTAGTCTGAATTCCCTGCCACCAAGAAGTTGGTCTGATTTTTTGTCTACAAGGAATGTTTCTTTCAGTATTTTGGAGTTGACATTCTGCAACACATTTTGATCCTAAGTATGACTCTTACTACGGTCCTGAGACCTCTATCTACAGCAACTCAGGGATAGATGTTTCATCATTCCCAAACAGCAGAAAAAGGGGAATGAGCTTGTCTAATGTTTCTTAGTCCATGTCCAAAAATCAGCTCTGAATCTACCAGGTGCACATGCACACATACACACAACAGTGTCCAGGAATTATGTTATATTTATTATATTTGAATGCCATATTCAAATATATATATCTTCAAAAATGCAGAGTTTAAGGGCATTGACCTCTGTACAGTGAAACTCCCCATATAACTTTTGACTCCCCAAACTTAACTACAGTGGGTGCTTCACATCCTCACATTGGGGGATTCAACCAACCACAAACTTGGTCATTTTTTGGAGCCTCGGTGGGAATCCATCATTGGGAATCTGCAGTTGGGAAGGCGAAAATACTGTTTTCTATCCTCCATTGGTTGAATCTGTGGATGTGAAACCAGTGGAGACACAGGATGGGCTATTTTTATTGAAAAACATCTGTTATAAGTGGACCCATGCCATTCAAACCCATGTTGTTCAAGGGTCAACTGTATGTATATATGTACATATATGAAATTAAAAATTTTCAGGTTCAATTTCAAGGTTTGTGTGATATAACTGGTAAGACAAAAAAGTTGAAAGGATTTAACTCATGCTTTGTGGTTTGATCTTTATTTTTTAAGCCTAATCATGTTTTTTCTTAAGTATGGCCTAAGATGTTTGCAAAAGTATGTAGTAAAGAAATATAATTCTCCACTTAAAATAATTTAATTCTAGTGTGTATGAGAAATATGTATACATTTGACTGAAAATGAAGGAAATATATTTAAGATAAAAGACAACTTCCAGACCAAATGCTATAGACTTAGTGGCATGAGGGAATTCTCAGTCTGGTTTATATAGGTCCAAGTATATGAAGGTGGTGGTGTGAGCTAAATTCTATTTTAATCAACCACTTAAAATGTTCCAGGTATCATATTAAGTGCCTGAGAGTCACTACTTAATTTATTCCTCAAAATCTCCTATGTTGGAATTGTTATCATTCCTAATTTTCCAGCTAAAGAAACTGGTGTTGGCCAGATGGGAGAGAGTTTAGGGGTCTGGGAGAAAGAGATTGAAGGGTTAAAGAAGTACAAATTAGTAGTTGATAGATGGTCACGGGGATGAGGAGCATGGCATAGGGAATGCAGTTAGCATTAATGTAATGGCTAGGTGTAGATCCAAAAGAGAGAAAGGGCAATCAGGGGGATCTTTTCATCAACTATATAAATGTCTTATCAATGTACTGTATACTTAAATAATGATAAAATATTTAAAAAAAAAAAAAACTTTCTTTTACACCATCAACTTTCCTCCTCCCCCTCCCCCGTTACCCTCTGGTAACCAGTAGTCTATTGTCCATGTCCATGGGTCTCTGTTTGTTTGTCCTGTTCGTTTGTTGCTTTCAGGCTTATATCACACATATAAGTGATATCATGTGGTTTTCAACTTCTTCTGTCTTGCTTATTTCATTTGGCATGATTATCTCAAGGTCCGTCCATGTTGTTGCAAATGGCAGTATTTATCTCTTTTATGGCTGAGTAATATTCCATTGCATATATGTACCACAGCTTTTTAGCCAATCATCTATCAAAAGGTATTTTGGTTGTTTGCATGTCTTGGCTACCATGAATGATGATGCAATGAACATTGGGGTGCATATGTCTTTATGGATAAATGTTTTCTAAATTTTTGGTAATACCAGAAGAGGGATTGCTGCATATGGTAGATCAATTCTTAGTTTTTTGAACAACCTCCATACTGTTTTCCATAGTGGCTGTATCAATTTTCAGTCCCACCAGCAGTGTGTGAGAGTTCCCTTTTCTCTGCATCTTTTCCAATATTTGTTATTGCTTGTCCTGTTGATTATTGCTATTCTAACAGGCATAAGGAGGTATCTTGTTGTGTTTTGATTTGTATTTATCCAATAGCTAGTAAAGTTGAGCATCTTTTCATAACGTTTGTTGGCCATTTGTATATCTTCTCAGGAGAAGTGTTTGTTCAGGTCCTCTGCCCATTTTTTAAATTTAGATTTTTTTTTTAATGTAATACCCATTAAGTATAAGATAAGGAAAATACAAATTAACCCTTCAATGAAATGCCTTTTCATGCCTCACTAGATTGGCGCACACGCACGTGCGCGCACACACACACACACACACACACAGATTGACAACATGAAGTGGTGGCAATACAAATAGGGAACAACTGAAAATCTCATAAGTTGACAATGGGAGTGAAAAATGTGTTAAATGTACATTCTGCTTCACTTATCTTATGACTTAAAAATTCTACTTTTAGTCATTTAGTGAACAGAAATGGAAGCATTTGTGCACCAAAAAAGCCAACATTAAAGTGTTCATGGTGTCTTTATTAACAGTACTGCTGAAAGGGAAATGACTTAAATGCACTTCAACCATACAATGGATAAACACATTAGGTATACTCATACAGTCAACATTCATTAAACTTTACACAAAAGATCTTTGCAAATAATCCAAAGATCTACATGTAAAGTAGTCCTTAAAAAGGTAAACAAAAAATATACTAAATACTTATTCGAATGTTTTTGTCTACCATATTCAGAAAGAAAAGATTTAAAATTTAAAATAGAAATAATAATTTAGTAAAAAAACAACTAAAAATAGAGAATTATGTAATAATTATTATAATCAAACTATACAACTGTTGAAAACAAATAAAATAAAGTGAAACCCTAAAAAATAACTGTAATTTCCAAAAAGTACTGAATACTTTAAGATACAATATGAGTAAAAAAATAAAATGAAATAGTTGTTGAATCATATTTACATCAGTGAAGCATAAGTTAAAATTTTCTGAAATATTATTTATAGGACTCTTAGAAGAAGAAACTGGAAAATAGGGTGAAGTATCTATATTAAAATATTATACATGGGAACTTAATAATTGCAAAAATAATTGTAAATATTCACACTGAAGTTGATTCAAAATAGTTACAAGACTATAACATAAAATTACATCTCACCAACTGCATTAACACTTCACTTGATCAAAGACAAAGAGAAAATAGAAGAAGATATATGCAAGCAAATTCAGAAACCAACTTGCCCAAATGTAAATTTCATAAAGGCAGAAAAATGTCAGTTGAGAGTGAAGTACTATTTTTATTCTGAAGAAAAGTAATTATCTTTCAGAATTGATTCCCACCTAAATAACCATTTATGAGAGAACATAAATTTTCATAAATAAAAATACAAAGAAAATTTTACTTCCTACATACCAAGACTTCACTTTAATCATTAACTTCACGTAAAATATAGTATATGTATATAGCATTTCTATGTTGTATATCAGTGAGGAAAATGATGGCTAATAAATGATTCTAGAACAATAAGCTTCTCATTGAGAGAGTGAGAGATATATAGACACATATACAGATATAAAACTGACAGAGAATTAGATTTGTATTTCATTGAATAGTCTACACCTATATTAATAGAGAAACGTAACCTGGTTAATACCCATACCTAAGTTTGGGTTCCCCTGAAAGCACAGTCTGAAAAGAATTTAGGAGCATGTAGTTAATTTGGAGATTGATCCCAGGAAGCACAGTAATGAAGTGGGGTCACTAAGAAAGCGGGGAGAAAAAACTCCAATAAAATTGGTGTGTTGTTTACCATTGTGGGCAACAATTTTGTACTAGGGTCTCTGAAGAACCAGACTGAACACATACCAGACCTCAGAATTGTCTCTCTGAAAAAAACCTAAATATGAAATATTGGGCTAATGGTTAAATAAATCTATTACATATATGTAATGCAATGCAATGATAAACATCGGGAAATATTATCAATATGAATATATCAAAACAAGATTATTCTATAAAAAGTTGTTGCTAAAAGTTATATTCACTATAATTTTTTTCACACAAATTTGCAAGAAGAAAAAAGTTAAGCTGTATGTTTACAAATACAACTCTCATTTAAAAAAACAATGAAGCACAAATGGCCATCATTCACATCAAGTTCAGAATAGTGGTTATATGCAGAAAAGAAGGATCACGAATACAGAAATAGTTCTGATTTTGCAAGTAAATTTTATTTATTTTTTAAGCTGGCTGGAAGGTGCACAAGTTTTCATATACTATTCTATGTTTTTTCTGAGCTTAAAATGTTTTGCAGTGATATAAAAAAAGGTCAGAGGTATAAAAAAGTTGTTATGATTAAATGTAGTAGATGCTGACTTTCTTATTACGTGAAGTGAATAAAATGTTATAGGTGGAACAGAGAAGCAATGCAAGTAATTTTTGGATAAATCCCTGAAACATGATTTTGGATTTCAATACATTTTACCTATGTGAGAAGGGGAGAAGGTGGTGCATTCATGATAATATGTATAGGAAGCAGGAACAAAACCACACTGGTGGGATATTATAATTATATTGATATTTTATAATTATAATGACAACAAGTACTATTTACTGACTTTTTATTGTGTTTATTTTTGTTTTTACATGTATTCATTACATGTAAAAATAAAAGTAATTTAAAACAACTTTGTGAGGTAGAAGATATTATAATCCCATTATAAAATTGCTTAAGTAGGTTAAGTAAGTAGTCCAACCTTAGGTATGTTAAGCAGCATTCCCAAAGACACGTAACTAGAAATTGATAGAGACTGGTATAGAACACAAACACTGACTCCACTATGCTTATTCTTAACCTCATCACTATAATGGCTTTGGTACAGCATTATGAAAAAATAGTATAGAGCTTTAAAAAAATAAAATAAAATAAACTACCACAAGATCCAGCAATGCTACTTCTTGGTATATATCCAAAGGAAATAAAGTCAGTAGTTCAAAGAAATATGTACATTCTTATTTTCATTGCATCATTATTCAAAGTAGCCCAGATATGGAAATAACCTGTGTCCTCAACAGAGGGACAGATAAAGAAAATGTGGTGTATATATAAACAATGGGATAGTATTCAGTCATAAAAAGAAGAAAACCTTTCCTGGAGGACATTATTCTAAGTGAAATAAGCCAGAAACAGAAAGATAAATACTGTAAGTTCTCACTTTTATATGAAATCTAAAAAAGTCGAAATCATAGAACCAGAGAGCAGAACTAGTTAGGGGAAATGGGGAGATATTGGCAAAGGGTACAAACTTTCAATTGGAAGATAAATAATTCTGGAGATCTAATGTAGAGCATGGTGATTATAGTTAAAACACTACATTGTATCTTGAAACTTACTAAAGGAATAGATCTTAAGTGTTCACAACACAAAAAGCAAAAGTACTTATATTAGGTGATGAATGTTTTCATTAATTTGATTGTGGTAATTTCATATATGTGTGTGTGTGTGTGTGTGTGTATATATATGTATACTATATATATAACTATCATGTGTACCTCTTTAAAAAATCACTTTGTATAAGCTAAACAGACAAATTTTATCAGTTAAACTTCCATAATGCTGGAAAACTTCCAGTTAATTTGAAATTCTATATCTTCTAAATAACTTAAAATAAATGAAGTTATTTTAGGCAAAGGAAAACAGAAACATCACCAGCAAAATTGTATCAAGGAAGTATTTAAGTTTATTATTCAGATATCATAAAATCATTACAGATGAAGTTTTCAAGATACAAGGATGAATGAATAACAATCAAAATAGTAAATATATGGGAATATTTAAATGAATATTGACCATCTAAAACAATACCCTATGTGTACAAGTTTTAAAATTTATAAGAAGTAAATTAAACCAACAATAGTATATAAGTCAGAAGGTAGATGAATGGACTAAAATTTTCTGATCCTTTATGAACAGAGGCTAATTTATATTAAAATTTGATAAGTTGCATGGGCATTTGTAGGGCAATGGCTAAAATAATTGTAAAATTATGTATAAATTCAAAGAAAATGCAACAATAACAATACAAATAATTCAAAAAATCTTTGCTGTGAATGGTCAATGATAGTAAAGTAAATTTAATAGAAAAATAATTACGTTAAAATATGTTTGAAATTAGGAGTGTATTTAACAACTAAAATTGTCAATTGCTTTAAACATAAATTCTTTAATACTTGTAAACAGAGACAAATTTAATTATAAAGACATTAAAAGGCTGAAAAAAAAGAATAGGTATTTATAAGTTGAGTTTACTGAATAATTTTAAACTCTGTAAATTTCACAAGGTCAGAGAAAGTAGCAAAGTCACCATTTTATCCCCACCTCCTATTGTTATGAGAATAAGCACTAAGAAAGTGATTATAATTATATTGGGAGAATAAAGCTCCATGAAAAATCAATTAATCTAGCAATAATAGATGCATTCAAACTTGTGATATAAAAATATCAACCAGATATTGAAAAGAATAAGAAAATGATATAACCTACTAAATAAAATAATAAAGGACAAGGAAAATGCATAATGAATATTGAAAAATGATCTGAAAAACAGGCAAAAATTAAATGCACCTATATACTTACAAAAGAGGGCCAACTTAAATACATATTTTGACATAATTTTATGAGGAGATATATATCTGGCTTAAGTTTCATAAAATTACACATTAAAATCATATATATCAGGTGTCAATTTTTCCCCTTTTCTTGTTTCTGTAATAATATTTTCTTTACATGGTCATAGATCTGCCTAGTTCTGACTCCATATATGACAGGGTTGAGCATTGGTGGCACTACAACATAAAGATTGGCCAGAAGTATGTGGATATAGTGGGGGACATTTCGACCAAAGCGGTGTGTCATAAAGGAAAAGAGGGCTGGTGTATAGAAAGCAAGAATTACACAAACATGTGAACCACATGTACTGAGAGACTTGATTCGGGCTTCACGGGAAGGAAGACGGAAAACAGCGTGGAGTATCTGATGTAAGAAAGCGCAATGGCTATGATGTCAAAAAATAGATTACAAATTGCACATAAGCCATAAATAATATTGATCTTGATGCTGGCACAAGATAGGCGAGCAAGACCCATGTGCTCACAGTAGGTATGGGGAATGACGTGATTCCCACAGAAGGGCAATCGCAAAATGAGAAATACAAATGGAATCACAGAAATAAATGACCTCAGCAACACACCGAGACCAATCACAGAAACGACCTTGTTGGTGAGGATGGTGCTATATCGGAGTGGGTTGCAGATGGCCACATAACGGTCATAAGCCATTGCCAAGGACTGCTAACTCCATACCAGTGAAATTGTGGATAAAAAACATCTGAGTGAGGCAGGCTTCAAAGATGATCTCCCTGAGACCGAACCAGAAGATTCCGAGCATCTTAGGGATGGTAGCTGTGGAGAGACCCAAGTCAATGGTAGACAACATGGCCAGGAAGTAGAACATAGGCTGGTGCAGGCTGCTCTCAGCCTGGATCACAAACAGAATAGTGAAGTTCCCTACGAGTGCAATCATGTACACAACACAAAAGGGAAAGCCAATCCAGATGTGGAGTGTTTCCAGTCCTGGGATCCCCAGCAACAAGAAGGAGAATTGGTGAAATTCGGTGTCATTGTGAAGGAACATCCTATTTGATAAGGCATAGGTCTTCAGAAATGTATGCTTACCCAATGTACAATTTGCCAGATTATTTTCTGTAGCTTTGGAGACATAACAACAATATAAGAACACTTAATAAGCTAACTTCTCTCATTATTGCCATTATCATCAACAGAATCACCCTTTTAATTTTGACCAATTTTATATTCTGTTAACTTCTAAATATAGTGATGGCAATTAATTCCATTAGATTAGATGACAACAGAACTATCAAGAAACACCTGGATTAACCAAAATTTATGCCAAAATATTAAAAATTACTTAAAAGGTTAAAACGGGTATATCTGCTACTATTAAGCCATATGTTAATAAGTAATATAGAGAATATTAGTGAAAACAGCAAAATCAACAACCAATTAGTGAGGTGTTGCTTACTATTTGCAAGGCTTTTTGTCAAACTGAAAAAGTCATTTCCAATATTCAAAAGAAACTCATCAAGCAAAATTTAAATTTCCATATTTTATATTTAAGTCACCTAAGAACCAGAGTTTAAGAGGTTTAAAATGCTTTTAATAAAGTTAGACTAGGGAGGAAAGCAGTGAATGGAAATGAAAGAAAAATGAAAATAAAGGAAAAAATAATGTGTGCTTAACCTGTTACATATATACAGGTACTATACACAAACACATATGCACACATATACACATAATACTCCACCCACACGCAATTACACAATCTTTTTTAAAACACGTCTTTCTGAATAAAATATGTTGATATTTCTCATTTGTAACTGAGACATTTGCGACTGTAGGAATGTAAGACCCATGTCAAAATATCAATAAAAAACTAAAGAGAGAGAAAAAAAGTTAGGAGTATTGCAAAATTAGGTGCATGATATTTCAAATCATTTACAAAGTTCCCTAAACCATTATGTCTTCACTTAGCTTGCTTATAACATTTGATAAGGGAGTATTTTCATTCATTCATATGTGTGACTATTTTGTAGTAAAATATCTCTCTTTAGATCATTTGCGATTCCACAGTAGCAATACTAGTTATGGCCTCATTTTCAGCAAGAAAATCAGGGTATTATCTAGATATTTATATGAAAGGGGGGCAAGAAGAGGAGTGGCTGTGATAAACAAGATATGGAAGGGCAGTTGAGTATGGATGGTAAACGTGTGAAGAAACAAAGCTAGGAGTAGGAGACATTGTCAGCAGGAAACAATGTGGAAGTTACAATGGGAATAGCTATTGTTTCCATAAGGTTATGTCATTGCAATAGAATCATGACTACTTTTAAAAAGTAATGAGGATTCCCTCATACACTGTTGTGGGATTGGTACAGCCACTATGGGAAACAGTCTGGAGGTTTCTCAAACAATTAAAAATGGACATACTTTTTGACCTAGCTGCGTATTTATCAAAAGAAAACCAAAACAATAATTTGTAAAGATCTATGTACCCCTATGTTCGTAACAGCACAATTTTTAATAGCCAAGATATAGAAGCAACCTAATTGCCCATCAACAAATGATTAAAGAAGTTGTAGTTCATATATACAATGGAATATTATTCAGCCATTTAAAAAAATGAATTCCTACCATTCTCAACAAAATGGATGGACCTAGAGTTTATTATGCTGAGTGAAATAAGTGAGACAAAGATAATACGATATGATTTCACTTATATGTGGAATCTAAGGAACAAAATAACTAATCAAAAACAGACTCACAAATATAGAGGACTATCTGGAGATGAACAGAGCGGAAGGGGGCTGGAGGTCTGGGAGAATGGGGTGAAGGGTTAAAGAAATACAAATTAGTAGCTGATAGATGGTCACAGGGATGGATCGCACTACATAAGGATGACAGTTAGTATTAATGTAATATAAAGAGGAAAGAAAAAGCAATTTGTGGATCTTTTCATGAACTATGTAAATGTCTAACCAATGTACTGAATATTTGAAACTAATAACAAAATAAAATAAAATAAAAAAAATAAAATAATAAAAAGTAATGATAATGAAGAGCAGGAGGAGTGAAAGTAAGTTTCACTCATGGAGCAAGTTTTTCTGTGACTCTCATGGGTGAAAATCAGGAAAAAAACCAACAAAAGTTTCTCTTTTTCCAGTACAGTAGTCACCCCTTATACAAGGTTTCACTTTGTGTGTTTTCAGTTATTCACTCTCAATTGTGGTCCAAAAATATTAAGTGAGATATTTCAGAAATAAACAAATTATAAGTTTTAAATTTCATGCCATTCTGAGTAGCATAATGAAATCTCATGCTGTCCATCTGTCCCTCTGAATCATTCCTCTGTCTCCACACTGTAGACACTACCCTTAGTCACATAGTAGCTGTCTTGGTATGGGATCAACTTTCAGGGTATTGAAGTGTTTGTGTTCAAGTAAACCTTATTTTACTTAATAATGGCTCTAAACTGCAAGAATATTGATGCTGGCAATTTGGACATGCCAAAGGAAAAAAAAAAAACAAACCTTAAAATGCTTTCATTAAGTGAAAAAAGCTTAATAAGGGAAGAAAAAAAATGTATGCTGAGGTCTCTAAGATCTATAGTAAAAGCTAGACCCCTATCTGTGACATTGTGCAGAAGGAAAAAGAAATTTACCATCACACCTCAAACTGCAAAAGTTACAACCACAATGCATGATAAATACTTATTTTAGATGGAAAAGACATTAAATTTGTGGGTAGAAGACATGATATTGTCCTGGCTTAAAGATCTTTCTGACATGTCATTAGGTCAAGAGTAGCCTAATAGTGTCACAATGCCTACACCTTTTACCTCACTTCATCTCATACGTAAGAGCTGTCTCATTTCACACCATCACGAAGTGAGTACAGTACAGTAAGATATTTTGAGAGAAAGACCACATTCATATAACTTTTATTATAGTATATTGTTATGATTATTCTATTTTAATACTAGTTATTTTTGTTAACCTCTTAATGTCCTAGTGAGCCTTTATAGATATTCATCATTTTAATATTAACTTCAATTTACTTGATGCAATAGATTCTACTAAGTGATGCTGGAGATACAAAAATAAATGACACATTTTATTTGCCATTAAAGGATTTATGAATATTTTATTGAACTTTCAGGTCCACAAATATAGTGCACATCATAAGAGTGCAGCTCTATTAATTGTTTTACAAACCGATCACACCCATGTAACCAGTATATAAATGAATGAACAGAAGTTATCAGTATTACTCAGATATATGGCTGACCCTAAATGTGATCCTATTAATTCTCCAAACTGTATCCCTAGTCTTAGTTCCCCCAAACTTACCCCACATCTCTTCTCTTTCTCTCCTATCCTTCTTTCCCTTCATCCATCACTGTGAAGTAAAGATTCATTGTAAGTTAGTACCATGGGGGAAGACATCAGACTGAGCACCAGGATGGAATCCTATTTGTCTTGTCTCAACCAGTTTAGTTTTTATGAGGCTTTGCTTTGCCTGAGAAGAGATTTCAATAGAATAATCTCTAGAGCAGCGGTCCCTAAACATTTTGCCACCAGGGACCATTGTTCCTATGAGAATCTAATGCCTGATGATAATCTTAGGTGGAGCTGAGGCAGGTGCTAGTGCTGAGTAGCTGCTGCAAATACAGACAAAGCTTCATTCACTTGCCTACGCTCACCTCCTGCCCTGTGGCCCAGTTCTTAACAGGCCACGGACCAGTACCGCACTGCAGCCCAGGGATTGGGACCCCTGCCCTAGAGCTAGTTTAGTAAAGGAAACAAGGTCTCTGAGGATTCTAGTTTCTAATTTGGCCCTGAGTCATGAATACAAAGCTATGACATCTAAGAAAATGAAGGCAGGAAAATAGTGAGGTTTTCTGATTACCTTATGAGTCTCCATTAACTTTTTGTTAACTTGTTGTGTATTAGACCACACAATGATTAATGGAACACATTCTCTCACCACCCTGGATCATAATTAAGGGAGGATAGTATAATTTTGTGTTTAAGAACAGGGCTCTTGAGTCAGAACACTTTTGTTCCACTTGTAGCTCTATAAATTCACTAGCAAAAGTGACATTAGAAAGGCTATTTATCCTCTTAATTTTGTTGACCTTTTTTCCCCAGTTGTTTCTTCTTCTTTACTGCCCTAATTGATTTCTCATTCATAGTTAATATCAAATGTAACTATTTACTCTTTCAATTATTTTTGTTGATGTTTAATGTTGTGATTAAAGTTTGTGTTATATACAGTAGGCAAAATTAACATAAGATTTTGTAATGGAACCTTGTAAACTTACTAATAATTTTTATCAAATGCTATTATTGCCTTAGATGTTTCAAGTAAATCTAATTAGTCTATGAAAAAGAAAAATTTTATTGGTACAGGTATGGTCCTACATAGTCCTTTTGCTTTCTTTCTTCCTCAGGGATAGTAACTAAGCAATACATCCCCAAAGCTAGACTTACAGAGACTTAGTTAATGCCAATAGGCAATTCATGGTTGTGTGACCAATACAGTACTTTCAAAAGGGGGTCCAGCACATGAGGTTTAATGCTCTGTGGTATTTCAGGTTTAACACTGCCTTGAATTTTTAAAACAATTTTATCTTTAAATTTAAGTCCTGTAATTAAAATCTGATATAGAAATGGGACATGTGCTGAGGTTTGGAGCCCAGCTCATATACATAGATATGCTGTACCTACCATATCTACCCAGGGGAGTCAGTGGTGCTCCTGGCCATGACCTATGATTACTATGTGGCCATCTGTAATCCTCGTCGCTACACACAGGTATTGACAAACAAGGTGGTATTCATTATCATATTGGTCATCCTACTGAGAACTTTGTCTTTTGCTATACCCTTTGTTTTACTCATCCCACGGTGACCATTTTGTAGGCACCAAATTATCCCTCAGACTTATTGCGAGCGATAGGCATCACTGGCCTGGCCTGTGCCAGCATTGAGGTCAACATCATCGATGGCTTATGTGCCATTTCTATACTGGTTTTTTACATTATAGCCATTGTTATTTCCTATGTCCAGATCCTTGGTACTGTCTTTGACTCCCTTGCCAGGACTCTCAGCTCAAAGCACTCAGTACCTGTGGCTCTCATGTGTGTGCCATTTTGGCTTTCTATGCCTCTGCGTTTTTGTTTTTGTTTTTGTTTTTTTCATTCACGATCCATAGATTTGGCCAGAATATATCACACTACATTCACATTCTCCTGGCCAATTCCTATGTAGTCATTTTACCTCCTCTTTACCCTGTAATCTATGGTATCAGAACAAAACATTTTAGAAAACAGGTGCTGAATGTATTTTCCAAGAAAAATACATAGCTCTGGTAAGGAATTAAATTTAAGGAGAGAGTGGTACTAATTCTCTATATTGAGAATGGGAAGAGAACATTTAGCAGTTATACAGGCCTTTTTTCAAGAAGGCTTGTCAGGCACCTTCTCGAACCCAGAAATGGAAAGTTAAGCCCAAGTCAAGTGTATGAATAAAAGGGGTTTGTAATTTTTAATTGTTTGAAAAAAATTCAGATTTCTCAGGTGAAAAAAATCCAACACCTTTTCCTGTTTCAATTATGACTGATATATCCATTATGACTGAGTCCACAGTCATAGTTTAAAGTAAAACTATCCCCGCCCCCAAAAATACCCTTACCACAAACAAACGAAAATCATAAAGCTCTTTACATTCTGATTGAAACAAAAATAGTGCCTCTTTCTGACTAGTATTTTTCCTAAAATAATAGATGCTGAAATATTTCCCACTTGCCTGGATTTCCTGTTAAAAAGAACGTTATTTTTGACTTTACCATGTTAATATTGGAAGTATGAAACTGATATCATGACTATGTAGTATGAGAAAGTTTGAGATTTTCCGCCACAAGTGGAATTGCAAAAATTTGGCAATGTTGGTAAATTTTCAGTCTTTTTTTGGTTTAAATCTGTATTGTGGTGCTTATTTGATAAATGAACACTTATAAAACCTGACTTACTGATACTAGTTGTTAAACAAACAATTGTCTTTCAAACAGTTTTGTCTCTGTCTTTTTTGTCATTCCACAGAGGAGTTTCAACCTTATGGAACGTTGGAAGTCTTAGAGATGTTCCAAGTATAGTTTTCTCGTGTGTGTGCGCGCGCATGCGCACGTGTATGTTTCAAGGTGGAACTCTGGTTCTATGTGATATCACCCAGTATTCTCTAGTTCTCTGTGACATCATTGACATTATGTAGAAAGTATTCAAAGGAAAATATGTTTGTAATTCCCTGTCAATAAAACAAAACTTTCAGCTATGTTTTATTTTAGAACTTCTTAGAGCTTTTAATTAACAAATATTCATTTGAAACTAAGATGTTATAGGTGTCAGAATGTTCCTTAGAGAGTCCCATGACAGTCATATTCTGTAGAAAGTACTTTAGAAAAAAAATTCTAATTTTTATTGCAATAGAAAATATGACATCATAAATTCTTAGAGGGATTTTGTATTGTTTATCATCATAACTTGAACTTGAAATTATTTGAAACTAATTAATCAGTTATGCTCTGTAGTTATAGGCACAAGTAGCCTTTTCCCAAATCCGGTTGTGACATTGAACCCATTCCTTATCTGTTTTTTCATTCTACTTATTAAATGAACTCTAATTTACATGGTCCCAATTCCATCTTGAATGATTTGGAAAGTGTTCATTCTCTTTATATATTTTGGCTAGTTAGTCTTTAAAAATTTGATAGATTTCACCAATGTAGACATCTGAGCTTAGAGTCCTTTGTGTTAGAAAGTTGCTAACTATTTTTTAATAGGAAAAGGACTATTCAGGTCATCAATTTCTTCCCGTAGTTGCAGTGAATGCCCTCAGTGAATGCATCACAGGATTCATATTCCTCTAGCTTCACCTTGTATTGAGGATGCTGATTTATGAGGCAAAAGGTTTTCTCAGTGTCTACCTCACCATCACTTTGATCTTCCCTTTGTTTCTGTGTAGCAGATAAGAACACTCCATATTCTCCACCCTCCCTCAGGAGTACAACACTGTTACTTATTACTTGAACCCAGCTAGTCTTGTGGAGCCAGGGATAATATATTACCAATTGGGTCAGTTCAGTCTCAGTCTTAAGTGCAACTGTGTTTCTGTCTTGAAAGTGGAGACTTTTCAGTAAATCTGCCCTTTCCCTAGTGTTGTAGGAAACTTCAACAGGAACCTGCCTGAAGCCTAGGGTTATAGAGTTGTTTCTGACTTTTTCCTTAGCAGCAATTGGCCTTCACTTGTGCTCTTCCTCCAGTGGCTAAAAGCTTTTGTTTCTTAGGGGAGAAAAACTGGTTGAGGTGTAGTTCCCGTCCTACAGTGGCTGATATTCATCTCTATCAGGACTGTTTTATAATGAAGGCCTTCTTGGGCCTCTAGTTCTCCCCTCAGACTTTTTCATGAATACTCGGTTGAGGTATAGGGAGAAAAACTCAAGGTGGTGTGAATTCCTCTTGTGTCATGTGCACATGACTCTCAGCCACCCTATATTCTCACATAGGGGCACACTCAGCTTTGAGGAATTATTCAACAATTTGAACAAATTCTTTTCACTGGCTTGCATGGCATCTGGCATCTGCCCTTGGTAAGCACAGGATCATGTTCCATCTTTCTCTGGAGTTGCCTATCTTTCCTTAGTTTTTGGGTTAGTTTTTGCTGTATGATTTCAGCTATCTGACAGGTTTAAGAAAATTGTTAGTTTTTAAATCTACTGTGTTTTTGTCATAAAGTTTTGAGTGATAGCCTTTTTATTTAGCTTTGTATATGCTAAGTGAAAGCTCTAAGTCCTGGTAAAAATTTTAAATTTGTTGTAGCATCTGAGTGGAAGGACATCTATGTGTCCATTGTCAACTTCCTACAACTGTATTTATCAAAGCAGGGACTGTGGGATGCTGGATCACAAATATCCAAAATTATAGATAAAAAAACAAACAGGATTTTATTTATGAAATATATCATATAAATTTTGCATATAATCATCTTGGAGTCAACCCTGTATTCTTAATAGGCTTCAAATCTTCTAAATTTTGAGAACTATCATTCTGGAAGGTTGAGACTTGATTATGAATCATATCCGTGGATGGAGAAAATGGGATAATCTTTAGGAAGTGAGATAGTTGAATGCAGAACTGGCTAACTCAAAACTGAAAAACAACCCACCCTCTGCCATACACGCATACATGCAGACACATATATACCCTTGACTTGACTAAATCCATGGAACTTTGTTTAATTACCTACCTGATGGAACTGTCCTATCTTCTGGAACTGTTTAATGACTTTATAAACATTATAGCTTTGGCTAATTATCTATTTTTTACTTCTGTCACATTGATAGAGCATAGTGTAATGTAGCTAAATATAGTGGCTAAGAATGTAAATCCGGTAGCAAACTTCCTAAATTCAATCCTGGCTCCACTTTTCAACATTTCTGTGATCATGAGAAAGTCAATTAATTTCTCTATTCCTCAGTTTCCTTAAAGTGAGGGTATTAATCCTTGTAAAATGAGGATATTAATAGTACAAACTTGTCTAATCTGCATGAGAATTTAATAGGTTAACTTATGTAAAGAATTCAGAAGGGCTATGAGAATGTAAGCTATATATAAGCATTAGATGTTATTATACTGAAAAAAAATGTTTGCACATCTAAATCAACTGTATCGAACTACTGAAACAAAATGTTTCCACCCGTTATTAATGTTCATGTATCGTAATACCCATTCTTTGCACACCCATATGCTACGGAGAAGCTGCAATAGATTCGAAAATTTGCTAAGAATAAACTGAGTAATTTTAATTAAGACTTCTTCTCCACCACCACCACCACCCACACACTTTCTGTTAATGAGACTTTCTATAGAAGTTACTTGTTCTCTGATGTTCCTCTGTTGTGAGTCTTCCTGTTTTGATTAGAAATATATGCCTAACTCTGAGGTTTAGAGTGTTCACGGCTCTTGAGCAAAACCAAGTTCTCCAGAATAGTCTTAGTCACTAAGAAAAATGATATTTTGAACTCACATTTGCCACACCTTTTCTTACCTTAGTCTTTTGGGGAATCACATGAGAAATAAAGGATATATTTACTGTGTGCACCTCTGAGACTTTGAAACTGATTATAAACCTTGCCTTTGGCAGAAATTCTTATCAATAATTAGATATTATCTAAATAGATTTCAACTGAGGGTAGTTATGGAGGATAAAATGAGCAGCAGCAATTTTGACATATGAACCTTTTTTACCTCCCCATTCAGTGAGATTCGGTTATATATGGAATCATTCTAAGATTATAGGAAATTATGGCTTTCGAGCTAGAAATACTTTGAATCTTAGCTCCTCTACTCATTATCTCATTGAATATGAGTTTGTTGAGCTATTAATCATATTGTTATTTATGATGATTAACTCTAAAAATATTGTAAGAGTTAAGTGATTACGTATACAAAACAGAATACAGAGCTTAGAACCTTGTAAATCTTTAACAAATATTGACTCTTTTCACATTGTAGCTTGGGGAGGATGAAGTGCATGTCTAAAATATTTTTTAGTGGTCAACTAATTTCCTTCTGCCTTAATTTGCACAGCTGCAGCTTCAATTTTAGCTGGATCTAAAAATCACCTAGGAGACTTTAAAATATAGAAGTCTGAATACTACTCCCATTATGGTTTTGCCTTCTCCAGAATTTCATTGAAATCAAATCATAGTTTATAGTCTTTTATCTGTTAGTCTAATACTTGTGATATTTATCCATGTGAAATACAGAACACCAAATGAAGCAATAGGATTTAGTGACAAGGAAAAAAATAATTAGCTACAAAAGTATAATTTGGCCAACAAAAACTTCTTTAAAGTAATAACAGATTCCAGAAGACTGTAAGATAATGACTTCAAAAGGCAAAGAAAATGTAACAACTGAAGGATGAAATTGCATAGCTAAAAAAATCATACAAGAATGAGGATAAAAAACTTTAGATGAACAATTAGAGAAATTAGCACTAATAGATTCACTAAGAAAGTATTTTTGCACATTTTTCCAATGTACTTGAGAAACAAAGTCATTTAGTCAAAAAGAAAAGATTAGGGTGAACAAAGAGAAATTTCTAAATCTGGGAATAAGTCTTAAATGGTAAACCAAAGATATGTGATTATATATCCGGTCAATTTAAATATCTCTTGTTTTAGCTTCAGATGATTTTCCATAGTTTTTATTAGTTTTGTTTTGTTTAATATTTTGACAAAGAGTCCTACTTGGTAATATAGCTGCCGAACATAATATTGTTAAAACATAGAATATATCTTTGGATGAGTTATTTCTTACAGAAAAATGTTAGCCCTCTGACCATTAAGAGGGGATCTTGATGAAGATGCCACATTTAAAGACAAATGATATAATATTTGTTCAGATACCAGACGCAACAAAAAGGATTTAATTCAGAGGCTTTGAAAAACTGAAAAATTTAAGAAACCTGTTCCATATCTTCTTGGTCCTTACCCCATAGATAATAGGGTTCACCATGGGTGGAACCAGAAGGTAGATGTTAGCCACAAATATGTGGACAGGGGGAGCCACGTAGTGCCCAAACCTGTGGGTGAGAAAAGAGAAGAAGGCTGGAGTATAGGATACCAAGATGATACACACATGGGAGCCACAGGTGCCCAAGGTCTTGAGTCGGGCATCTTTGGATGGGAGGTGGAAGACAGTATGCAGTATGAGGACATAAGAACAAATAATCAATATGAAGTCCACTCCTCCTGTAAGGAAGGCAACAACGAGGCTGTAGGCTCTGCGAATTCTTGTCTCAGCACAGGCAATCTTGATGAGGGCCATGAACTCACAGTAGGTGTGGGAAATGACATTGGTTCTGCAGTAGGGAAGCCAACGTAGCAGAAAAGGGTGAGGACTGAGAAGTACTGTGCCCCGAAGTATAATAGCTAGGCCCATCCCCCAATTACAGAATGTGTTAGAATAGCTGAATGTCTTAATGGATTGCAAATGGCTACATAACGGTCAAAAGCCATGGCCAGGAAGAATCCAGACTCCATGGTGGAGCAAGAGTGAATCAGGAAAACTTGAGTGAGGCAGGCTTCAATGCAAATCTCTCTATCATGAAACCAGAAGAGACTGAGAAGTTTAGGCACAGCTGTAGTACACACAATAAGGTCAGCTACAGCCAGCATGCAGAGGAAGAGGTACATTGGCTCATGGAGGCTGGGGTCTGTCTTGATGATAAACAGAAGAGAGAAGTTTCCCAGTAAAGCCAAAAGGTAGACCACACAAAAGGGGATGGAAATCCAGATGTGGGCAGCCTCCAAACCAGGAATGCCAATGAGAATGAAGGTTGATGGATGGACATTTGTCTTATTTGGGGCTGACATAATGAGTATCAGATGTTTTAGCTTTCTTTTCATGAATTTTTCTCTAAAGCAAACAAATAATAATTTTAATATTTTGAAATCTGTGGTGAGTTAAGTAAGCTAAAGTGCAGAGATTGCAGGTCATAAAGTAATTATAATTTCTGTAAATGTTTATATAGAAATTATTTCATCATCTAAGTGTCAGATATTATTTCAGGGTTATAATTTGTAATGTGGCTTATCTATAGATGCTAAATGAAGGAAAATAGCTAGGCACCAAATATCAAGTTAAATTAATGAAAATCAAAAATCTTCCATATACTGAGAGAAAAAGTGATACCAAACGAAAGCTGAAGAATGTATATGAGTAATGGATTTGGACAACTTAGTAATAAAAGCACAACTGTAGGACAGTAAATAGAGTGAAACAGAAGGAATAATAGGAGGTTTTGAATAGAAAATATTCTTTTCTAATAAGATTTTAGTTATAAAAGTTTGGGGACTTACCCACTTACAGGGTATAGCTTTGTGATTGAAATACCAAAATTTGAGAATGTGCCAATTCTTGTAGAATGTCGAGAATGAGGTTCATGCATCCTAACATGGGATTCATTCAGGATGACCAGAGTGGACCTGAGGACAGTGTGTCAGAAAATACACAGCTAGTTGTATTGGTCATAACTCTCTATTGGCCTGGAATTTATGTTTATTCCTGACCTTAGCAGCAAGAATTATAACAATATAATTATAATACATATTCTGAGCTTCCTTCACTTTCCTACATGTACCAATTAGTCAACTTTATGACATGCTATTAAGTTCACTCTATAAGCAGTCTATTGCATTCAAGCATTCCTTCATAACCCCTCCTTTGCTCTCCTTCATTGGCTAATCTCTACCTTAATTCCCATACTACTATTTGCAAATTATACTTGTTCCATATCTTAAGACTATTAGAACAACATTATGAAAGTGAAGGGGAGCAGAATATGCTACCCCCAAATATGCCACTGTGGCATGTTGATTATTTTGAATTAAAGTTATATGAGAAATAGCCAGTACAATAAGGACACTCTGACCCTCCTTTATTCCGTGAAAGCATAAAATAAATCCATGTTTACATACCCTCCCTGTACCAGGAAAATAGAAAGCATCATTATCCCCAGAAACAGCTATTCAGGGCCAAGAAGACTGCATAAACAAAACTTGTTACTTCTTCACTAATTTACTAACCCAAGCCCAGGTCCTCTCGTCTTGTCAATTCTTCACAAATTTATTGTTTCCTTGTCTAAAAAGAAATAGCTTCTTGCTTTGGTCACTTCTTTAAGTCTCATATTTTGATGGGTATCTGTACATAGAAAATTGAATTTGTTTGTCTTTTGTTAATCTCTGTTATATTAATATAATTATATATCTGCTAAAGAATGTAGAAGGAAAGAAGGAAAAAAATTTTTCATCCCTACAAAAGTTGTACTCCTCTCCTAATAGACAAATTGTTTTTCCTTTTCTTATTAGGAATACATTTGACACTGCTCCTGAGACACTTTTTTTACTATGAGTAAGTCAAGATTTATAGAGTCTCTGTGATCAATTATAAAAAAATCGTAAACCGGTGTCCACTGAAATGGGGACTGGACCTCAATATTGAATTAAAATATTAACACACATTTTTATCTCTCAATCTATTGTGGAATTTGCTTACTTTGGCCTTTTGGCCTTTAAGTTTGCTAGGAATGGATGTTCTTTTGACCCACCAAAACATGGGTCACAGAGCTTTGTAAAGTTTACATGATAGCATTTCTGTTTGAATTATGGTATAAATTAGGACACAAAGGATACGAAAAAATGAGATTATTGGAAGTTATTTAATAATGTAATAGACATTTTTAAATGCTTAAATGTGATTCCATTGTTTTCCTGAGAACATTTATGTATTAACTCATAAATTTTATCCCCATTTTAAGATGAGGAGAATTAAGTGACTTCTATAAGGTTTAACAGCTGGCAAGTGATGGACCTTGTTTCTAGTTCACACACTGATTCTAGAATTGTTATTATAAATTATAGCAATAAACTTCCCTAATGATGTAATAGTCTATTTGTATTTGTGCATATAAAAAAGAAGATAGGGATTATTCCATATCAAACATTAGAAAATACCAACATCATTGATTTGATTATGAATACTGATTAAAGCCTCCCCTCCCCCCATTTTTAAGTCTATAAAAGAACTAGTCCAAATCCAGGCTTTCTCTTCCTAATTAACCCCTTCCAATGTACTTACTCTTAAAAGATGAACTCTTACCTCAAAGTGAAAATTAACAGATGTCACCAAACAAAAGCTCTCTCAATCTTACCCTGTTCTACCATTAGGTTTATTTATATATACATTGAGCTAATGCATTTTTCATGCTTTCCCTTTTTAGTTTTGAAATAAAATTTTATATTCTTTTATCTATATATGTCATTCCAACAACATTCTCAAATTTTTCATGCACTTTAACCTTCACTGTCTCTATTTGTTCTATCCCATTACACAACTTAAATATATTTACCAATAGAAAGTATATGGACAGATTATGTAGAGAAAACATTCACGCTGAAGTGAATGCAATAGTGAATCATACGATAGATCTTATTTTTACTTGCAATCAGGAAATTAAAATTTTATATAAATATAATACAATTCATACATTATATTTTTAACCAAAAGAATGTCAAGATTGATTATAACAAGTGTTAGTGTGATTTGGATTAAAAAGCAACTGTTATGCACTTTTGATTGGAGAAATTGACCCAAATTTTAGAAGAAAACTGTGTAGTAACCATTGTTATTGAAAAAAAAATTGGCAGAACAATTTAACTACTTGTCGTCTTAGGGAATGAATAATGTTCACATATACACATGGAAGTATATAGAGTGATTCTCATTGTTAAACTGCCTGTAATACAATAAAAATGAAACATTCAATATGTCCATTAATAAAATAATAAGTTAAATATATGGACTATTTATATTATAGAATGTTCAAAAGCACTTAAAATAAATTATATTTATAAAAAATGATGTAGAAGGACATTCAAATGAAAAATAGCAGAAATTTGATTTTTTCATTAACACTGAAACACATACAAAAATTAAACATTTGTGCATGTGCATATGTGTATGTACATATAATATATAAACACATTTATACTGAGAAATTTATAAATACAGAAAACAATCTAAAAAGATGCTTACCCAATTTAGAAAAGGTCTAAAATATAGGATAAATGAGAAGAAATAGACAGCATGAGATAGCTATACACTGTGGTATGACTTTTTAAAATAGTGTCAATGTATTCAATATCTTCATGTGTTACCTATATAGTTCAAGATAAGCAAATAAATAAATGCAGAGTTACAACTGTATTCATCAGAAAAAAATACAAACCAAGAAATTACAAATGAGATTTGGCTTTTTATGTTTTGTAAAATATTAGGAATTTTTCAAACCTCTTAAAATACTTTTTCTCTTATCTTTCTGTCTAGAGAAGAGGTCGAGGTCACCTATTCAATTCATGAAGCTGATGGCTCGTGTCTTTGTTCCTCATGGTATTTCTTCACGCATGAAACATCTTAGTAAATTGGTTAGAAATGAAGACTCTACTCACATATCAGCTTCTCTGAGATTTTTTTTTTTTTGAGAAACCTTGAACTATCAATAACATCACCCCGCCCCCAGTGTCCCTGTGGTCTGTGCACTTGTCTTACTTGTCTTCTGTCTCTTGTCATATCATATTTTATATTTCTGCATCTCTTTTTCCTTTATTATACTGCAAATTCATACTTGGCATAGAACATGTATTTTCATATTTTATCCTATTCCAATGAATTAATGAAGATAAAAAGAAGAAGAATTACTATTATTATTCTGGTAAATAATTTCAACATAAATGTAAGACAATTAGAGGAATCACTACAGATTTATTATAGTCCACATTGTCCTTAAACACTGTGGTCTATTAACAGTTTCCTGATTATAACATTAAATCTTTCAGACATACTCAGGGATAAGTCTTCAACAAAGTTGAATTCTATTTGCATTTTTTTCTTGTCTGATTACAGGATGCAGAAAAAGAGAGAACAGAGGAAAAGAAACTCATATTTGCTTTTGAGAAGAATAAAATAAGTAAACTATAATGTCTTCTGGAAAATTCTACATCCCTATGCATCCCTTAACAAAAGTAAAACAAATCTACTTGAATTGGCTTATATTAAGGTACTATATTATTTACATTGCAGACATTATTCCAGTTAATCCTAAAGGAAGTTTTTGGACAGATAATTATAATTATAACACAGATTAAAAATAAGCTCAGACACTTACATTTCCTAAAGCTATTCTACTATGAACTCAAGGAGATGGAATTCAAACCCAAGTATAATTATAACATTTATAATCTTTACATTAATTTACATTAGGAGATGAGTACTACATAAAATTTTATGAATGTAAAACAACATAACGCATGTAAGTCTGCTTTGAGCAGCATGGAACATTGCTCAAATATCATAGATTTGCTCAGAAGATAGGATTGATACATCTATACTTCAATCTTTTTCTTCATCGGTCTTCCTCTGATATACTAAACTAAACAGAAAAACTTCTGTACAGATTTATTCTCAAGCAATGTTACAGCTTAATCTTAACCCATAACAGTGTAAACAGTGGCAGTCTATTCAGGGGCCACCAACCCAAATGAGTTCAGTTGCCCAAGAAATTCTACACATGCCTGTTTTTCAAAGCTTGTTTGCTCTAATTAGAGCCCTAAAACCTTCTGCTTGGCTATTGTCCACCTAGCCCCTAACACAGATAAGAGTGACCACACTTTTACCTTGCTGGGCTTCTATGGGGATCAGGATGAGCACCTACCTGGTCTGAGAAAACCTTTAGTTCTCTCAAGGCTTATAGCTTTTCCAAATGAGCTCAGCTATAGACATGTTTTCTAATTTTTGAGGCTCCCATGGGCAGGGAGTGGAGAAGGCGCTTGATGGTGTCAAGGAAAAAACCATTGGGAGTTAAAAATTTTAATTAAAAACTCAGGACCCAAGCTTTTAGGGGTAACATCTTAATCCCAAGAGAATCCAAGAAGGGTGGAGGAAGGGAAGGTGAGTCTTTATTGATTGTCTCTGGAGCCTACCTCTCAGAATCATTTGCTCTTAAATATATCATATGTATGTATCAAAAAAGGAAAGATATTATTGTGTGATCATCACCCAAAGTCAAAACTACTTACATGACCATATATTTGATACCCTTATCCTTATCTACCTCCCTCCATTCCCCCTTTTACTCTGGTAGCCACTAAACTGTTATCTGTGTTTATGACGTTTTGCTTGTTTTTCTTGTTCATTTGTTGCTTTCAGTTTTATATCCCACATATGAGTGAGATCAAGTGGTTCTCAACTTTCTCTCTGACTTATTTCACTTACACTAATAATCTCGAGATCCATACATGTTGTCACATGCCGGAGCCAGCCGGCTAAAGTCGAACAGCACCTAAAAGAGGGGGGTGAAGCCTAAGGAAAAAAGAAGACAGGAAAGCGCTTCGGGAGGGCATACAGTCAATGCTGCAGCCCCGTCTTTATTTAGCTCAGCCTTTATATATGTTTTAGGATACAAAGCATAACGTATATCATTCGAATACTAACATTCACACAAGATCATAAAACATCCTTGTTATCTGGGTACAAACATTCTTGCTTTCAAGGCTGTAAAAACATTCCATTACCTTAAAAAGTTTCTTAATGGGTGAATCTCCTCATTAGGGTCAGTAATGTTTAACTTTTAACTATTTGCTTCTTTTAATCAATGATAACATAGCCTCAGCAGCTGCTTCAGGGCTCCAAGCAGTCTCAGCAAAGTTTTATGGCTCCCAAACTACGTGACACCTTCAGTGCCTTGCAATGGCTCCCGACATCTCCCCCTTTTTTATTTTTTAAAATGCCAAAGCTTTCCCAGCTATGGCGCAGATAGACTGTGCCTGTCTTAGGCGACCCTCCACGGGTCTGGGCCTTACCCGTCATTGGCACATGAAAGTCTTGCAATCATGCCCTGTCTTAGGTTGGTCCCAGCCCTGAAGGATTCTTACCCGTCTCTGACTACCAGCCTCTGCAATGGGAGATGTATATTAGTTTAAACCTGAGCCTGGAGCCTGAGACCATGCATTTGTGGAATAGAACGTAAGCCTTCAATACATTGACCATGCTTTGTAGCACTGCGATCCCCTGTAATTCAGGAAGCTGTTTTTGAAAAGTGTCAGCAATGTGTTTGCAAATCTGCAATTAAACCTGAAGCATTACCATACCCCAAAATATGCTGTCTTACTTTATCCCATTCAAACATACTTTCATAATACAATACAGGAGTTATACAAAAAGAAGTAGCATTCCAATTACATTTAAGTTGCACACATTCCTGCAAACTAACAATTTGATCTCCTAACAATATAACTGTTTGCTGTAAATCTGCTACTTGACTTTGCAATACAGAGTCAATTTGTCTTTGAGAAGTCCATAACTGTTCAGCATCCCGATGCCAGGTTCTAACATGATCAGCAGTCTGTACAGATTGATGCAGAGCCACTCCAGCCGTGGTAGCAGCAGCAGTAACAGATGATACCCACAACAGCAGCAATCAGCATGCCAAGGAATCTTTTAGCTCTTCTTTTAACATGGTCCATCAGTTGCTGCAAAATCATAGTGGCAGGAGAGTCCTGCCAGGGTCGAGACAATCTAACCGGCATCCATACTCAGTTCTAGCTCTAAGGATATATAAGCTTTCATATGACTTGTTAAAAGGAATAGAAGAGTTAATACAAGTGTAAAAAGACAGTATTTACATGAAACATAACCTAGAGTTTCATTCCACCCCACCTTGCCCTTCATAACGATATAGGAGAGCCGAACACAGACTCGAGCAAAGTGAGTAACATTTTTAAAACCTTCCATACTTAACAAAAACAAGTGACCTACCCCAGCAATTTGTTCAGAAGTCTGCTAAATTGTCAACCACAGCTTGAGCACCTAGCTGTAAACAGTGCTCTCCAGCTCCCATGCAAAGTGGCATCCCTTTCGTTCCCACCGTATAGTTCTTAATCACTCTCTGTTAGATCCTTGTACTATACTGGCTGCTGCAAAGGCTCACTGGCCTGTTTCACCCAATGCTGATGAGCTGCTGTGCTACCTTGTTCATCTTGATTTTAAAAATTTAAAAAGTATATAATGCTCTATTAAGCCTCTGTCTCAGGGTATACCATATTCCCCCTTTTTGTTTTATAAGCTTATCCTTCTTAGAAATGTTGCAGGAGACACCCCAAGGGTGTCTTCTGTGAACACTGTTTTTTTCCCCTCTAAGCTTGCGCAGAAAACACAAAACAGAAACAAAACAGACACTCAGACAAGGACAATTACTGGGTGTAGGTGGGCCTAGAGAAATTTGCCACCTACCACTAGACAAGACCAAAGACAATAAACAGACTTTGACAACAGGGCACAGGAGGCGGCGTCCCGCTGCCTGGCCATGGTCCGGGAGATATGACTGCGTCCAGTCTCTCCATGGACCCCTGGTGACCGGTCAACAGAAACAGGAACAGAAAGGTACCTTTAAAAGCACTGAAATTGTAATTTAGTCATTACTTTTCTCATTTCCAATACAAAATCAAGTTATCTTCACTGTTGACTCCATGATAAAATGTCCTAAGTTTTAGACTAATTAACCAATAAAAGAAAAAGAAAATCATAAAAAGTTTTTAAATTTCAAGTTAGAGAAAACCCTTTACCACACAATAATGAAACCTGAGCAATGCAAGTTTGTGACTACAAGAGTGTCTTTCAAAAATACAGTATTTAAAATTCCTTTTCACCAGCGGTTAGTTTCCAAGGACTATCCAATGCAGTGGGCCCTTCTAAAATAGAGAACAAATTAGTTAAAGCACATGTGAGGATAAAGGGAAGACAGAGCCATTAATATCTCTCAATAATTTTTGAAAATTATTAACAGTATTGAGAGCTTCTCGCCTAATTTCTATTTTTTGAGGAGTAAATTTCTGTTGCAAAATTTCATAACATCCCTTCCCATCGAGGACATAGTCCTGGTGAGCGAGGTGGAGGCTTCTGTGGGGACCGGTTTCGAGGACAATTTCGAGCAAAATGCCCAGGTTGCTGACATTCAAAACAACGCCAGGGCTGCGGAGAGATCTGCCTCGATTGTTTCTAGTTTGTTGAAATAGCACTTCTTTTACTGTTTTCCCTTGTAATGCTGCGGCCATGGCTAGACCCTGCGTATATGCTGGTCCAATATCAGCACATAATCGAATATAGTCCGCAAGATTTCCTTTCTTCCTATGAGGTCTGAGAGCGGCCTGACATGCGGAATTAGCATTCTCATAAGCCAGTTGTTTTACTAAGATTAGTCCTGCATCTGATTCTCCTATTAGTCTTTTAGCGTCTCCATGAGCCTGGCCACAAAATCCTGAAAGTCTCTGGCCCTTGCCTTATCTTAGATAAATCTTCAGTTTGCCTTCCATTAGCAGGTAATTTATACCAAGCCCTTTTCGCAGCAGCACTTATTTGTGCATAAGCTCCTCCTTCGTACCCTAATTGCTGATCATTCGCACAATATTGGCCTTCTCCTGCCAACATCTCATATGTGGTTAGTATTGGGGGATTCTGATTTCTATTCAATTCTGCTGTTTTTTCACATAGATCACAATATTCTGATTTCCATAGCAAAAAATCCCCAGGGTGAGACAAGCTCGAGCCAAATTCTCCAATCAGCTGGAGTTAGGGCTTCTAAAGATAACGTTTCCAACATAGCCTGAGTGTAAGGAGCAGTGGGGCCATATTGTGCACAAGCCAATTTCAATTCTTTAATAGATTTAAAAGGGATGGGGTTATACCGTTTCAGACGAACTGGCTGACCCTCCTCATCTCGAGCCTCTTGTTCTGTTACAGGGCACATTAAGTGAAATCCCTGTGTATCCTCACCTCTTTCTATAGCCTGATGTAACGTAGTTTGTAAAGGTGAAAGAGGCTTAGGTCCTCGAGGTTGCTTAACAACCGCAATGACGGCTGTGGTTCTTCGAACGGAGGCGGGGGATACGGATCTTTGCTAGGCACTTTAAGGTTTTTCTCCAAGCCTCCCAGCCATAAGGTTAATTGTTGCACAGCAGTTTGCAAACCCTGAACATCTTTCTCTAATTTCTTAGATGTATAATCAGAGCCAACAGCCTCGATAAGTGGGAAATAGCCTCCATTGTTATGGAACTGTGAGGCTCCTCCTCCAACTGTTTTGCATCTCTGGGGCTCAAAAGCTCCTCTTATCTTTAATTAGCATCAGATCAAAAGGTTTCCCACTCGTCTCCTCGGGCGGGCAGTAGGTCTAGTCTCACTCTCCTTTTCAAATGGGGGACATCTATATTGTTTCCCTCTCTCATGCCTGGGATCTAAACTATCTCTAATTAAAGCCCACAAGCCAAAAGTATCTGCAGGTACCTTGCCAGGACCGTGGACATCATAATAATCTTGTAGTTTTTCTCCCACCTTTTTCCATATTTCTAAATTCACCGTTCCCTCCTCAGGGAACCAAGGACAAACTTTCTCTACAAATTCTAAAAAATTACACAATTGTTGATGCCCTACCTTAGCATCTCTAGCTCGGAGCATATTCTTAAGCATATGTACAAAAAGCATGCGGCCGTTTCCAGTTCCCATTTTTCTTTACTTAAGTCGACTTTCCTCTTTTTCTATCTATTTACAAACACCGCAACCCTTACTTTTCTGAGCGCTCACTACACGCGGTGTCTTTCTTACTCCTGGACTGTTCCACCGCCCTCACCTCTGCCGATTATCGGCTTTATACTCGGGGGGCCCCCCTTTCTCCTGCGGTGGCGGTCTTCACCTCAACGTTCATCAACGTTCTGTCCCAAATTCAGGTCCCTGTTCGGGCGCCACTTGCCGGAGCCAGCCGGCTAAAGTCGAACAGCACCTAAAAGAGGGGGTGAAGCCTAAGGAAAAAAGAAGACAGGAAAGCGCTTCGGGAGGGCATACAGTCACTGCTGCAGCCCCGTCTTTATTTAGCTAAGCCTTTATATATGTTTTAGGATACAAAGCATAACGTATATCATTCGAATACTAACATTCACACAAGATCATAAAACATCCTTGTTTTCTGGGTACAAACATTCTTGCTTTCAAGGCTGTAAAAACATTCCATTACCTTAAAAATGTTTCTTAATGGGTGAATCTCCTCATTAGGGTCAGTAATGTTTAACTTTTAACTATTTGCTTCTTTTAATCAATGATAACATAGCCTCAGCAGCTGCTTCAGGGCTCCAAGCAGTCTCAGCAACTGTTTTATGGCTCCCAAACTACGTGACACCTTCAGTGCCTTGCAATGGCTCCCGACAGTCACAAATGGCAGTATTTCATCTGTTCTTATGGTTGAGTAATATTCCATTGTATAAATATATCATTTCTTCTTTATCCAATCATCTATCAAAGGGTGCTTTGATTGTTTTCATGTCTTGGCCACAATGATTAATGCTGCAATGAGCATTGGGGTCCATATATATTTAGTAACAAATGTTTTCAAATTTTGGAGGTAGATACTCACAAGAGGGATTGCTGGGTCATATGGTAATTCTATCTTAGTTTTTGAGGAACCTCATACTATTTTCCATAGTAGCTGTATCAATTTACATTCCCACCAGCAGTGTATGAAGATTATTTTTTCCCCACAACCTCTCCAACACTTGTTATTACTTATCCTGTTGTTGAAAGCCGTTCTAACAGGTATGAGGTGGTATCTCATTGTGGTTTTGATTTGTATTTCCCTAATAGCTAGTGAGGTTGAGCAACTGTTCATATGTCTGTTGGCTGTTTGTATGTCTTCTTGACAGAAGTGTCTATCCAGGTCCTCTATTTTTTAACTGGATTTTGTTGTTATTGTTTAGTCGTATGAGTTCTTTTTGTATTTTGGATATTACTCCCCTATTAAAGATGTAGTTTGCAAAAATCTCCTGATCATTTGGTTGCCTTTCGGTTTTGTTGATGGTTTCCTTTTGCTGTGCAGAAGCTTTTTAGTTTGATATAGTCCCATTCATTTATTTTTGCTTTTACTTTTCTAGGCTTTGTCACCAAATGCATAAAATTCTCTCTAATCTAAAGTCCATGAGTTTAGTACTTATGTTTTCTTCTATACATTTAAGTCTTATATTGAGATCTTTGATCCATTTTGACTTAATTTTGGTGCATTGTGACAGATAGAAGTTTAGTTTCAGTCTTTTACATGTGACTTTCCAATTTTCCCAGTACCGTTTATTGACAAGGCTTTCTTTTCTCCATTACATATTTTTGGCTCATTTGTAAAAAATTATTTGCCCATTTACATGTAGGTTTATTTCTAGGCTCTTAATTCTGTACCATTGGCATATGTGCCTTTTTTGCCAATATCATGGTGTATTATTGAATTGTATGCTTGAAACCTGTATGATTTTATTAACCAATGTCACCCCAATAAATGTAATTAAAAATAAATAAAATCACATAGATCTTTCCCTTTAAAAAATAAAAAAAACAGTCTCAAGTCCCTTCATTTTAAACAATGCCTTTTTATTTTTAATATAGAAAAATATAAAGAAAAAACTAATATTGATTATAATGTTAACTTGATTTGGTTTAATTTTGTTCTATGATTTTATCATTTGTATAATTTTGAAGATTTAAATCATATTAGAATTAAAAATTTTATATCATAAATTTAAGTTTTATGTTATGACATATACCTTATTTTCATAATTCATCAGAATAAATTTCACAGAAAATTTATTATATTATATAAAATAAAATGGAGATTTTGATAAAAATTGAATTGTATCAAAATATGAATATGGAAAACTTTACATATTTAAACATTCAATCTTCTCAGCCATTTAAAGGTATTCTAGGCTCCTTGAAGAACTTGAACAATTTTAAAATCATTATTGTGTTGATGTCGCTAATTTTTAGATTGCAGAACTTGAAATTTTATCATTTTATTTTTACATTTAATTATATTTTCATGTATGTCTTAAGTCTTATGTAAATTACATATATACAGTGGGGCCCCATTATATGGGGATTTCATATTTACAAATTTGTCTGCTCCCTAAAATTTATTTGTAAACCAAAATAAATGCCTGTGGCACTTTAACAGTCATTTGAAGATATATAAAGAGCTGGGAAAAATTTGAGTTGCCTGACAAGTACATTTCAAGCTGAGTTTGAATAAAGTGATACTCTGACTTCTCATTTTTGGCTGTAAACAAGTGTCATTTTTGTGTTCTATTCATGTTTTTCTTATCTTTATGCTTTTGTTGATGATTCCATTGTTTAAAATGGCCCCCAAGTATAGCGCCGAAATGCAATAGACTAGATAGATATTTTTATTTATTTATAAAGTGCACTGGAATAAAATACTTTTCTAGTGTTCCTAAGTGCAAGAAGGTTGTGATGTATCTTGTGGAGAACATAACTGTGTTAGATAGCGTTCTTTCAAGTAGGAGTTATAACATTGTTGGTTGTGAGTTTAAAGTTAATGAATCAAAAATATAGTACACCCAGACAAAGGAAGAGGAAATTCACCTATCTGAATATGAAGACACTCTGGAAAGTACTAAAGTAACATCTGTAGTGTGTGATAAAGGAATGAAAATGATAAAAAGGAGGTTACATTTGTGGATTCATGAGATGACAATTAATTTAAAAAATGTAGTGCTCCGCATTGTTGTGAGGTCAAAGGTACTTATAATTAATTATATTGCTTTCACCCAGAGTCAAAAAAAAGTCAAACTCATCTTGGCTGTGCTGGTTAGCTAGCACATTTCAAAAGGCAACAAGTCATGAAACATGTTACACTTACAGCTAAGGCTGTTTTTGCTTATCAGGAGGCTGCAGAAGAATTTTTAAAATGCTTGTTACAAGAAAGTACACAAGAAAAGGATTCTGTGGAAGGGCAAGTTTTCAACACTGATGAGACAGGCTTATTGTATAAAATGTTTGTGAATGAACATATTAATGCAACTGGACTCCAAAGCTTATGGCTTGTAATTATTTAAGGACTATACCTTTAATCATTTGTAAGAACTATGTATTAAATGAAGTATCTTTAAGCAGAAACACAAATAAAACAAGGTTATGTATGCGTTGGTTAACAAAAAAGTTGTGCCAAGAAATTCACAGAAACCTAACTCTGTATTTCCAGTAGGAGCAATAATTCCTCCTTTCTAATTCATTGTTCACAGTGACTTTATAGAACAGAACTGAGAAGGAGAATTGACTATGTGTGTGTGAATACAGGTAGTATATGTGTGTATTCAACACACACACACACACACACACACACACACACACACACACACACACATATTCAAGGATGGGCTTGCTTTCTCTCTCCCCATGGGAGAATTCATAGGCTGAGAGAATCTCTCAGTGCAGAGCAATGACAGGTTGGAGGAGGGGTGATGTAAATAAAGTAAAACTTTGCTTTTATCCTTTTTAATCTGTCTTTTCTTGTTCTATGTCCTACTGGGCTCTCGTAAACTCTCATCTGGAACTCTCACAAAGATATTTTCATCTATCAATGGTTGTTAAATTGGTGTTTCCATGAGTGGAAGGAGAACTACTGGGACCTCCTAAATCTGTCATCTTACTACCCTAAACTTCACTCTTTGGCCTTCCTTAGAAGCCAGTGCTCTAAGGCTCTCTTCTTGAGAAACTAGAATCTTCAGAGACCTTGTGTTCTTTACAAAACTAGCTCTAGGGGATAGTCTATTGAAAGCCCTTCCAGGCAAAGAACAGTGCCCTCATAACAATTGAGCAGGTCGAGACAAGACAGAGACAGGATTCCATCCTGGTGCTCAATCGGGTGAGTCTTCTCTATGTCCTAACTCACAGTGCATTCTTATTTCACAGTGATGGGCGAAGGAAAAGAAGAGGGATAGGACAGGAAGAGAAGAGATACAGGATAAGTTTTGGAGAAGGAAGAAAAGCTGAAGCTTAGGGAAAGAATAGGATCACATTTAGGAAGGGCCATATAACACTAGAAAAACATTGGGATTTCATCCTGAATCCTTTTGGTGTACATTTAGAAAAACCAGTCTCCTGATATCTAAAGAATGATGGATAACATAGTATCTTTGGACTAAGTTCAATATGTTTTAAAGAATTATCTTTGAAACTAACAACATATTTAGGGTTTTTATCTTTATTTTGTATATTTTATTTATAGATGAAAATGCTTATCTATCTTCCTTTGATTACAGAGTGAATAAGCCGTGAAACTGGTTTCAGTACACTTACTATCACTGTTGTAGAGCTCATGCTTTTAAGCACTGCAAAGTACTGTGCTCTAATACATCCACGAAGTGATGAGGGTCTAAACTAGCCCTATTAAGATGGAACAAATGTACCAATTTTAAAGATACTGGAGAACTCGAATTAATTGTATTCTTTTTTTATGTGTGAGGAAGAGAGGAGGTTGCTATTCAGAAATTTTGATCTAGTCAGTTCACTAAATAGTAATGATTGATGTAAGACGGACAGTTATAAAATTTCACTTTTCTGTATGTCTTCCAATTATTTTTCTTGGTTGTTCATATTACTGTGTCTCTAATTAACCAACTACTGAAGACCCATTGAGGAATACAATTATCTGAGTTGAGAGATATAATTCCTTAATTATTTTATTTTTAAGTACAGAATATGATACCGTTTTCCCCTCTAACAACAATAAAAAATACTTACAAAAAGTCAGAAAGGTAACTCCTTTATGATGAACTTTGCATCTATTAGCTAAAGTAATTTTCTTATTTATTGAGAATTTATTGCATATAGGTATGATGAAAAAGGAAAAACATTGTTTTTCTAGATTCCTCAGATTATTGCCTACATTTCTAATCTTCAGAGATGTTATTTAAGAATACAAAAATTTTATTTCATAAAATAACCTTCCATTGAAACTTACACTGATAAGTCACAGAATCTTTTGCTTCCAGAACTGAACCCTAATTTCACATCTTTGTTGTCCACATCACACTTGTTTTAGAGTATTTACTATTCCAGTACAAGGCCAGAATATTAAAGAAAAAAAGACTTTTTTCTTTTGGACACATCAGAAAGTATCTTCCACACACACACAAAAATGTATTGTTCTTAGCTTGCCTTCCTTACCACTGTTTACTATATCTTCCTGGGAGCCCCGTTTCCTCATATTGTATTGCTCCTTCTATTACTTTTTTATTCTGGACAGCACACTCTTCTTGACTTTGCTTCCCATATATCAATGTCTGGATAATACTCTGATTGTCTTATTGAAACTGTGATCATAATAGGTATTGCTCCTCTGGAAATCGCCAATGATACAAAATGATGAAAAGTACTTTTTATTACAAAACAATCACACATAATGAATCCTTTAAATATATGCCTCTAATAAATGCTGTAAATGAGGTACGTGAAAGAATGAAAGAACAGTGGAACTAACTTTGACAGTGATATATTCAGTTTGTTCAGAATACGCTTTTTATCTAGTCTCTTCAAAATATTTTCCATATATCTTAAACACAAAATTACAAATGCCTCAGATTCATGATGAACATGTGCCGGAGCCAGCTGGCTAAACTCGGCTAAACTCGAACAGCACCTAAAAGAGGGTGGTGAAGCCTAAGGAAAAAAAGAAGACAGGAAAGCGCTTGGGAGGGCATACAGTCAATGCTGCAGCCTCGTTTATTTAGCTCAGCCTTTATATATGTTTTAGGATACAATAGCAAAGCACAAGGTATACATTTCAATGCTAACATTCACACAAGATCTTAACATTCTTGTTATCTGGGATGTAACACATTCCATTATCTTAAAAGGATTTCTTTAGGAGGCAAACCTCCCCTCCAGGGTCAGTACTAATTAAATTAACCATTTGCTTCCTTTAACCATTGATAACATAGTCTCAGCAGCTGCTTTAGGGCTCCAAGCAGTTTCAGCAACTGTTTTATGGCTCCCAAACTATGTGACACCTTCAGTGCCTTGCAATGGCTCCCGACATCTCCCCCTTTTTTATTTTTAAAATGCCAAAGCTTTCCCAGCTATGGCGCAGATAGACTGTGCCTGTCTTAGGCGACCCTCCACGGGTCTGGGCCTTACCCGTCATTGGCACATGAAAGTCTTGCAATCATGCCCTGTCTTAGGTTGGTCCCAGCCCTGAAGGATTCTTACCCGTCTCTGACTACCAGCCTCTGCAAATGGGAGATGTAATTAGTTTAAACCTGAGCCTGGAGCCTGAGACCATGCATTTGTGGAATAGAACGTAAGCCTTCAATACTATTGACCATGCTTTGTAGCACTGCGATCCCCTGTAATTCAGGAAGCTGTTTTTGAAAAGTGTCAGCAATATGTGTTTGCAAATCTGCAATTAAACCTGAAGCATTACCATACCCCAAAATATGCTGTCTTACTTTATCCCATTCAAACATACTTTCATAATACAATACAGGAGTTATACAAAAAGAAGTAGCATTCCAATTACATTTAAGTTGCACACATTCCTGCAAACTAACAATTTGATCTCCTAACAATATAACTGTTTGCTGTAAATCTGCTACTTGACTTTGCAATACAGAGTCAATTTGTCTTTGAGAAGTCCATAACTGTTCAGCATCCCGATGCCAGGTTCTAACATGATCAGCAGTCTGTACAGATTGATGCAGAGCCACTCCAGCCGTGGTAGCAGCAGCAGTAACAGCGATGATACCCACAACAGCAGCAATCAGCATGCCAAGGAATCTTTTAGCTCTTCTTTTAACATGGTCCATCAGTTGCTGCAAAATCATAGTGGCAGGAGAGTCCTGCCAGGGTCGAGACAATCTAACCGGCATCCACACTCAGTTCTAGCTCTAAGGATATATAAGCTTTCATATGACTTGTTAAAAGGAATAGAAGAGTTAATACAAGTGTAAAAAGCAAGTATTTACATGAAACATAACCTAGAGTTTCATTCCACCCCACCTTGCCCTTCATAACGATATAGGAGAGCCGAACACAGACTCGAGCAAAGTGAGTAACATTTTTAAATCCTTCCATACTTAACAAAAACAAGTGACCTACCCCAGCAATTTGTTCAGAAGTCTGCAAAATTGTCAACCACTTGAGCACCTAGCTGTAAACAGTGCTCTCCAGCTCCCATGCAAAGTGGCATCCCTTCGTTCCCACGTATAGTTCTTAATCACTCTCCTGTTAGATCCTTGTAGTATACTGGCTGCTGCAAAGGCTCACTGGCCTGTTTCACCCAATGCTGATGAGCTGCTGTGCTACCTTGTTCATCTTGATTTTAAAAATTTAAAAAGTATATAATGCTCTATTAAGCCTTTGTCTCGGGTATACCATATTCCCCCTTTTTGTTTTATAAGCTTATCCTTCTTAGAAATGTTGCAGGAGACACCCAAGGGTGTCTTCTGTGAACTCTGTTTTTTTCCCCTCTAAGCTTGCGCAGAAAACACAAAACAGAAAACACAAAAGAGACACTCAGACAAGGACAATTACTGGGTGTAGGTGGGCCTAGAGAAATTTGCCACCTACATCCTAGACAAGACCAAAGACAATAAACAGACTTTGACAACAGGGCACAGGAGGCGGCGTCCCGCAGCCTGGCCATGGTCTGGGAGATATGACTGCGTCCAGTCTCTCCATGGACCCCTGGTGACCGGTCAACAGAAACAGGAACAGAAAGGTACCTTTAAAAGCACTGAAATTGTAATTTAGTCATTACTTTTCTCATTTCCAATACAAAATCAAGTTATTTCACTGTTGATCCATGCTAAAATGTCCTAAGTTTTAGACTAATTAACCAATAAAAGAAAAAGAAAATCATAAAGTTTTTAAATTTCAAGTTAGAGAAAGACCCTTTACCACACAATAATGAAACCTGAGCAATGCAAGTTTGTGACTACAAGAGTGTCTTTCAAAAATACAGTATTTAAAATTCCTTTTCACCAGCGGTGTTAGTTTCCAAGACTATCCAATGCAGTGGGCCCTTCTAAAATAGAGAACAAATTAGTTAAAGCACATGTGAGGATCAAGGGAAGAACAGAGCCCATTAATATCTCTCAATAATTTTTGAAAATTATTAACAGTATTGAGAGCTTCTCGCCTAATTTCTATTTTTTGAGGAGTAATTTTCTGTTGCAAAATTTTATATCCTAAATATTGAACAGAATCTTGTATATTCTCAGGAGCTATCTCGAGCCAATATTTTTCCAGAGCAGTTTTTCCAAATGAAAAAAGAAGATTTTCTCTTTCTTTTTTACAACTTCATATGTTCACTCATGTTCTTGTCCTTTATTTTCCTCTCAGGATTTCTCTTCACAAAACTTCTACTGCTTTTCTCATTCCTTCAGTTTGCCTCTTCTCATTCACTCAGAAATAAACAACTTTAAGACAAACACCTTTCCTTCAATTCCCTTCAAAACAAATCTCTATACTTTATACCTTCTTTTGTGCCTCAAACGACCTTTAAATAACCTGAAACTATTTTAGGATAAAATTACTCTCCTTTTTCTTAAAAAACACATCCTTTATATCTCAAAACACATATTTTGCATACAGATTTTTTCTTTTATTTGCATTATTCCTAGTAAAACATTTACTTATACTAGATTTCATAACTCTTAGTAGCCTTAATTTCTAAGAATTTATCCAAAGTTATAAATACTAACACATTCTATATTAAGAGTTCTAAGTAGATGCACAGCAGTTTGCAAACCCTGAACAACTTTCTCCAATTCCATAGATTTATGAATCAGAGCTAGCAGCCTTGATAAATGGGAAATAGCCTCCAATGTTATGGAAATGTGTGGCTTCTTCCTCCAACTGTTTTGCATCTCTGGGGCTCAAAGTCTCCTCTATATCTTTAGTTAGCATCAGATCACAAGGTTTCCCGCTCGTCTCCTCGGGCTGGGCAGTAGGTCTAGTCTCATTCTCCTTTTCAAATGGTGGGACATCTCCTATATTGTCCCGTATTTCTTCCCCTTTCTGGCTTTCCCCAGCCTTAACCCTCTCATGCCTGGGATCTAAACTATCTCTAATTAAAGTCCACAAGCCAAAAGTATCTACAGGTACCTTGCCAGGTGTGTGGACATCATAATAATCCTGTAGTTTTTCTCTCACCTTTTTCCATGTTCCTAGGTACACTGTTCCCTCCTCAGGGAACCAAGGACAAACTTTCTTTATAAATTCTAAAAAATTACACAATTGTTGATGTCCTACCTTAGCTCCTCTAGCCCGGAGCATATTCTTAAGCATACGTACAAAAAACATGCGGCCGTTTCCATTTCCCATTTTTCTTTACTTAAGTCGACTTTTCTCTCTTTCTATGTATTTACAAACACCGCGACCCTTACTTTTCTGAGCGCTCACTTCACGCGGTGTCTTTCTTACTCCTGGACTGTTCCACCGCACTCACCTCTGCCGATTATTCGGCTTTATACTGGGGGGGGTGGGGGGCGCCTTTCTCCTGCGGTGGCGGTCTTCACCTCAACGTTCGTCAACGTTCGGTCCCAAGCTTTCAGGTCCCCATTCTGGCGCCACTTGCCGGAGCCAGCCTGCTAAAGTCGAACAGCACCTAAAAGAGGGGGCGTGAAGCCTAAGGAAAAAAGAAGACAGGAAAGCGCTTCGGAGGGCATACAGTCAATGCTGCAGCCTCGTCTTTATTTAGCTCAGCCTTTATATATGTTTTAGGATACAATAGCAAAGCACAAGGTATACCATTTCAATGCTAACATTCACACAAGATCATATAACATTCTTGTTATCTGGGATGTAACACATTCCATTGTCTTAAAAGGATTTCTTTAGGAGGCAAACCTCCCCTCAGGGTCAGTACTGATTAAATCAACCATTTGCTTCCTTTAACCATTGATAACATAGTCTCAGCAGCTGCTTTAGGGCTCCAAGCAGTTTCAGCAACTGTTTTATGGCTCCCAAACTATGTGACACCTTCAGTGCCTTGCAATGGCTCCCGACAAACATGCTGGTATTTCTTATTCAGATGGTTATGACCTTAAAAGAGATTGTGTGTTGTGTGATTGTGTGTGGAGAGGAAACTGTATATATGTTATGAGTGGGGCATGAATTATCTTTTCCTTATTTCCATTTTAATTCATTTATTTCCTTTCTACTTTTTTGCTATAGCCTTTTAACTATAAGCATTTCAAGCATTTGCAATTCTTTTAAATTATTTGTGGTTCAGATCCATGTGTAAAAATGGGGTTAAATATGTTCTCTTATATGTGTTTATAAATATTAGAGATGATATTTTCACAGGTTCTGGTAACACTGAAAGGACTAGGCAGTACCTGAATAAACTGCTTCTTTTTAGTGGCATAAATACATATAAGCAGGTGATATAGTACTTAGATACGTAGAACTCTGGACCCAAATGCCTACATTTGAATCTAGACTCTGTATCCACCACACAAGACCTTGGGCAAGTGCTCTAAATCCTTTGTGACTTAGTTTCTTTATCTTTATAATGAGGCCCCTAATAGTATTGCCTATGGAAAAAGTTTGAAATTAGTTAATATATGTAAATATTTTAGAACAGTACTTAAAATATAGGAAATGCTATATGAATATTTGATATTATCTTTAATTTTATAAAAATTGGGGTATTGTTTTCTGATCATTAATTAATAAGGGAAGCTGGAATAAATTACATGCATGATAAATTGGAAGTTTGCATAACTAAAGCTCAGAGAAAAGAAGAAAAATGTCTTATTCTATCTTGTAACTTGAATATTCTAGAAAAGGATAAAGGGAGTGAAGTTTTGGAGACAACAACCATGGAACAAGTATTAAGCTAGGCCATTTGAATAGGAAATTATTTGGTCCTCATAAACTATATAAGGTAAGTGTTGTTAATCACGTTTTAAACATAGAAAAGGCAAACTAGTGATTTCTATAATTAGTGATCAAGAGCAAGTAGCTTCATCAAGAGTTCACCAACAAATCTTTCACCTGTAAAATGCAGATGATAGTGTAACTATCTTGTTATTTTGGATGAGAAGTGAGTTTATTTAGGAAATAATGTCTGGTTATTGATAGCACTCTGTGAGTGTCATTGATAGATACATACCAGTCTAATTGTCTATACATGCTCTTCTCTGTTTTCTTTTGGAGCAAAGGAAAGCTTTTTACTAAATAAATAAGTAAGTAAATACATAAATAAATAGATGGTAGCTGATAATGTTATTTTGAATACATTTACTTCTTATTTTGTATAATAAGGAATAAACATTAACAAATGGGTTGATTTTAATCCTTCAGATTTATTTTTAGTATTTGAGATTATATCTTATTGAATCTGTGTGTTCATCAACACTTACTATACATCTTGTGTGTTAATACCCGTGTGTTGCCATCTAACCAAATAGAACCAATAGAAATAACTATTTATAGAGACTAGCAGATCTCTTTGAATGAAAAAATTGAAAGTAAATTATGTTGGTGAAGATTAAAGGAGATAATGATGTAGATATTAAGGCAAAATCTTAGCATACTACCAATGATGAGAATATTGCAAATGAAACCATTCTCTCTAACAAAGAAGAAGGGTACTAACAAAGATTAATATGTTATGAAGAATTTTTTATTACAATTCACTGCATAAGTTCTTTAAAAGTCTTCTCATTGAGAATTCACTTCACATTGGTCTTTACGAAATATATTTCTAGCTATGTGAATTAACTGAGGTGAGAATATTCACAATTACATATTCTTTTTCTTTAGATTTAAAACGTTACAGAGTTTTATCTGGTTTCCTGCAGATTGGTAAGCACACGTACATAAAACACATGGACATGTGAACTACCTAGCATGATGTCCCTTCCTAATGACACTCAGTTTCATCCCTACTCCTTCTTGTTGCTGGGGATCCCAGGACTGGAAACACTCCACATCTGGATTGGCTTTCCCTTTTGTGTTGTGTACATGATTGCACTCGTAGGGAACTTCACTATTCTGTTTGTGATCCAGGCTGAGAGCAGCCTGCACCAGCCTATGTTCTACTTCCTGGCCATGTTGGCTACCATTGACTTGGGTCTCTCCACAGCGACCATCCCTAAGATGCTCGGAATCTTCTGGTTCGGTCTCAGGGAGATCATCTTTGAAGCCTGCCTCACTCAGATGTTTTTTATCCACAATTTCACTGGTATGGAGTCAGCAGTCCTCTTGGCAATGGCTTATGACCGTTATGTGGCCATCTGCAACCCACTCCGATATAGCACCATCCTCACCAACAAGGTCGTTTCTGTGATTGGTCTTGGTGTGTTGCTGAGGTCATTTATTTCTGTGATTCCATTTGTATTTCTCATTTTGCGATTGCCCTTCTGTGGGAATCACGTCATTCCCCATACCTACTGTGAGCACATGGGTCTTGCTCGCCTATCTTGTGCCAGCATCAAGATCAATATTATTTATGGTTTGGGTGCTATTTCGATCCTATTTTTTGACATCATAGCCATTGCCCTTTCTTACATTCAGATACTCCACGCTGTTTTCCGTCTTCCTTCCCGTGAAGCCCGAATCAAGTCTCTCAGTACATGTGGTTCACATGTTTGTGTAATTCTTGCTTTCTATACACCAGCCCTCTTTTCCTTTATGACACATCGTTTTGGTCGAAATGTCCCCCGCTATATCCACATACTTCTGGCTAATCTTTATGTTGTAGTACCACCAATGCTTAACCCTGTCATATATGGAGTAAGAACCAAGCAGATATATAACCATGTGAAGAAAATACTATTAAAAACATGAGGAATTGAAAAAGAATAATACCTAACATATATAAGATGGAACTTTTAGCAGAGAAATACCTTGTTATATTAAGTTAAGTAAATTTAAATGTGCTTGACAGAAATGTTTATTTATTTTTGGCTCCTTTCTGTATGTGTTCAGAGAGTGAAAGTTTAAGTTTCATTATCCAGTTCACATGGTAAATGATGGTTTATCAAGCTTTATATATGATATTTTTATCACTGGTATCAATAGGTTTCAAGTAGAATTTATAGAATTTGCCTTTTTTTTTTTTTTTTTTTTTGCACACTGGCTACCCTATATCATTTCTGTGAATTTTTTGATAATTCTCACTCCCTTTTTACCTCCAAGCCTCTCTGTATTTGTTTCTTTCACCTCACTCTGTATCCCCCTCTCGTCCTTCCCTTTTTCCCCCTCTGTCTTCAGAAGTCACTCATCCTCATTCTGTTATAAATATTTAAACATCTAAAATTCTGCCATAGATTAAGTACTGATTTTGTACATGACAATGAAGTGAGTAAATGACTGGGATTACAAAAATCTCATTATAAATTTTTGTGTAGTTTGTCACATTTAGGTTTTCATAGACTAAACTATAATGTAAACATGAATAAAGGAACCACTTATAGCCTACTGAGGTTGCTTACTTTCATCTTCTGTTTTCCAACTTATTTTTAGACTCATTTGTAGTTGTTTCCTTTGTACTGTTATTCTTCATATGATTTTAACAGCTAAGCAGAAATTGAGTTCAGTCCTAGTTCTGTCTTTAATATATAACTTTTAATAATCCTCAATATCATAATTCTGTAAATATAGTCATAATGGTATTTCAAAGATAAACCATGATGACTTAATTATACAATGCTCCTAAAGCACTATATATTTCACAGTTTTACATAATACAGTATAGTGTTCTGTATGTTGTTAATAGTAGATATAAAATAATTGTTAGCTGTTAGTATTATCATCATTATTATTTTATAAGTATGTTTTGTTTTTTATTCTTACCATTGATAACAGTGTTTCTACTAGAGATGTTTATAAATTTTTTAATATCACCCTCGGATGAAATACCCTGAAGCAAATGTGATGTAATTAAAGTTCAATAGTATCAAATATAATATGAAGATTATATATATGTACATTATATATATATACATGCACACACAAGGTACTAATGCACAACTAATTTGTTGACATTTAGTAAGCATTGTGATTGTCCTGAAACTTTTATTTAAAGGAAATTAAGTGCTCATTTTCCCTATGTCCACCACAATTACATTTATATTTTTCATAAATATGTTAAGCATTATTTCTTTGTCTTTAGAACAGGAATTTTTAATTTTGAAATAATTATTTACATAATTTATTTTTTTTTCTTTCTCCATAGGTAGTATGAGGGAAGTTATCTCCATAATCTTTGTCATCTAGCTCGTATTCTCTTAATTTGAACTTTATGTTCCTCTTCCTAACTTTCTGTATCCTAATTTCTTTCATCAAGTATGTGATAACCCTATCTCTGAAGTACCTTTACCACCAGCCACTGTTGGCCTTCCAGAGCAGTTCATTTTATTTCACAAATATCTCTTAGATATTTTCCTTTCTGCTCTGATGCTATGGCCTTATTTGGTATTTTTAGAGGCCCACATATGATATTTGCACTTTTGTGCATTCTTCACACCAAACATCTCTCCCAAGTTCACTTTTCCTATCACACTTACCATCTTTCTTGGTCTTCATTTTCTAGAGATATGTCTATTTCTTGATAAACTCTTCTACTATCCAAGTATACCTACGTTATAAGACTTATTGCCTTTCCTTTCCCTATTCATTAAATACAAGTGCCACACCAATTTTCTGGCATTTGCATTTTAATTTTAAAATCTACCATTCAAATAAAATCTTTATTCACAAAAAGGAAAACATTGATACACATGGGAATGAATTTCTATATGTCAACAAATTCTGGGGCAATTTCCCTTACACTTGTAAAAGTAGAGCAATACTCACTTTTCTTTATTTACTATGCACTTACGCTTAGTTCTCTTACTTACAACTTAACATTATAATAACATGCAGTGAGTGCCTATCATTTCTCTCTTCGTGGACCATAAGGAATTTGACTCACACAATTATTCAATAAATGTCTACTAAATGAATCAATCTAAGAAAGAATGAAAGAACTTATATGCTTATTATTAGTCATAGTATAACACAAGAAAATGAACATTAAATGTATCTAGTAGTGTAAGTTACCTTTGCCAAAAGTAATGTGTAGAGAAAAGCTGCAAAAAAAGAATATTATGCTGCATTGAGAAAATGTGAGTACACATAGAGGATAATTTGGTGACAGAAAGAAGGGATGGAGGATTGGGGAGCGGGGAGAATGGGGTGAAGGGTTAAAGAAGGACAAATTAGTAGTTGATATATGGTCACAGAGATGGGGAGCATGGCATAGGGAATGCAGTTAGCATTAATACATTGGCTAGATGGAAAGCCAAAGTAGAGAAAGAGCAACTAGGGGGATCGTTTTATAAACCATATAAATGTCTAACCAATATAGTGTGTACTTGAAACTATAAACAAAAAAAAAAGATGTGAGTAAATGATTTAATTCTAAAAATAGTAAATGCGAGAGCACAGCACATCTTCCCATCTCAAACATGGATTCAAGCAAAATGTAATATAAATTAGCAGATTCTTTGCAACAATTGATCTTAATGTTATATAATAATTGTTTTAAACACTTTTACAATCATTATTCTGGTTAGGATGTCTCAGGTTGCAAAAAAAGTAAAAAAGAAAATAATGGTATAAATTTATTTTGCCTATTATAAAATCTATTTCACATAACAATAAGCCTAGTAGATCAGGATCCAACGTTGGTTTTTCAATGACCCACAATGTAATTAAGGTTTTTTTCCCTCTAGCCTTTAAAGAGTTGAAAAACTTCTCTCAACAGCCATCTTAAGTTGAATAAATATTTAGTACCCAAGGTAATTCCCAATGCATCAAGTGACTTAATTTCTAGATGTCTTCTTCCTTAAGTATAATTTATTCATTAAATATATAATTACAAGAATATACTGACAGATATCCTGTTGATGAGGAAGATGCAAGTATAATAAATATGGCCCCACTTATAAACAAAAGCTTATAGTAAACATACAGAGATTTACATGTAATTATATTTATATACTTGTATCATAAACATAGCACTAATTGCAATTGTAAAATATTGGGGAAATGTGTAATAATGGGATAGCATTAAATAAACATATATTGTATACATTAATAAAATTTACACAGAAGAGGTTTCACTATTTTTTTTTGAGTGAAAATAAAATCACCATTTTTTCAAAGCCGTATGTATGTACAAATATTTAAGGAAAACATTTTAGTTATTAGTGACTTTTACAAATATATATATTTGCCTTTTATGTGTACATTTTATTTTTTCAAATTGACTAAATGATAGGTATTATTTAATAAAACATGTAAGTAAAATTAAATGTACGTATAAAACTGTAGTTGATTGCTGAGAGATAAAAGTGGTAAAATATCACAGGGTATTTTAAACAGTTCCCAGTGAATTTTCTTCATGTATTATTCTCAAGACCCCATATTTCTATTTTATTTCTGGTGATTTTTTTTATTCAGAAAAGGAAAATCAATAAAATATTTTTGCTTATTCACTTTATATTTGTATGTCTCGTTATAACATTATAATGTATTAGTCCAAGTGGACATCACCTCATTGCACTGCCAGCTTTCATTTATTGGTCGTTTCTGCACATCTTTTCATTTGCTCTGTTTTTTGTCTCTCTACTCCTCTCTCTTCCACCTTTTTAAATTTAATTTTTTTAATTACTGTTGACATATATTATATTAGTTTCAGGTGTACAATGTAGTAATTAGATATGTATGTAACTTACAAAGTGATTCCCCCAATAAGTCTAGTAATTATCTGATACCATATATAGTGATTACAATATTATTGAGTATATTCCCTAAGCTGTTCTTTAAACTTTCGTCACTGTTTTTTATTTTTATAACTGCCAAATTGTGTATTGTAATCTCATCACCTTTTACAACCTTTCCCCCAACCATTCTTTCATCTGGCAGCCATTAGTTCGTCCTCTGTCTCTACGAGTCTGTTTCTGTTTCATTTGTTTGCTTATTTTTTTCTTTAGATTCTTTTTTTCAATGTGTGTTTAATTAAATAATGAATTAATTAACTGATTAATTAGTTTCAGTGCACAGTACATTGGTAAGACATTTATACAGTTTATGAAATGATTCTCCTGATTAGTCATGCTCTCCTCTGGCTCTACACCTAGCCATTCTACATGTAAGAGAGATCATATAGTATTTTTTCCTCTGACTAATTTTACTTCACATAATACCTTCTAGGTCTATCCATGTTATCTCAAATGATGATTTCATTCTTTTTTATTGTTAAGTAATATTTCACTGTATATATGTACTACCTCTTTTTTATCTAGTGGTCTATCGATGAACACTTAGGTTGTTTCCATATCTTGGTTATTGTAAATAGCACTGCAGTGAACATAGAGATACAAGTAGTCAAATTAGTGTTTGAAATTTTTGGAAAAATATTCCAAAAATTCCAGAAGTGAAATTGTTGGGTCATAAAGTAGTGGATTTTTTAATTTTTTGAGGAATTTCCAAATTGTATTTCATAGTGGCTACACCAATTTACAATCCCACCAAGGTTTCTCCTTTCTTCACATCTTTGTCAATACTTCCTGTTTATTGATTTATTGATGATAGCCGTTCTGACAAGTGTGAGGCGATAGCTCATTGTGGTTTTAATTTGTATTTCCCTCTGATTAGTGATGTTGAGCAACTTTTCATATATCTAATGGCCATCTGTATATACTCTTTGGAAAAAATGTCTATTCAAGTCCTTTGCCCAATTTTAAGTTAGATTGTTCATTTTTTAGTGTTGCATATTCCTTGTATGTTTAGATATTAACCCCTTATTGGATATCTTCTCCTATTGAGTAGATTGTTCTTTCATTTTGTTGATGGTTTCCTTTGCTGTGCAAAAAGTTTTTAGTGTGATGTAGTCCCATCTGTTTATTTATTTATTTATTTTTGTTTCCCTTGACCGAGGAGATATATCAGAAAAAAATATTACTAAGAGCAATGTCAGAGAGTTTACTGCCTATGTTTTCTTCTTAGAGTTTTATGATTTGAGGTTTTATATTTAAGTCTTTAATCCATTTTGAGTTTATTCTTGTATATGGTGTAAGAAAGTTCTAGTTTCATTTTTTTTCATGTATCTATCCATTTTTTCCCAGCATCATTTATTGAATAGACTGTCTTATCGCCATGTATATTCGTGTCTCCTTTGTCATAGATTAAATGACCATTTAGGTGTGGGTTTATTTCTGGACTCTCTATTCTGTTCCATTGATCTATGCATCTGTTTTTATGCTATTGTTTAATGCTGTTTGTTTTGATTACTCTGACCTTGTAGTATAGTTTGATATAAGGTAGCCTGATACCTCCAACTTTGTTCTTCTTGCTCAAGATTGCTTTAGCTAAAAGGGGCCTTTTTTGGGTCCATATAAATTTTAGTATTATTGGTTCTAGTGATGTAGAAAATGCCACTGGCATTTTGATAGGAATTTCATTGAATCTGTATTGCTTCATAATATGAACATTTTAACAATGTAAATTTTTTTCTATCCATAGGCATGGTTTATGCATCTATTTATTTGTATCTTCTTCATTTTCTTTCTTCAATGTCTTATAACTTTGTGTACAAGTATTTTATCTCCATGATTAAATTTATTTCTAGATATTTTATTCTTTTCATGCAATTGTAAATTGGATTGTTTTCTTAATTTCTCTGGTAGTTTTATTGGTGTATAAAAATGCAACCAATTTCTAAATATTAATTTTGTATCCTACTTGACTGAATTTATTTAACATCTCAAATAGTATTTCTTTTTCTTGTGTGATTGCTGTGTTTAGGACTTTCAATACATCGAGTAAAAGCAGTAACAGTTAACATCCTTGTCTTGTTTCTAATGTTAAAGAAAAAGCATTTAGAATGATGTTAATAAAGAAGCTGTGGTACATATATACAATGGAATATTACTCAGCCATAAGAAGAGATGAAATACTGCCATATATGACAACATGGATGGACCTCGAGATAATCATGCTAAGCAAAATAAGCCAGACAGAAAAAGTTGAAAATCACATTATATCACTTTATATGTGGGATATAAACCTAAAATCAACAAACAAACAAGACCAAACAGAGACTCATGGACATGGACAATAGACTAGTGGTTACTGGAGGATAAGAGGTGGGGGGAGGGCATGGTAGATGGGGTAGAAGGGGTCAAATATGTGGTGACAGAAAGAAAGTTTACTATGAGAGGTGATCACACAATGTAAATATGCATATATATGTGTGTGCATATATATATATATATACATATAAATGCACGTGTGTGTGTGTATACACACCTTACTGTTAAAATATACACTTGAAACCAATGCCACCATAAAATAAAAATAAATAAATAAATGCTCAGCCAAATGGAAGAAAAAATTAGTAATAATAAAAAAAGAATGATGTTAGCTATGGGTTTGTCATATATAACTTTTATTATGCTGAGATACGTTCCCTCTATTTCCACTTTGTTGAGAGTTTTTATTACAAATGGATGCTGAATTTGGTCAAATGTTTCTGCATCTATATATATGATCACATGATTTTTATCCTTCATTTTGTTTATATAGTGTATCATGTTAATTGATTTGTAAATACTGAACCTAACTTGTATCCTAGGAATAAATCCCACTTCATCATGGTGTATAATCTTTTTATTGTACTGCTAAATTCAGTTAGCTAATATTTGGTTGAAATTTTTTTACATCTATGTTTTCATCAGAGAGATTATTGGCCTATAAATTTCATTTTTGTAAAATGTCTCTGTCTGGTTTTGATTAGGGTAATATGGCCTCATAAAATGAGTTCATAAAATGGCCTTGTAAAAAGAGCCTTCTTTTCTCCTCAATATTTTGGTATAATTTGAGAACGATAACTATTCATTCTTCTTTGAATGTTTGGTAAAATTCATCTGTCAAACCATCCAGTACAGGATTTTTTCTATTCTGTTTTTGATTACTGATTTGATTTCTTTAGTAGTTATCAGTTTGTTTAGATTTTCTATTTTTTCCTGATTGTGCCTTAAAAGATTATATGTTTTTAGGAATTTATCCATTTTTTCCAGGTTGTTCAATTTGTTGGCATATAATTCTCCCTAGTATTTCCTTATAATCCTTTGCATTTCTGTGGTGTCAAATTCCACTTCTTTTCAGTTCTGATTTTATTTATTTGAGCCTTTTCTTTTTTCTTCTTAAAAAGAGGTTTATTAATTCTATCTTTTCAAAAGAACAAGCTCTTGGTTTCATTGTTCTTTTCTTTTTTGTTTTAGACCCTATTTTATTTATTTCCATTCTGATATTATTTCATTCCTTCTACTCACTTTGGGCCTTTTTTTGTTCTTTTTTAGTTCCTTCAGGTGTCAGGTTACACTGTTTATTTAAGATTTTTCTTGTTTCTTGAAGTAACATATATTGCTATAAATTTCCCTCCTAGAACTGCTTTGGGTCTATCCTATAGATTTGGGGTAGTTGCATTTTCATTTTTATTTGTCTCAAGATATCTTTTGATTTTTTTTTGATCTTATTGTTAACACATTCATTGTTTAGTAGCATGTTATTTAGCCTCCCTACATTTATGTATTTTTCCGTTTTCTTCTGGTAATTGATTTCTTCTTTCATAATTGTGATCAGAGAAGATCCTTGACATAATTTCAGTCTTCTTAAATTTATTGAGATTTGTTTTGTGGCCTAACATGTGCTCTTCTCCTGAAAAATGTTCCATGTGCGTTTGAGAGAAATGTATATTTTGCTACTTTTTATTGTAATGTTCTAAATATTTTAATTAAGTTCATGTGTCTAATGTGTCATTTAAAGCTCTGTTTCTTTGTTGATTTTTCTGTCTAGATGATCTATCCATTGATGTTAATGGGGGTGTTAAGTCCCTTAGTATTACTGTCTCTCTCTGCCATCAATATTTGCTTTGTATATTTAGGTGCCCCAACATTGGGTTCATAGATGTTTAGGAAAGTTTTATCCCTTGTTGGATTGATCCCTTTAACATTATGAAATGTCCTTCTTTGTCTCTTGTTACAGGCCTTCTTTGAAAAATTTATTTTCTCAGATATGAGTATTGTTACCTCAGCTTTTTTTAGGTTTCCATGTGAATGAAATATCTATTTCCATTTTTTTTTACTTCTAACCAATGTGTGTCTTTCAATCTGAAGTGGGTCTCTTGTAGGCAGCCAATGTATGGGTCTTTTTTTTTTTTTTAATCCACTTAGTCACCCTATGTTTTTTGATTAGAGCATTTAGTTTATTTACATTTAAAGTAATTATTATAGGTATGTAGTTACTGTCATTTTATTAATTGTTTTCTGATCATTTTTGTTGTTCTCTTCTTATTCTATTGCTCTTTTTCTTATATGCTAATGGTTCTCTATAGCATTGTGTTGGATTCTTTTATTTTTATTTTTTATATATCTCTTGTAGATTTTTGGTTTTAGTTGACATGTGCTTTTCTTATACCAAGCTATGTTTATAATAGTCTATTTCAAGTTGATGGTCACTTAAGTTTGAACAAAATCACCACAATTTTTTCTCACCTGTTCATGGTTATGTTATTGTCATTATGTTTCACTTCTTTTGTGTTTATGTGTATCCCTTAATTTATTGTTGTAATTACTCACCATCTTCCTACTTTTGTCTTTTAACCTTTTACTAGCTTTATAGTTGGTTGATCCACTGTTTTTAAGTGTTTGCTTTTGTTGGTAGAATTTTTTTCTTTCCTGTGACACTGGGTCATCTTATTTATGTTTTTTTATCTTTTCTTTTATTCTTAAAGAAGTCCCTTTAACATTTCTAATATTATCAGTTTTGTGGTGATGAACTTCTTTAGATTTTTATTGTCTGGAAAACTCCTTATCCCTCCTTCGAATCTAAATGATAACCTTACTTGGTAAAGTAATCTTTGTCATAAGTCATTCCTTTTCATCACTTTTAATATTCCATGCCAATCTCTTCTGGCTTGCAAATTTTGTGTTGAGAAATCACCTGACAATCTTTTGGGAGCTGCCTTGTACATCACAAACCGATTTCTCTTGTACATTTAGGAGTCTAGTAGTCTCTAAACTTTGGCATTTTAATTATAAAGTGTCTTGATGTGGGCCTCTTTGGGTTTATCTTGTTTGGGAGTCTGTGCTTCATGTATTTGTACTTCTATTTTCTTCTCCAGCTTAGCAAAATTTTCAGTCATTATTTCTTCAAATGGATTTTCAACCCCTTGACCTCTCTTTATTCTTGGTATCCCTATGACGTGAATGTTGTTACACTTGAGGTTGTTGAAATGTTCCTTAAAGTATCCTCCTTTTAAAAATTCTTTTTTTTTGTTTTGCTGTTTCAATTCAATGTTTCCCACTACCCTGTATTCCATTCCACATTGCTGATTCAATTATCTGCTTTATCTAATCTTGTATTGATTTTATCTAATGTATTCTTCATTTCAGTTATTCTTCACTTCTGACTGATTCTTTTTTATAGTTTTCATCTCGTTGTGTAACTTCTCACTGAGTTTATCTATTCTTCCTCTAATTTCATTGAACTTATTTATAACCAGTGTTTTATACTCTGTATCTTGTAGATTGCTTACCTGCATTTCATTTATTTTTTCTCTGGAGTTTTTCTGTTTTGTTTTTTCATTTTGGACATGTTTCTTTGCCTCTTCATTTTGGCTGCCTCCCTGTGTTTGTTTCTATGTATTAGGTAGATTAGGTATATTTCCTAGTCTTTGCAAGGTGGCCTTATGTAGCAAGGCTCCTATGGGACCCAGTGCCACAGTCTCCTTGGTCACCTGAGCTGGGTGCTCCAGGGTTGTTTATTGTATGGATTGTATCTGCCCTCTTGTTGTAGTTGAGCCTTGATTGCTGTTGGCATGCCAGTGGGTGAAACTTACACTCAAGACTACTGGCTGTGAGAACTGGCCATGACTACAGTGAATGAGCTATTGTATGGGGGCTAACCCCTCAAATCAGGGTTTGCTTTAGCTGGGCTTTGCTGAGTCTGATATTTGGGTATGTTGTTTGTGGAGCGTTCTGAGGCTTTTGGGGAGGAGTTCCAGTGCAGGCCAAGGTCAGCTGCTGCCTCTGCCTGGCTTAGCACCGCCTGGTAGGAGCTACAGAGTATTTGATAGACACCTCTTCTGGCCATAGAGTCACCTGGGAGAGGCTATATTGTGAACTGAGGCCAAATGCTACTAGTGTCAGACTTAGGTCCACTTCCAAGGAGGTATAAGGCATACTGAGGCCAGCTGCCCATTGAGGTTTGCTGACCTTTGAGAAATTTTAGGAAAGTCTGCAGTGCAAGCTGAGGAGGGCTGTTTGTGTGGAACAGCTGCTGAAAGAGGTTGGGACCAGGTGCATAATTTGGCTGGAGCAGGGTCTCAGGGGATCTTCAGGGTTGGGCAAACGGTGTAAATGTTCCATTACCCAGGTTAATGGAACATTTAGATTTGTGCCTGCTGGCTGGGTGGAGAAGGGCTTACAAAAGAAACAATGATGCTTGCCAGGTCTTTCATCTGGGAGAAAACTGCCTTGACTTCTGCCCCTCCAACCCTCACCCTGAAGCTAGTCAATTCATTTCCTCCTCCTATGTCCCTGGTGCTTTTCAAGTTGCTGCTTCTGTGATAGAGCTCCAAGCAAGTGAATTTGAGAGTATGTCTGTGCACAGGCCTTTTAAGAACAGTAGCACTTCGTTCTCTAGCAGCCCATAGTCTTTCTTGAACACAGATTCCTCTAGTTTTCACAGCCAAATATTATGGGGACTTCTCTTCCTGGCACTGGTGCTCTGGAATGGGGAGTCCAGTGTTAAGATGGGACCCCTCCCTCCAAAGGAGGTCCTCCACAGCCAAGATATCCCTTCTGATTCTTAACCACCACATCATGAGTATAGAACCAGCCCATTCTACGTCTGCAGCGCTCCTATTAGTCTAGGACTGGCTTCTTTATATCCTTAGTTACAGTAATTTGTTCTGCTAATCTTCACATGTTTTTCAGTGATGATTGTTCTATAATTTAGTTGTAATTTTGATGTGGTCATGGGAGGAGGCAAGCTCAGCATTTATCTACTCTGACTATCTTGACAGGAAGAGGGTTTGCCCACCTTTTTAATTCCTCCCACTCTATCTCTCTCTCCTTCTCGCTTTCTTCGCTCACTTATAGCTATATTTTTTTCTGAAACACATTCACTTGACTATATATCCCATTAAACATGTACTTGCACACACACAAATGGCATTTTTCATCTGCAGTTTGTACTGTACATGCACATATATATGTACATATATGGTATCTTTGTACATTTACATACGTACGTACATATATACACAAACAATGTTCAAAGATTTTAAAAATGGAAAATATATTTCTTTCATGTAAATTCTCCCAACATGGACAATTTCAAATTATCAGTGATTTAATAACCATATTCATAATCCTTAATTTTCAGAACATTTAATAATGGCCTCTCAAGAAACTTTATAATGTGGCTTTAGCACATTATTTCACTATTTTTAGTCCCTAATTAATACCAGATCTCAATGTGCTTTCTTTCAATAGAAACACTGTCTAAAGATACTTTTTTTTCTGGCAAAATTTGGGCCATGGCCATTTAATCAAGATGCATAAAATATGACCATGTAAAAATGTTTTCTCACTGAAAAAAGTAAAATTGTAATGGAATACTAAAATCTCAAATATAGATAACCTTCATCCTCCATAAAAATCTACTTTTTTTCTTTGAAACAGCTTATTTTGTTCATGCCAATAACAGTAATTTTTTCAAAGAATATTTAATAAGAAACATGACTCAGTATATTGTGCCAGGTACAGTGGTACATATAGGGATGTATATGATTTCTGGATTTTGCTCCCTAGTGGCTGAAACATATCAGCATTACATTATATGATGTCAAAATGGAAATAGTGAATGATTGTGTATATAAGGGGAGAAATGGAGAGGTTATCAAAAAAGAGGTGAAGTCAAGTTGTATAGGAGGATAAGCTGATCTCTCTTGGCATAGAGTAATTAAATACATTCTAGGAAAATGAAAATTACAAACACTGCATTTTTATTTGGCTTATTTCAGTGCATTTACCATGTGCATTTTAATGAGAATCATTACAGTTGGCAGATGTGCAGCACTAATTTTCTCCGTGGCATTGTAGTTATTTCTGTATTTCCAATCTCCATTCATTCTTTGGTTAAATGCTTACTTTGTTCCATTTTATTCTTACCTACTGATTTGTGCAGATATAGAGTTCACTATTATTATTATTATTATTATTATTATTATTATTATTATTATTATTTGGTCTATATCTTTTTTCCAAAGCTCCACATAAACTTCACCAAGTATAAAAATCTTAAAAACACAGTTTGATGTATCTCTTTTTTGCTTTGCAATATTCTTATTAGATTAATCCACTTTGCACATAATGGCATTTCAGTAGTGTTTATTTGTTTCCTTGTTATTTTATCATTATTTTTTGTCTAATTTATTCATAGATAGTATTTTCTTTAATAAATAAACACAATTAATTTATATATTATTTTGATATTTGACTTTAATTATTTCACTATTCTGAAGAAAATCATCATGAACATTTTTGTGTATATATTCTGGTGAACATAATCACTTATTTCTTTTGGATAACTACTTAAAAGTAATTGCTGGTCCACAGGGAATATTTAGAATTAATAGACACTTTCAATTAACAAAATAGTTTGTCGATGAATGAATACCTGAAATTAGCTATCTTAAATTCAGATGTATTGATGGGTCAAAGGATGTCACATTGTTGTTTGAATTATCATTTTCCTGATTAGTAACAGTAAGGAAAAATTATTTCTTTTACTCATTGGATATTCTCTTTAAACTGTTGATTAAGTTTTTGTTACTATTTTTTATATTGATGTTATTTTTTATAGATTTATAGCAATATCAATCCACTACTTTAATACATTATTGATATAACTGCTTTAACTAATATATATAATGATAAAACCATCTCCCAGTCAGTGATTTGCCTACCAGATCACCATCTTAATAGAAACTTTGGTAAGCAGTGTTTTTGTATTTGTCAGTGATTAAATAATATATTTTTACTTTTATTTTTACTTATTATTTTTAAAAAATACATTTTGCTTTGTTCTTTTGTAAAATTAGAAAAACACATTTTCCCTTTCTTTGGCGTCCATACATTTCACATCTGTAAATATATTTTGTGTGTTATTTTATTATTTGTGTTAAACTAATTGTTATTAATTTACATTTAAATCCAATAAATTTAGCACTGCATAGGAAAGAAATGAAATACTTCGTCTTATTTGTTAGCCATGATATATTAATAAATCATTGATGAGTGTGAAGACATAGATGTGGGAAGGGGAGGTACACATATTGGTAATTAATGTCCTAAATTACATTGTTTTTAATATATAATAAAATCAAAACACAGAAATTCACCCAATAAGAGACTTTGCTTACTTCATAGGAATATATTTTGGTAATATTTGTTTTATATCTCTGACTTCCTATTGATAATATGTGTGTGTATGAGGTGGAGGAGTTGTTGTGGAAGGTGATGTCTGCCTCTGCAAAAGTCTTTTTATTCCAGGTGCAGATAATGGGATCTTTTCCTGGAGACTTTGAGGTGTTAGTCCTATTTCATATAGGGGATTTGAGTTGGCTTTGTTTTCATACATGACCCTTAGGATCATAAGTACAAGTACTATAAAACTTTATTTTCTTTAGTAAATATGCTGGAGCTCTCTAGCCCTAATCCTACTGCAGGTAAGTTTTCTATTAAATGCTTGTTGGAGATGGATAGTGATCAGACTCTCATGGAACAGTTAAGAAATAGTCTCATTCCTGTAGAAAGATTTCTCAGCTAAAAGAGGTCTTTCCCCACATCATGTTGAGACAACTTAAAAATTTAAACTTATCATATATAAAAGGAAGTTAAAGTTGTAGTATAAATGATGATCTTCACCCCCAGTGGTAATTGTGTATTAGGACGTGGCCTTCCATAACAATAATTTAAAAAATAAGGTTATTAGATGCCCAAGGTTAAGTAAAGATTCATAAATTTGTTTACAAAGATGAAAGCAGAGAAGTAAAAAAGTCTGAAGATAGACATTACGTACAGTTTTGCAGTATTTACAGGTTGGGGAATCTAATTTTTAATGTAATTAATAAAATGCTACTCAAAATGGAAGCTTTTTCCTCTCCTCGTGAGTCAGTTAGAGCTGAGATTAAACTCCCTTCCTTCCTTCCCTCCTCTCTTTTCCTATACTCTACTGCCTCTTTCTTATTTTTCCTACAGTCTTGTCTTATATCTTTGTTTTTTTTCCTCTAAGAAAGCAAGGAAGAAGAAAGGAAAGATGGAAGGAAGAAGGAAGGGAGGGAGGAAAGAATAAAAAAAGGGAGAAAAGAAGGGAAATATATTTGCAGTGTGGTGAATTAAGAGTATGGATTTCTTTAGTCCAATGCTGACCATTATTAAAAATGTATCTTTACTCCTCTCAAATCTTCTCCTTTTAACAATTATTTTCATTATTCCCTTTACAACTCCCCCCAGACACAAATATAAGGAAGGGTAGAATTGCTGAATACCCTGAGATATTCCTGAGAATTTGACAACATGTAGAAACTAGAGATTCTTTCTTAATTTAATTTCCATTTGAACACTTATAGCAAAGAGATACATTTCTCTCTGGATACATATCCTCTGGGAAGATATTTTCAGCAGCAGGGTTTCCCATTTTTGTGTAACTGTGTTCTGACTTGAAGTATAGTATAGTATGTCTGTCTTTATGCAAATCTTTTTATATCTGATGTACCGTGTGGTGTGTCTGTAAGGAAATATGTATAAACATGTAGAGATGGATTAATGAAGTATAACTTGGATCTGATTTTCTAAATATGTATCATTGTAAAAATTGATGCCCTAACAACAGTTTTAAAAACCTTGCTGGATTTTCTATCATCTTACATGTCTGGGTGCATCCATGTTCTTATATGTATTGTCATGTTTTGTGGACAGGTATTTGTATCTGTGGTTCTGTGATCTTGTGTTGATTTGTTTAAGTAAGGTGTGCTTTGTCTTCAAAGAAGGCTGAGATCTCAATATGGACAGAAATCTCTTTGTTTTTGAAATACATTCCAAGTTTTGTATATGGCTTCAATAAATAAGTGTAAGATACTATTGTCCAATATCTCAGAGGGTTATTTATCATAATGTTAATGCTCCCACCACATCATTTGAAGAGTGCTCAGTCTGTCTACATCTGACTCTGGACTCAAGTTTTAAAATCAGCTTTTCTAATTGGAAAAACATAAACATTATACCTATTGGAGAAGTTTTGAGCTCTGCATTTATAGATCTTATTTTTCTTTCTAGAGGCAATCAACTACTTCGCTTCTTGTCGATGGGAAGATGTTCCACACCAACACTACCACTTCCCACCCAGACAACTTTTTTCTTACAGGCATCCCGGGACTTGAGGATTCCCATGGTTAGATCTCATTGTCTTTTTGCTCCATTTACTTAATAGCAGTGCTGGGCAATGCTACAATTTTGCTCATCATCTGGTAGGACTGTATACTGTGGGATACCATTTTCTACTTTCTAGCCATCTTATCAGCTATAGATCTGGCCCTTTCCACATCCTCAGTGTTCTGAATGCTAGGTATCTTTTAGTTTCATGCACATGAAATTGGTTCGGGAGCCTGTGTGGCTCAGATGTTTCTCATACACACCTTCACAGGAATGGAATCTACTGTTCTCTTGGCAATGGCTTTTGACCGTTATGTAGCTATCTGCGCACCACTCCATTATACAACCATCCTGACACCCTCAGTGTTAGTGGGCCTTGGTGTGTGTATTATAATGCATATAGTCCTGCTCATGTTGCCCATTCTTTAACCCATCGTCTGCCCTTCTGTGGGCTCGAATTATTGTCCACTCTTATTGTGAACACATGGGTATTGCCAAGTTGGCCTGTGCCAGCATTCGAATTAATGCCATGTATGGGCTTTTTGTGACTTCTTTTCTTATTTTGGATGTGGCACTGGTTGGAATCTCTTATGCCTACATCCTCTGTGCAGTTTTCTGCCTACCATCTCAAGATGCTCGTCATAAAGCCCATAAAGCCTTGAGCACATATGGGTCACATCTTGGGGTCATGTGTGTTTTCTATACACCCTCTCTCTTCTCCTTTCTCACCTACCAATTTGGCAAAAAAATTCCCCATTATGTACACATCCCTGTTGCTAATTTCTAGGTGGTTATCCCACCTGCTCTCAACCCTATCATTTATGGTGTCAAGACAAAGCAGATTTGTAAGCATGTGATCTGAGTTTTCACCTCGAGATAGGGTCTCTTCTTTCCTTAGTTCTTGAGAGTATGGGTATAACTAAAAGAAGTTAATTTAGACTCTACTCTAGGTTAATTACATTTTTAAATGTTCCTTAGATCACAAGATCTTTCAGATCCTAAAGGAACAAACTTTGGACAGTGGTTTCTGGTCTAAATCCTAATATTTACTCTCCATATTGGTGTTGAGTGTTTATTCTTCTGAATATATTATCCCCTACATAAGGGAAAATACCCCACTGGAAACACTTTCATTTTTAACCATGGAATTTTAGAGAAACTCCACAACTCTGTATTTGAAATTAGAATTCAAATTCAAATGTAAAATAAGAATGATTCTGGTAGGTTTCATTTATAAACTTAAATGTATCTGATTTCCCTGAGGACATTACTAGGATATTTAATGACGTTAAAAAATGTCTTCAGTCCTCCCTTTCATTTTAGCACCATTTTTCTTATACTTCATGAAAACATATGGGCACTATGTGACCTCTCTGTGCCACTACTTCCCTTTCTGGAGAAGCATGAAGTGAAAGTACCTAAAAATAATGCTTGTGTTAAAAAATAATAATTTTGTTTATAAGAAAAGCTTAAATGTACAGAATTCTAACAGTGGGATTTCAAATCATGTTTAATCAGTTTTTAACCCCACATGTATGTCTGTGCGTGCCCATACATATGTGTTAAATGTATTTAGACAAACAATGTGAACCATTTCTTCCTTTCCAAAAATCTCTTAATTTTTGGAACATAATATACAGTCATCCTTTGAAAATTGATGTTTTCAAAATAGATAAATCTCAGATAAGTTCAGGTAGAAAATAAATTTTCAAAGTCAGCTACTTTCACAAGAATTTGCTGGATATTCTTACAAGTATTTTGTGTAATCTTATAAAGACATATCTCCACCATAACTCCTGTGGATCAAACATGTTATTTGATTATTCTTCCTAAATTTTCTGTTGGCAGAACTGATATTCACATAAAAATAATAATATAAAAGAGCGACTGCTTGGGATCTAGGAACTAATTTCCTATGGCAAGTTCACCAAATGATGGCAGAAAAATGAATGTACAATTTTGCAACATGACTAATGAGCCAGAACACATAACTGCAGGATTTGAAAGTATGAACGATAGATTATCTTTCAGCAAGGAGCATGGACTATATAGACTTCACTAAAAACTTTCAGAAAGGAATTAATGAAAGGTCACACAAAGGCTATCCAAATATGATTAGCTAAAAAACTTATTTCCTGTTAACACTTTAAGTGCACTCTGGGCTCTTTCCTTTTAGAGATAGAAAGATGGACATAATGAACTGTTAATGTTTCCAGTGTTTTTGTTAATTTGGATTATGTGTCTTATTGAAATGTGACTCAAATTTAATAATATTTAAGAATAGAACACATTAAATAAATATTGATTTTTCATGTTAATAATTTATTTAATTTTATAAGTTAATTTTAAACCTTCATCGAATTTGTGACCCCCAACTTCAATGCCACACAGGACGACCAATACCCTTCCTCAAATAAACTAACTTCACAGTGTCCTCCTACCTTTAAAAAGAAAGTTCAGACACATTTTGAGATGGCCTGATTGATAAGATTCAGATGTGTTACTCTGTAAGTATTAATATTTTCTATTAAAATTTTAAGGGCTACTTTATATTTATTTTTTTAACAATGTCCTTTATAGTCATAATGTTTATTGCCTCTAAGTATCAACTTTCTTTTACATTTTCATCTCCTACAACTAAAAGACAAGTAGGGTTTAATGGAAAAGCACTGAAAATATCTTAAAGCTTAGTTTCTATCTATCTATTTATCTATCTATCAATTATCTATCTATCTATCATCTACCTATCTATCTATACTAAAGGAAATTTTCATAGAAGAAAATTTATAGTTCTAAATATTTAAATGTCTCTATATTTATTAACTAAATCACATCACTAATTAATAAGTTTCCCCCCAAAATCAGTTTTTAATGGTTTTACTGGTAAATTCTATCAATTAAAAAAATTATATCAATTCTCTAAAATAACTCCAGAATATAGAAGCAAAATATACTTTCTTAATCATTTTATGAAGCTGGAAACACCTTAACACCAAAGACAGTTAAAGATATTATCCAGAAAATAAAAAAATGTAGAAAAATACAGATTATATATCAAAAATATCTTTCATGAACAGATGTGATAGTCCTAAATAAAATATTAGCAAATTTAGCTAATAATTTATAAAATAACTATATACCATGACCAAGCAGTATGTAGTCCTGGTATGCAAGGCTGGTTCAATATTCAAAAAACAATCTGCAAAAACAACCTAGAATATCAGCTCAAGGAAGGAAAGTAATATTGATCATATGAATGGTTAAAGAAACATATTTGAAGAAACACTTGCAAACAAGAAATAGAGAAAGTGTCCTCAACTTGATTTAAAAAAAATCAGAATCTACAACTAAATTATATGTATATTAAAAAATAATCTAATTAAAATTTGAACAAAAGGTTTGTCCAGACACCTAATGAAGAAAATATACAGGTGTAAAATAAATATATAAAAAGATGCTCACCATATATTTTCATTAAGTAATTGCCAATTTAAACATACAATAAGATTTCACTACCCATCTCTAAAAATGACTAAAATTAAAAATAAGTAACAAAGCAATACCAAGAGTAGGTGAAGATACAAAGCAATAGAATGTTTCATTCATTTTTGCTGGGATTGCAAAATGGCATGGCCACTTTTGAAGACAGCTTTGTAGGAAGTTTCCTACAAAGCCGAATTTAGTCTTACCATATTAATTCAGCAATAACACTCCAAAGAAGTTACCCAACTGGTTTAAAAACTACATCTACACAAAAACTTGCACATAGGCATTTATAGCAATTTTTTTTTCATAACTGACAATATCTTGAAGTAACAGAGATGTCGTACAACAAGTAAATTAATATTCAAATTGTGGTATATCCACCAAGCATAATATGATGGATATTATTCAGCATTAATAAGAAATGAGATATCAAGCTATGTAAAGATGTGAATGAATCTTAAATAAATACTAAATGATTTCATTTAAGAAAAGCAGAGTCATCGTATTGTATGACCCTAGTGAAAGTATATTTTGGGAAAAGCAAAACTATAGAGACAGCAACTATATTCATATTTGCTAGAGGGAAGAAGAGTGGGGAGATGTTAAATATGTGAGACACATGGGAATTTTTAAGTTGGTGAAACTAGTTTATACTCTAATATAATGGCAGATGTGTGATACTATACATTTGACAATATCCATTGAATTTTACAAAACAGAAGATGACAACATATGAAAATTTTAAAACATCATTTAGGGGTTCAGGGGATCCCAGGATGAAATGTAAAATGTGACAAATACAGTGCATTACAAATATAGGAAAAAACCTCTTTAAAATGGATGGGGAATATCTGCTGATCTAAGTAACTTTGGAAAGGAGTAGATAGAGTCTGTAAAACTAAAGGCAAAAAATAACTATACAAGAGCACTTTAGTGGAAAAACTTTTCCCATTGGGGTTATAGGTTAATAATTCTAATACAGCTACACATATACATGCTGTTATTAAACAATTATAGCAATAGATGGCATGTGATCAGGGCCAGAATTCTTTCTGTTGAAGTGAGACTTTATAGAAAATCATGAGAGGATACTAGACTAATTATTTGGTAACAGATAAGAGTTAGACACATCATGATATTTACCTTTAGATAGATGATTGATAGGTTGATAGATGCATAATAGATAGATAGATGATAGATATTTACAGATATATGTATATTTACACGGGTTAGCACACACTCATATATTTCTCTGTTCTGTCAACTGAGAGGATCTTAAAGCAATGACACCCCAGTGGCAAAGCATACTCTGCACCCAAAACTTTATTTCTGACTCCATCATCCAATTAAAGGAACCAGTGATCCTTGGAGAAATATCACATTCTGAGTCTGGGACAATTAATATATGAGATAAGTCTGTAACAACTTGCAATGCTAGAAACTAAGAAAGTGACCCCCCACCCCCATCAAAAAAAAGAATATACAATTAAAGAGGTATCTCAAGTGACAGCGGAGCCAATTGAAAGAGCTTTCAATGGCCAAAACTGAACAGTGTGACAAAATAAAGTAGTATTAGATTATAACTTAAAATATAAAATAAATCTCCATACTGACATAAACAAATGATTAAGTACTTAAACAAATGGGGGAAATACATTTATCTTGCTCATACAAAAAAAACATCCAAGCAATTTGTAAGGGTACTTTCTACTATTTAATTTGTGGGCTGTACATTGCAACTTACTTTCTAAAACTAAACTTGGAAATAAGGGGAAAAGAGAATCTTGACAAACACTACCTCAACCAGGTAATGAAGTTCAACAACAGTGAAAAGCTAGTAGGTATCTTGATATATTTTGATATTAATGGTATTTTTACCCCACTGGTTTTCCTCCCTAAATCACATATTTCTAGTCTAAAAAAGGGTCAAACCATCAGACCAATTTCATTTGAGGAACACTTTACAAAAACTTGAACAATACCCCCCCAAATTGTCAAGTTATCAAAACCAAGAAAAGCCTGAAGAACTATCACAGCTAAGACCCCTTTTAGGACCCCTAAGAGACCTAAGTAGGCATACCCAGCAAATGTAATTTGGGGTCCTGAATGGGATTCCATGAAAGAAAAAGAACATTAGGTAAAACTAAGGGAATCTAAATGAGATCTGAACTTTAGTTAATATTGATCCATTAATTATAACAAGTGACCTTAAAAATGTAAAATGTTAATGATAGGGGAAATTATGTATGGGTATGTGAAGACTCCTTGTACAATATTTGCAGTTTTCTGTAACCTACAATTGTTCTAAAAATTTTTTTAGAAGTTTTTAAAATTAAAAAAAAATAATAATGTACAGAAAATCAATTCACCAAAAAGTAGTTTACATACCTAGGAGAAAGAAATAGGGTATGGTCAATGAGACATCAAGAATTTTAACATACTATTGAAATTATGAAAGAAGAGAAGTGACAAAGGAATAAACAAACAAAAAAAAGTTGACTACACTGTATAGAGTATCTCAAAACACACCGATTTACTTTTCATAACAGTGCTGACACTGCCAATCTCAGTGTCGCCCTCCAGAATCTACAAATTCCATAACCGTCCTGACTCTGCTCCAGCAATAAAACCCTGATGTTCTGAGGTACATTCAATTTAAGGGGATAAAGAGGGTCAACATTGCTAGAAAGCCCAAATTATTTGCTTAGATGCATAACTAAGCCAAAAAAGACTACACAGCTTTTACTCAATCAGATTGTCAATGTTCTGGAATCCATTTGTTTGACTCATGTTTAATTCATTATTGCAATAAATCTAGGCAAGGAAGATTATGTCACCAATAACTCCAAGAATGAATTCTAGAAAACATCCTCATGGCAACTCCAATCAATATGAGTTTCCCTGTAATAGACTAACCTCGGAATATTATTAGCTAAATTGCTCTGATTATTACCCATAAATAGTTACAAATTTCTTACTATATCAGAAAACATTTTAAGTGCTATACAAGGAGTAGTTTCTTAAAAAATATTTACTACAATATTTTGTACTGGGTATTATTCCACTCATTTTAAAGGAGGCACTAGAGACCCAGAGATCAATTTCCCCCCCCCCCAAATTCATACATCTATTAGGTAGGAGAGATAGGATTCAAACACATGTAGTCTCTCTCTAAGTCCATCCATTTAGCCAGTTTCTTTTATCTCACACTTTATTCCCTAGACGTCTGTCTTTTTTTTTTCCCAGTAAATTAAACCCTATCTTATTGTATTGTTAATAAGAACCAGAAAGAAGAGAGAGAATTTGTGCTCAAAACGGTCTTTGTTTTATTATATTATATCACCCACCTAAGTTCCAATGAGTAGTCTGTAAAATGATGGATCCTAGATGGGCTTCAAGTTTTTTATGAGGTTGAACTTAAGGTTAAATTGTGTTTTGAATTGGTAGGAGCAAAAAGTAGGTAAGTTTTGGAGGAATTGATCAGATAAGAGCAATATAAACAATATGGTAACAAAAAGAAAAAGCCCAAATGACTTGCCAAGCCATTATATTAAATTCTCGCAGGTTCCCTGTGACCTGGACATATCTGTAGGGCCTATGAGAGGAAACTTAGAACTAGAGTGATCTTGAGGAGAAAGAGCGGAAGGTAAGGCCTTCTCATAGCCTCTCTTGCCTAGAGAAAAGGCAATGCATTATGTGTCATTCCAAACTTGGTAATCAGCTTTCAGAATCGGGACTTAAAAAAAAAAATCATCAATTATATTATACTTCATATTAGGCATCTAGCTCAGTGCCTCTGGGCACTTCTGTTCTCCAGAGAGCACCAAGTTTGTATAAATCTCTCATTTCAGTCAGAGCGGGTGAAAATGGAAACATTCTGGGTGGGGCAGGGGAACTAGCTCACCCAGAAAGTTTTACTGGTAAGTCTGCCCTTGGGGCCAAAAAGGAACAATTAAGGCAGGGGCCATTTTACTTTGGTTATTTTATTGAGATTTAGGTTGAAGAGATAAAATGCATTACCAGAACGAAGGATTAAAAAAAAAAAAGAGAGAACTAACATGGAAGCTATCAATGAGCCCAGAGTGTAAGAAGATAATCATTTACATAGACTCAGATTCTACTCCAAGAAAGACTTTATTAAATCTTGTTCTTAAATATTTAGATAAGTTGTGTGTGTGTATGCATATACAGATACCTTTTTAACTTTCTATATTGTCTGTTTTTCTCTAAATCTTTGCCATTCAACCACTTTTTCTTTTGCATATTGTGATTATATCTTGATATTCAATCTGCTCTTGCCTTCTTTTACTGTTACCATTCCTGCAGAACTTTACCTAACTTTGAATATCTCTATGTCCTCCATTCATCTCTCAATAAATATTTCACAGTTCATGACTAGATAACATGATGGTAAAAAGTACCATATTAAAAATTGAATTTCCAAAGCTATTGAAAAGAAATTACTTTTAATGGCTTGACTCATCATTTACAAACCAATTCCACAGTTTCAAAACATTTCTAGATCCATATTTATCCAAATCTTTGAGCAATAATCTTATCTCAATTTAATTTCTATAAATTGCTTTAATTTTTTTCCTAATTAGTAGTCAACACAAATATTGTAATAGCAATGTAACACCAACTGGCAGAAAAATTTAAACAATTTAGTATTTATGTTATTAGAATTTCCTAATTTATTTTGGCCTCCTAATATTGCTCTATATTTGTTTATTATTCCTGAACTAAACTTGTAAGATATTTATTTTATTTCAGTATTATACATGGAGAAATATAGCCTACAGAAGATAGCTATTTTCTCTATTGTGTTCTATTTACCTATCATTGTGCAAATGACACATTACATTGATTACTATAGTTTGATAAGTTTGAAGTCCTGTATTGTAAGTCCCAGTTTTTAAATTTTTTTCCAATATATTTAAGGTATTTCTATAATTATTTTATAATATACTTAAATTTCTTGGTGTTGTTTGAAGCTGTTCTAAATTTATTGATCAATTAAGAAAGAATTGACATCTTAATATATTTAAGTCTTCCAAACCATGGTTATGTTATATAATTAAAACTTTTTTTTCTTTTTAATTTCTTTCATGTTTTGTGAGTGCTTGTTGTTAAGTACTCTAGATTTTTGATGCCTTTGTAAGTGGTATTGTAAATTTTTATAAAATTATAATTTAAATTTTAATTTTCATTTGTTTGCTAATAGCATACAGAAAAAGTATTGATGCTTATACCTGAGTAACAGATGAGCAAAGTGATTGTTCTAAACTCTTTGATTTTTTGTAAATGTTCATATACATTATTTCAATATTTCATTCCAATATTAGTGTCTTATTTCTTTTTTCTTGATATATTGACCTTGTTAGAACATCCATATATATTAATTATATGTATGTAATCAATATTAGTTGATATTGAGGTTTTTCATAGAGTCCTTTCACAAACTTGAATAAGTTTTTTTTTTTTTTTCCTGGTATGCTGAAAGGTTTATTTCAATATCATACCTGAATCCTAAATTAATGACTATTTATTCTAACTCTATTAAGATTACCATTTTTGCATCATTTTTATATGATGAATCACAACTTTATTGACTGTTAAAGAAAAATACTAACCATTCATTCATCAACTACAGCATAAAAACATAATTTCTTTAAAAACATCTATAACCACAGTCTTGAGAGAGCAAATAAACAGAAAAATAATACCTACAGAGAAGACACTATGACGTGCAGATGAACCTTGTAAGTGGATATTTTCTTGACCATCATATCAAAGATTTTTTTTTCTATTTTAATTTCATGTCCTATTTTAAAATAACATTTTGGGGAGTTTACTCTTATGTATCTGCTCAACTAAATAACTAAGGTAACTTGAAAATTACACAAGTTCTGGTTACTGAAAGGGTTCTCAGTTGAAACTAGCATATGTAGAGAGCATTTTACAAAAGAATGAGTTAAAGATAATCATTAATCACTACACCACACTACCATTAGAAAAGATGGTTTCTAACTGCCACATCCCCATGGAATATTAAATTTCATGGGCAATAATTTTAATATCTTTGATAGTGAATTGCTCTCAAATTCCCTTCTATTATGTTCTTAAGAATTTAATCAGAACGTTATCATATATAGTGATAACTATTATATATTCCCTTATATCTCCCCAGAAATACTGAAGAAGACAGGAGAGTATTTTCTAAGAGTTCTCAGGAAGATGTCCTCTGTCAATGATACTGCTTCACATCCCTCTGCCTTCCTTCTACTGGGTATACCTGGTCTGGAAGCTTTCCATACCTGGATTTCCTTCCCTTTTTTTTTGTTTACCTGATAGCACTTGTGGGGAATATAACAATCCTGCTTGTGATCAAGACTGAGCAGAGTCTTCATCAGCCCATGTTCTACTTTCTAGCTCTTTTTCCTTTATTGATCTAGGCCTTTCCACTTCTACCATCCCTAAGATACTGGCCATCTTCTGGTTCAACTTTAGAAAAATAAGCTTTGAAGGCTGCCTCATACAAATGTTCTTTATCCACACCTGCACGGGTATGGAGTCTGATGTGCTCCTTGCCATGGCAATTGACCGCTATGTTGCCATCTGTTATCCACTGAGATATACCACTATTCTCACCAACAAAGTGGTAGCCATCATGGCCTCTGTTGCAGTTGGGAAGCCAGCTCTTCTTGCCACCCCCTTTTGCCTTCTTCTCAAAAGATTGCCCTTCTGTGGACACTATATTATTCCCCATACCTATTGTGAACACATGGGAATTGCCCGTCTTGCCTGTGCTAACATAAGAGTCAACATCATCTATGGCTTATTTACCATTGCTACCCTCATCTTTGACTTGATTCTCATTGCCCTTTCCTATGTTCAGATCTTAAGAGCTGTTTTTCGCCTTTCTTCCAGGGATGCACAACTCAAAGCACTTAGCACATGTGGTTCACATGTCTGTGTCATCTTAGCTTTTTACACCCCAGCATTTTTCTCCTTTATGACTCACAGGTTTGGTAGAAATGTTCCTCGCTACATTCACATACTCCTAGCCAATCTGTACGTGGCTATTCCTCCTTGTTTAAATCCAGTCATTTATGGGGTCAGGACAAAGCAAATTAAGGACCGAGTTGCAAGAATATTTGTAAAAAAAGTGTGACCCAAATGTATTTGTAAATTGATACATTCTTTCAGGCTAACCATTTGCTGGTACATTTCTCAGGGTGCCTAAAACTGAAACTATGTAAAAGCCACTGAGATATTACTTAGCTTTTATCAGAATCTCCTAAACTCACCCTTAATAGTTCCTTTATGTAATTTGATTTTCAATACATCACACTATTTTTCTTATTGAAAGTGACCAAAGATTGTAGGGCCAAGTAAAAAATGTGAGGGACAATGATGCTCTCCACGTCAGTAGCAGAATCTGATAAAAAGGAAGATTTCATTGCATGCATTTTACTTTTTTCTAATTTTTTACATATAGATGTCTAACTATTCCAACACCATTTGTTGAAAATTCAGTCTTTGTTTCATCATATTACCTTTGCTCTTTTGTCAAAGATTATTGACTATATTTACATGGGTCTATATTTTGGCTCTCTATTCTGTTTCATTTATGTATTCATTTATTCTCTTGCCAATATCATACATTCTTAGTTACTATAGCTTTACTTTAATTCTTAAAATCCAGTAATGTCAGTTATCCAATTTTATTCTTTATATTTAGTATTATGTTGGCTATGCTGAGTCTTTTACCTTTCCATATAAATTGTAAAATCAGGCTTTCAATATTCACAAATCATTTGCTGTAATTTTCATTGAGATTATATTAAATCTGTAGGTCAGTTTGTGAAGAACTGACATCTTGACAATATTGTCCTCCTACTCATAAATATGTGGTATTTATTTGTTTGCTTATTTTTTTGATACATTTCCTTAGAGTTTTGTAGTTTCCCTCACATTGATATTGTACATATTTTTAAAGATATATACCTAAGTATTTATTTATAATTGTTAATGTAATGTGTATTGTGTTTTTAATTTCAAATTCCAATTTTTGTTATTGTTACATAAGGAAAAGATTGGTTTCTGTATATTAACCTTGTAATGTTAATTTGCTAAAATCAATCATTACTAACAGGTAATTTTATTTATGGTAAACATAGGCCTATGTTCACACAAAGTCTTGTGCACAAATATTCAGAGTTGCTTTATTTGTAATATCCAAAACAAGAAACCAGAAGGGTGATAGGTATGTATTTCAGTGGTACATGAGGAAATTTGAAGGGGGGGCTGAAAGATATATTTATTTTATAATCTTTATTTATTATAAATATTTTCACAGGTGAATACATGGCAAAATATATTAAATTATACATTTTTAATTTGTTCTTGTATGTCAGACATAAATAAAGTTGTAAAAGCATTTTTTTAAAAAATACTAATAACTGCCATTCTTACTCATAATATAAGCCAAAAATATTATTGTTACCCAGGTATTCTAAATGTTTGGTGCCTGAAATATCCTTGAATTTTTTGTCCTACTCTTCTCTTTTTTTCATATTATTCTCAAAGTATATGGGCTTTCTTGTTTCTTTCAGATTTCCTGGACAGTGAAAATTTTAGAGCTTTTGCTTTTCTATTTCCTCAGCTTAGAATACTATTTTATCAGAGATTTCCTTGTTAAATAAACCCTTCATTGCCTTCAAACATTTTCTCATGTATCATCTGCCAAGTGATACTTTTTCTGACAACACTAAATATAAATATACCTTCTATCACATACACAACACCCCCTCATTTACTTACCTTTGTTTTTCTTTTTCCATATCAGTTATCTCTAACTATTACATTCTATTTATGATGAAAACTTTTTATTAGTAAGGTAGTCCAGTGTAGACAAGATTCAATGAGCGTACTACAATCAATGTCTCCCACAGATTAAAACTAAAATTTGGGAAAAATATAAAAATAGTTATCTCAGAATTCTATAAAGTTAGCAAATCCAGCAAGTTGAAACAATGAGTCAAAATTTGAAGAGATGACTAGTATCATGTATATTCTCAAAAAGATTTTTCCTATGTTTTTATCTTCCATTGATTAATGGGTAGGAACCCAGCTGGGATATAGCTAGTTATACAAGTAACAAAAGGAAAAAAAGGAAGGAAAGAAAGAAGGAGAGAAGGAGGGAGGGAAGGAAGGAGGAAGAAAGGAAAGATTGGGTTTAGAGATTATGTATGAAGTCTCTATTTCCTTCCTCCCTTCAGTATCACTAATCACATTAAATGGAAGTGATCTAAACAAAGCGATTTAAGATGGAGAGATAGGATAAAGGAGATAGGATAAAGGAACCAGATAGGATAAAGGAACAAGACCTAACTGTATTCTGTGTACAAAAATCCACTTTAAATATGAATATATAGATAAGTTTAAAAAAGAGGAAAATATATATTTAAAAGAAGTTGAAATGGTTTTATTAAAATAAGACAAAGTAAAATTTATAATAAGGAATACCCTTGATAATAAAATTGATATTATATAATAAAATAATCAATTCTCCAAGAACACATATGCATACTAAATACATATGCACTTAACTGCACAGCTTCAAATTACATGAAGAAAAACTGATGGAATTAAAAGAAAATACAGCCAAATCCAAATTTGGAGAATTCAAGATTCCTATTTTAGTATCCAATAGGAGAAGTATAGAGAAAAGTAACAATGAAAAGGTGTAAGATGCAACTAAAAAATGGATTAGACTTAAATTTATCCCATTAAATAATAAGTGTACATTACTTACTTTTACTTACTATCTTTTAAAATTTGTTATAAACTGTACTAAGGGTTGCCATTTTGTTTCTTTTTTCTCATTTAGTTAATATTATAATTAATAAGCATGTTTCGAAAAGACACTGAATAATACATACACAAGGAAGGGAGATATAGAAATAATCTTACCTTTATTGAGTGCTTAAATATGCTAAACATTTTGTAATCACTAACTTTAACATAGGTATTATTTCTGTTTCACAGATGTTCAGATAGTTGAAATTGTATATAACTTCACATGCAGAATAGTAACTAGAAGAATTAACATTCTAATTCTTGGTTTTGTTGATCCTAAAATCCAAGAAATTCATATCAAAGACTTATAGGGTGGGGGCAGTAAATAGAAAAGTAGGTCCCAGAATTCTCAGTTGATTTTAGTCACGAATAATTATAGAACATATTCTCAGATCTGTTTGATCCTTACTCCATAGATGATTGGATTCAGCATGGAAGGTACCAACAAGTGCATGCTGGCCAACACAATGTGGGTATGTTATGATATACACTTACTAAAATGGTAGTGATGAAGGAAAAAGAGTAGGGATGTAGAAGATGAGGATGACACAAACATAGGACCCACAAGTGCTGAAGGTCTTCAACCTGGCATCTTTAGAAGGAAGATTGAATACAGTATGGAGTATCTGTATATAAGACAGAGAAATGCATACCACATCAGTCCAACAATTAAGATAATGACTGGCAATCTATAAATACAATTGGTGGAAATGTCACCACAAGTCAATTTTACCACAACCATATACTCACAGTATGTGTGGGAGACAACATTAGTCCAGCAATATGGCCACCTCCCTACCAGAAACAGATGAGGTGTCATTAGCACTAAACCACGTAGAAGTGCCACTATGCCAACCCAGGTCACCACAGAATTTGTGAGAATGGATGAGTGTCTCAGAGGATTGCAGATTGCCACAAACCGGTCAAGGGCCATGGCCACAAGAAGCCCTGACTCTACCTCAGAAAAGCATGGATGAAAAACATCTGAGTGAGGCAGCCATGGAAGTTGATTTCATGATACTTAAACCAGAACATACCCAACATCTTTGGAAGAGTAGAGGTTGACAAGATGAGGTCTGTGATGGCCAACATAGAAAGAAAATAGAACATGAGTTCATGAAGAATAGGTTTAGTTTTGGTGATGAAAAGAAAAAGTATGTTTCCCATGAGGGCAACAACAGACACTGAGAAGAAAGGGATAGATATCAAAACATGCATGTCTTCTAGACCAGGTATGTTCATCAGGATGAAGGTACTGGGACTAACCAATACAGTGGAGTTAGACTCAAGCATGGTGGTTATGGCTGCATGAGGACATACTACTGCTCCCTTTCCCTCCTTTGTACCTAGAGTAATCAAATACACATACACTCTGATAAATATATAATATGGAATTACTCAGTGTAAAAATACAACCAAGCAATTGTATTCAAATATAAAGTGCTCCTTGGTGAGCTTCTCTGAAATTGGAAGTATTTCATCCCTCATTGCCTGCTATTAATCTCTTTAAGAGGTATTTGGAGTAGAAACTATCTTCTCTAACTGCTACTACTGTGCCTTATGCTCAAACACTTCAGAGTATTCAGCTTGATACTAGGTGTTCTGTGTCTGTTATAATCAGGCTAAATGAAAATCTGGATAAATATCAGTTTCCTCACATCCTAACATGGCAATGCTGAGAAAAAAATACATACATACAAACATACATACATGAATATATGAAAAATTTAATGGTCGGTCTTTTAGATATGATACAAATATATAATCTGGAATCCTCTGAGACATTAATTTATTCTCTCTATATATAGATTTACATTCCCCAAGGAGTAACTATTAAATCTTTCTTTTTATAATATTTATATTGAGATGCTAACTAGGGTGCATGTGCTTCTTACTACACCTAAGAATGTGGATGACACTTTAGGAAAGAAAGATGGTGAGCTCTCAATCAATCAATCATCAAGATTTAAAGTTAGTAACAGTTTCTACTTTTCCTGTCACAATATGTACCACAAAAATGCTAAGTCATTAACCATTGCCCAATTGCTGATTTGGATAAAGTATGATGAAGTCACCATTAGCATTCTTAAGTTATATATATATATATAAAGTATACTTTACATAAGCTAAATATTCTTCCAAAGTCACATGATCAGCATGTATGAGGAGGAGATAGCACACCCTAGTTTCACTCCAAAACTTCACCTTTGTTCTACACATGCAATCAAAATAAAGAAAACATTAATGTTTTTTCACAGTTTTATTGTGAACGATTATTGCAGAGTACCCAGAAACAATGATGACAGATGTTCTTATTTATTTTATTTTACAAATGTGTTTTTGTGGATTAACATGATTTATAGCAAATCCATAAAATAATCCTAAACTTTTCTATTCCAATATCTCAGTTGATGTCAAGATGTTCATTGTGAAACTAGTAGTCAGTATGCTATTCCTTATGAATTATTCTCAAGCCCAGAGAATACATCTGCACACACTCTTTTTTTCAAAATTGATACCAGATGGGGACTGAAAATCCTATAAGGATGGTTAAGGAAAGCCTCCAGAGCATCCTGATCTAACCTTTTAAGTGGCTTACACGTGGCAGGACTACAATGGTTTACCTGTTCTTATGAGGCAGTCTGGAGAAGTCTCTAACCTATCTTCAGAGGGACCACATTGCCCTTCTCTGCTCTGTGCTCTCAGTCTGTTTTCAACACAGCTGATTCTCAGGGATCCACAGTAATTTTGAATATTTATTCCTTATCTCTAGGAAGCTCTTCCTTAAAGTAGTATGCTACAGTTCCCTCATCACTAACTATCACTTCTTTGGCTTGAGTGAACATAGATGAGTTGTCTATGCCTCCAAATTAAATGTGTTATGTTGAATCAAAGCCAGGAACTCAGAGATTTGAATCACCCACTGCATGGAAAGCTTATTGTAGGTTGTAGGTTTTATAATCCACTTGAGAACAGTCCCAGGTGGTTCAAACTCTGCAACAGATATGTTTCACCTTCTGGTAAATGTTTCAGTAAATATAAGTGATATACCTGAGTGAGCACACATTTTCTCTATCACATGATGTAAGTTGGTAGTAATATTGAGACTAAAGGAGATTTTTAAAGAAACAGTTTATTACTGAAGTGCCTCTGCATACAATAGCTCTGTTAAAATTAGTTCAGCTAAAACTACTTCAGTTAAAATTAAGGATGCAGTCATATAGCATACTTAGCTGAGAAGGCAATGTAGAAATAAAGTACAAAAATAGATCCCTGTGAAACTATTTCAGACTATACATGTATGGTTCTCCCTGTCTCTCTTTCCCCCTCTCTACATGCCCTGAATGTGTGCATAACATATTCATATGTGTGTATATATACATACAGATATGTATAACCTTATAAATTCACACATATGTACACACATTCACATTTATATGTATATATACATATGCATACACACACACACTGCACCCCCATAAGTAACATGGTGATATTATATATTACAAATAAAATACAGTTATACATACTTATGTATGTTTGTGCATGTGTATGATTATAACAATTTGATGATTAGTAGTAATATTCACTATGTACCTAGTCTATGCTAAATGCTTTGAAAACAGCACTGGAAAAACAATGTGTCCTTTCTCTCAAGAATCTTATCCACTAATAAGGGGATTCATATTATTAACATTTTAAATAATATGTACAGAGAAATTAAATAGAATAACATTTTGGTAAATGATTTGATTGACTGCCTTAAGTCGATTAGTCAAAGAAAGCCTTCTTGAAGAGGTGACTTTGGTAGATGACTAAATAATGAAAATTGTGTTAAGAATTGATTGGAAGATACAGATTCTAATACCAATTCCAATATGTGGAGAGGAGGTTTTCCCACACCAACAAGCAATTCCCAAACACCAACTGGCTGCAGTTTCTCTTCTCTTGTTTTCAGATGTAGCAATTATTGGTATTTTGTGCCTTGCAAGATGCAGTAAAATTTGTCTATATTAAGCTCATCTCTGCATTGCTGCTGCCTCCCTATGTTCAAACTGTTCATGGACCAAGGTGGCCACCTCAAAGGAGTACACAAACAGGTTTGTCTTGTGGTTTCAATCACCATCTGAACCTTGAAGTGGTTTTTCTGGGTATCAATATACTACTTTAACATATCCCTGAAACTCTCAGAGTGAATCCATAGGGCCATGTTCCACACAGGCATCCCTTTAATAGCTCAGTTTTCCATTGCTTGTCTACCTGATTATACATCTAGGTCAATAGCTACTGCTCATGAATCAGTAAAAATGCAAACATGGAGGCTTTACCATTACTCAGGTCTTCAGTTACTGCTAGGAAAACTGCATGCAATCCAGCCCATTGAGCTGATTTATGTTTACTTTCTTCAATAATAGTCTTTTCGTGCACTGGTTTTAATGCAGCAGTGTTCCAAGTGGGATGCTGTCCATTCATCTTGGCACTGCCATCCATAAACCAAGCAGATTTTTGTTGTTCAGTCAAGAGCTACTCATAGGGCATTGTGTACGTGGCAATCAAAATCTTTACATGACTGTTTATAGTAGCATTATTTATAATTGTCAAAACTTGGAAGTAACCAAGATGTCCCTCAGAAGGTGAATGGATAAATAAATGGTGGTATATCCAGGTAATAGAATATTATTTAGCATTAAAAACAAATGAGCTACCAAGCCTTTGCAAGACATAGAGGAGTCTTAAATGCATATTATTAAATGAAAAATACCAATCTGAAAAAGGCTATATCTTGTATGATTATAAATCTGTAACATTCCGGAACAGGCAAAACTATGAAGATGGTAAAAATATCAGTGATTTTAGGAACTGGGAGAAGGAAAGAATGAATAGATATAGCACAGAAGATTTTACTTCAGTGGACTATTCCATATTATTCTATTATGATGGATACATGTCATGATACCTTTGTCAAAATCCACAGAATGTACAATATTAAGACTTAACCCTAATGTAAACTATGGACTTTTGGAGATAAGGATAAGCAAAAATATTTTAAGTGATTGTAAGAAATGTACCACCTTTTGGATGCTAATTGTAGGGGAGGCTGTGTATGCATGGAGTATATCAGAGAGCATATGAAAACTCTGTAATGTCCTCTCAATTTTGCTATGAGCCTAAAACTATTCTAAAATACAGTTTACCTAAGTAAATAGATACATAGATGATATATAGATATGTAGGTAAGTAAAAAAAAAATAAAATAAATAGAATGTTTAGCAACAGAGAATGAGTTGAATAAAATCTAAGGTACTGATACCATGCTAAATTTGTGAAAATCAAAAAAGATTAGATATTGAAATTAGATTTATCCATAACACTTAACACTTCTTCATAGTCATAAAGTGAAATTCAAGTGAAGAGCATAATAAATGATATAATTTAAAATATATTTTTCATTTTCTGAAAGTTAAAAACCACCTACATTTTTTGATTATATTATATTCTTTCAACTGTCATCATGAATTAATTGAGATGATCTGTATTATATAAAGCCAAGTTAATAACAGGCAATGCATGAAATTGAGGAATGGGGAATTGGAGGAAAGTGGCTAAAGGTACAAACTCCTCATTATAAGTATTAGGGGTGTAATGAACAACATGATGACTACAGGTAATGCTGCTGTATGGTATATGGGAAAGTTGTTATAAGAGTAGATAATGAGAAAATTTTTTCTTTTTTTTTATATCTATATGAGATGGTAGATGTTAACTAAGCCTATTATAATAATCATTTCATAATATATGTAAATCAAACCATCATGCTGTACATCTTAAAATTATACAATGATGTATGTCAATTATTTCTCAGTAAACCTAGAAAAAACAACAGATGCTGCATTTCTCCTCAAATTGACATTACTTCTTAAATAGCTACTTTGATGAAGGATATTCTCATTGGATGGGATATTTGTGTATAGGTTTTTAGCTGATCACCATAATTTTCTATTTCTATTCCTTTCCCTTTAATATATTTTTACAAACTAAAATTTTTTAAGGTATATATAATTTTTGAGGCAAAAATCACTTAAATTCTAGCTGTGGCACATACTTACTTGTACAAAACCTCTAAATTAGTTATATAAGATCAAAGACTATATTATAACCTATTTTTTTAAATGCCAAAGACTATATAATAAACTTAGTCTCAACTGTGGTCCCAATTTCTGTACAACAGAAGAAAATTTAAAATTTTCAAATACATACTTTGCTCCTGATTATTATTTTACTTTCTATTCCTAGATTATTATCTGTTATAAAGAGGAGAAAAAAATGCTGCCTCTCTATAAATTTTACTGGCACCTGTGTATCAGTAACTCCAGGTCAACATGTATGTACCTGTGCTAATAAATGATACAATGAGCAAAAACTGTCCTAATATATACTAAGTTACTTTTGTATCTTGAACTGATTATATGCTGGAATTAATTAAGAAATGACATGAATTAAGAAATGGCCTTGTAATGTAAATAGACATATCTTTCATGAAATAGTGTATAATTACCAGGAACTACTCTATTTTGTGTATTAACTATACCTTTTTTGAGCAACTATGACCCAGTGCTCACCTGAAAGTTTCAGTTGTCTTAGGTAATATCAATTTACTTGAATATAAACAAGGTCATGGTTCTATGGTATCACTTGTTTTGCTGGTGATTTTAAAAGGTTTAGTGATGCAAATATATGTATCTATGAAGACTTTGAGAAACTTCTCCCAAATGTTTTTGGTTTTAGCACCATAGATGACAGGGTTCATCATAGGAGGGATAAGAAGATAAATGTCAGCTTGAACGGCAGAAAGAAAACCTACAATGCTATATAAACTATTTTATCACAAGATCTGAGTTTTTCTTCTCAAAACAAATGTCTCTGTCTCCTTTTTCTCGGTTAGTATAATTTAAAAGGCCCTTATCCGATGTGTAAAATGTGAGTAAACTATAATCTCAGTGTCAGGAATTTATTCTATAGAAGGTCAGATTATATATAAAACAAATATGTTAAACATCAGAAATTTCTAGTCCTATTACTCCTTTTCTTTTATAAACATTTAAGTAAATCGATATAGGTATATAGATATGTAGATAGATATGCAGGCATGTATTTATATATCTATGGGAATAGTAAAATAACCTAGAGTGCCTTGAACAAAAAAAAGCTCTTAGTCTTTTTCTATTGCCCTGGGGACTAAATGGCTAAGGCTTCTAAATGGATGAAGCTTCCTTGTGCTGTTAACCTGCAACATGAGATACTTAAGTATGTAATGACCCTCTTGCTGTGATTTCAGTCTTGGCTCTGTCACTTATTGACAGTACAACTTTTTAAATATAATCTTTACAATCTTGAAAATTTAAAATCTAAAACTTGGGTACTGATATTATATATCATAACTTTTATATTAAAATAAAATAAATTAATATGATCATAGTGTTAAAGAATATGAATAATATATAATAACCTATTAATAAGCAAGTGGTAGTGATGATAAGGATGATAGACATTCTGGCAGTGCTAATATCTTTTATTTTTATGGGAGAAGACTCTTAACTGGCATGCTTTATTCATTAGCATGAAAATGAATGCAATACAAGTGATTATTTGTTAGTATTTTGCTTATTTTGTTTTAGATTTATTTGGGGGGTTTCTTTTATTTTTAAAAGAGAAACAGCATCTCTAAACAGAATGGTACATGAATTCTCCTCCTCTGAAGCTGTGGTGGATTCAAAATTGTCATTACTGGAAATGGAAATCTTCCCGTAAACCCTGCAGCCTGCTGCCTTCAGGAGGCTGAAGTTCTGCTAGCACTTCTGCAAGAGGGACAAAAAAAAAAAAATGATAAAATGAACGGAGCCTCAGAGACTTGTTGGATACAAACAAAAATACTAACAAATATATAAAGTAAATCCTAAATGAGAAGAGAGAGAGACAGAAATAACATTCAAAGACATAATGGCTGGACATTTTCCAAAACTGATGAAAATTTTAATCTTCATTTACTAGATGCTCAGAAAACCCCAAGCATTTTGGAAAACAAACAAAAAAAGAGACATCTTTACCTAAGAAATCACAGTTAAACTTTTGAAAGCAGTAAGAAAGGAATAATTCATCACACACAATGGATCCACAATGAAATTTAAAAATAATGTTTCTTCAGAAATGATAGTGGCAAGAAGGTGGAGGAACAACATACTAAAAATAATAAAAGAAAAATGTCAACCAAGAATTCTATATTCAGTAAAATAAAATAATTAAAGATTTCTCAAAAATCAAAAACAGAACTACCATGTGATCCACCAATCTCGCTTTGGGGTATAATTCAAAGGAAGGGAAACACTAAAATAAAATACATAGGCTAAATAAATAATTTTGTGAAAAATCATATTTTCACATTTTTGTTTTAGGTAAAGTCACAAGCTGCTAGTCAATTCACTCAACCAAACTCTCCAGCAAGATATACTACATTTCTTTGTCTACTAATCAGGAGACAGGTGATTCCATGTCTTGGCTATTGTGAGTAATGTGTCATGAACATGGGAGCGCAGATACTCCTGCCGATGTTTTTCTTAGGACATAGACCCAGAGACAGGATTGCTAGGTCCTATAGTTCTATTTTAATTTTTTGAGGATACTCTATGCTGTTTTTCATGATAGCTGTAACAGTTTACATTCCTACCTAAAGTGTATAAAAGTTTCATTTTGGGCACACCCTCATCAATCACACATTAATAAATCTGGAAAATAAGTTCTAGTAAGAGAATATTTTGAGGTATATATTTGAATTGTGCATCTTATTTGAAATAAGTCAAAATGAAAAAAAACGGTATCTTCCACCACAATTCTAGCCTGCTCAAACATGTGCAAATTTTTTTTAGAAATCTTGAAATGTTTAGCCTTAAAACATTCCTTGCTATGAATTTAAGTGCAACCCATGGCAAGAGAAGAGTTCAAAAGTATTCTTCTCCTGAAATTCAATTATTTGACTCTACTACCTTCCCAAATAGCTTTCTCTCATTACTTTTCCACCAACTTACTATGAAGTATTTTAGAAAGTATTATTTAATGGATTACAATTTTATTTATGAACTGTGTTGTTTACTTTCAAATTCTCATTTATTGCTTTTTTTTTGATCTATAGAAATCACTTAGATATCTTTGATTGGGATGAAATACGTCATAATTTTAATTGTTGAAATATGTTTTTTGCTTTTTTCTTTAAATAGCTTTTCATTTAGCAGGAGGGTTTTCAGGAATGAATTAACCAAGGAGAGCTTGTAATTGACTTCTTGTAGATGTTTCTAGGTTACCTTAAGATTTGATTCTACTAATAGACATTGAAGCATCTGCCACAAGAGAAAAAAAATAGGCTAAAATCTTGGGGTTGAGGTTAAGGTACCATTCTATTTTCCATTAACTGAACAATCTCTAAGCCACTGAAAGTCCTGAATGGTTAAACTGGGAGAAGTGGTGCAGTTTTGATAACTCAAGGGTGTTTAGAATACTGATCTTTCTATTTTTCCTAATGAACTAGACTTGAGGAGTGATGCCAGGTCTCTCTTCAGGCCATGAATCCCTGAATGAGATAATGAGAGCAACCAAATGTGTTCCCTGTGGAATTTTTTTTTTTTAACCAAACTCCCCTCCTAATATGGTTGTCAGCTTTAGCAAATAAAACACTGAACATCCACTGAAATTTGGATTAAATAGCTTTTAAAAATATTATTTTAGCATGTGCATCTCATAAAATATTTCATGATATATTATTGAAATAGAGTTGTTATCTGAAATTTTAATTTAACCTGACATCTGTGGTTAATCTAGAAATCCTACCTCCTAGGAAAGAGTTATTATTTACAGTGCTTTTTTGGAAATTAAGGCTGAGAGAGTAAATCCTGTAGACTGGTCCATTTTTACAATGCATAAATTAAAAAGAAAAGTAAAGACAACTTTCAGGCATATAGATCAAAGGTAGCACAAGACACTAAATTAATTAAAGCAAACTCTGAAAAATATTATTTAAAAACATCTTAATATAAAGTCTGTAAACAAAAACTGAGGACACTCTAGCTTTGGCATGGAGTAAGGAAAGAAAGCTTCAGGACCAGATCTGATACTGAGGCTGATGGGTTCTCTTTGCTTTGTGTGAATGTATTTAAACAATATTTACAGTCTAATAGACCAGTGATGATGTTCTAATAAAAAATAGATAGTATCATATTTTTAAAATTTTAGATTAAAATTAACATGTGAAATTTAAAGATTGAAAAAAAAACTGAGTATGTATAAATGTTGGGAGTCAGCAGAAATTGTGACTGATGGAACAATCGAGGATCATTTTTTGTTTATATTAGCTTTATAAAATAATGTGGCACAAATACCCTCTCAGTGACATTCAAAATTTTAAGAAATACATATTTCAATTATTTTTCAGTTGACATTCAAGAAATACATGTTTCAATTATTTTTCAGTTGACATTATATTAGTTTCATGTGCATAACACAGTGTTTAGTTATTTGTATAATTTATGAGGTGATCCACCCAGTAAGTCTAGCACCTACCTGACATCATACATAGTTATATTATTGACTACATTCCCCACTTTGTGTTTTACATCTCCATGATTTTTTTATGTCAATTTGTTCTTCTCCATCATTTCATTTTTTAAAATAAATGGAAGATTATCAACATACATAGAATTTACTGTGTAGAGTGTCCTGACACTTAATCCAACTACACAAAAAAGGAGATCACCATAGCAAATGCAGTTGTCATTTAGGCCTACTACCTACTTCTCTTCCTCCCCTGTGATTCATATAGAGATCTGTATTTGATGCATTGAAGTGTATAATAGGAAATTTTGAAGTTTTATTTGAGTCTTTTTTCTTTCTTTTTTTTTTTTTTTCGTTAAATTGAAACCTGTCCTTTTAACATCTGCTTAAAAATACACTGGCTTCCTTTTGGAGCCATACAGAAAGAAAAAAAGTTATTTCTCCTTATCACAGTCCTTTAAATATTTGAAGACAATTATAAAATTTGTAGATCATGCTTTTTTTTCTTTTAATAAATTTATTTATTTAAATTAGTTTCAAGTATACAGTACATTGGTTAGACATCTATAATGTTCATAAAACAATCCTTCCAATTGCTCCCTTCCTCCCCTGGCCCTTCACTTAGCCATCATATTAATGCTAACTGCATTCCTTCTGCCATGCTTCCCGTGCCCAACCATCAACTACTAATTTTTATATGCTGTTTTTTTTTTAAGAGATAATTTCTATATCCCTAATCATCTCAAATACTTTCCTGCATATTTTATTCATGTTCTTAAAATAAGGGTTTTGGAGTGGAACATACTGGCTTACAGACACAGGCAACCACTTTACATTTCTCTGATCTTGACTTGAGATGTGTTGCTTTACAAATATATTAGAGACTTTCTCCCAAGTTTATTATCATATCTTACTTCCCTGTAATATACCTATAGGGAAATACTTCCATTATTCTTATCCTAGAACATAGCCACTGAGAGATGTCACCTTAATTTTGAGTTAGGTATAAAATTGGTAATTACTAAGCTATTTTATGAGGGCTCTTCTATAATGTCACAGTACTTTCAACTGAAAAAATAGTTTATAGTAATAGAGAAAAACATGATCCCTTAACCTGAGAGCTAATTTTTAATCAAATCTTGAATTTCATGTCCCACAATGGGAAAATATAAAATCAGAACAAGTATTTGTCAATAAACTACAACTAGAAATAGATATTGTCCTGTGCCTACATGGTTCATGGTGTAATAATTTGTAAAGCATATCAGACTTGGATTAAAAGGGATCTTACACATCATACATACACATAATTGTGTACATACACATGACATAATTGCACAGGTTAGAGTTAAATTTCTTAACAGCATAATTTCTGAGTCTAATCAGAAACCTTGGAGACTCTGGCACACGGGTTAGAACTCTTTCTAGAATCATTTTGCTCACTTCCAGAAGTTATCCACTGTAGCCTTAAAAAATATACAGACATAGAGAAGGCAAATGTTTAGTGCCTAGGGGTCATGGCATTTCAACTACGTCAGCTAATATCATGGGTTTATATTTTGGTTTGGTATTAAGTTTTTCACACTCACAATTGGAATTTAATCGGCTGAGTTTTCCACCATATCATAAACTCCCTACATGAGCACAACTTGTTAGAGGATGTGGATTTTTGCCTGTTATTCAGAAAGAAAATATAGTCTTTTTCAAACCTAATAAGAAGCAAGATATCAAAGATGTATGTCATTTTGTTAGGTAGCTAGTCAGACATGAGCAACAGAGGGAACAAAAGAACAAGGGCCCAGCCTAAGACCACCTAAAGAACCTAGGAATGCTTTTGGAACCACCCATCGTAGCTCAAATATAATGAACACATTCCCACTTCTAGGCCTTTTTTGTCCTCTTGTTGTGGCTGTTATTACAGCATTTTGTTTCAGCTCTCATCACTGAAACCATGTGCCTCTTTGGGGCAAGCTTTGTCTTTATGAAATATACCTTTAATAAATATTTTCTAAATCTCACTAAACTGTGATTCTTTACTGCATCAATGAGAAAGAACCAAGGAAAAATGTTAACTACACTTCTGCATCACTGTCATCTCTCTCCTTCCCACTGCTGCTGGGGCGACACCAAACTTCTATTGGTCCCAATGGTAACAATTTGGCATTCTCTTATTACACTTTACTCTATTTTCAATACTAATAAAAACTATAAGAGTAGTCAACATTTACGATGTGTTTACCATGAGTCAGACACTATGATTACTGCTATGATTATATCAGTGGTTTCTAACAGAGGTGCTGCTGATCTTTAAAGGGTATTTCAGAGATTTCTTGGTGTGTTTTGTTATTATTGTCACAATATTTGGGAGGCATTACAGGATTTGTTAAATATAAACTAGAGGGTATTCTCCTGAAATACATAGAATACTTCCTCCCAACTTCCCACCCTCTAAAAAATGTTCTGTGCCTGAGAGGAATTTCAGATATGCAGTTAGATATTAAATAGTTAAAAATACTATAATGTTATGAATATATAATTTTACCTTGCTTTATGTTTACTGTCCTGAATTTACTCTTATGTTGTTCATGCCACCTGCGTTCTGAGCTTAGGGATCAATAGGAGATGGTCTCTGGTTTCAAGGTCTTCTGAGATATTTGATTTATTGTACCTTTTAGACTTAACCACTAAATGCTTTCTTACAACATAGGTGAGAAGAGATAGAAGGAGTAGAAGATATTGTGGAGCAACAAGTTTATGAATAGTTGGGATGATTTTATTGGTGTCTTCACGTGCCTCTGAATATTCTTAAGTAACTTACCAGAACCAGATCTAGTTCTGACAAAATAATTAAGCTCCAGGATATTTTCTAACCATGTTCTTATTCCAGGATTTTCCTGAACTTTACTTGTTTGATCAAGGACAGGGAATGAATTAACCCTATCTATGGGAGCATTTTTTTTTTTTTTTGTATTTTGGTCGGGATATTATGCAAAGATTAGTTATGTGTTTTGTACAGATATGTTCCTTCTCATTCTTCTCTTCTGCTCTGTATTTTAGGAAAAGTAAACATTACAACCTATGTTTCCCAGGTTCAGAGATCATCTGTTTTTTTTGTTTTTGTTTTTGTTTTTTGCTGGGTTTGTTCAATGGGAATACTGAAACAATTTTCTCTATTTCTCAATCTCTTCAACTGCATGACCCCAGAAGCCAGAGGTGACTTCTATGGTTTCAGCTTCCAGTGGGAGACTATAATTTTAGACATAATGAAATTACTGATTCTTCTGTGTTTTGCTGGCTAGAGTTTATGTGGATTCATGTAGTTTCTAATTTCTAGGAGTCCTCTGTGTCAGATATTTAGCTTCTCAGAAATCTTATAATTTGTATGAATAATTACTTGTATTAAAAATGCCCTGGACTAAATACTCAAGTGCTTTCTATTTTCTGGTTAGGTTCTGACTAGTACAGATGCCATTCATAATAATATTGGGCTAATGACTTCAGTAACTGAGTTGAAGAAACGATAGAGTATTATCTTTCTAGTTATCTCTAAAAATATTAGAAAGGGAATAATCAAAAGGCACCAGCAACCTCAACATAATAAAGTCCATAAATGAAAAATCCATAATTACTTTATACTAAATGGTAAAATACTAAAAGCTCTTCGTCTTTGGTCAGGAGCAAGACAAAAATGCCTACTTTCACTATTTGTATTCACTATAATACTCAACAACAACAACAACAATAACAGCAAAACAAAAATGACTGGATTAAAAAATGGACAAAAGAAGAATAGACATTGGTTTAAAACATGTTCAAAAGACCAAATAACACATGAGAAGATTCTCAAGATCACTAATTATTAGGGCAAATGCAAATTAAAAACCACAATGAGATACAACTTTACACCCATAAGGATGTCTATTATTTAAAACAAGAAAGAAAAGGAAATAACATTGTTGGTGTGGATATGAAAACATTAGAAGTAACCTTTGGGCATTGCTAGAATGAATGTAAAGTGAAACAGTTTTGGCAGTAAAAAAAAAGCATTGCATTTCCTTTAAACATAGAATTACGAAAAGATTCTTCATTTCACTTCTGGTAATATATCCAAAAAGAAGTAAAAACAAGGACTCAAACAGATTATTTATATACCTATGCTATAGCAGCATTATTCACAATTGCCAAAAGGTGGAAACATTCCAAGTGTTTCTCTACAGATGGATGAGTGGATAAATAAAAAAAATTCACATAATATTAAAAAGGAGAGAATTTCTAACACATGCTACAACATGGGTGAACCTAAAAGATATGCTAAATGAGATAGACAGTCACAAAAGGACAAGTATTGTATGATTACACTTCTATGAGTTACCCAAAGTAGCTAAATTATAGAGACTGTAGTAGAATGGTTAGAGGATAAGAGGAAGAAGGAGGAATGGGAAATGAGTGTTTAATAAAAGATAAAAATGCTCTGGAGATAGTAGTGTTGCTTATACAGTAATGTAAGTACACTAATTCCACTGAACTGTACACACTTAAAAATACTTAAAATGATAAATGCTATATATATTTCACAATAAAAAAACACTTGGTAAATCCCCTTTAATTACATTCCATTGTAATGTTAACATGAATGTTAATATTAGATAGATGATAAATAGATAGGTAATCTTTATGGACTTTTCTTTGTTATTAACATAAAAGTACATATTAATAAAAACATCAGGAGAGGGTTCTTTCAGATGTACAGTGAGATTTCCATAAATAGAAGTGTGAAGGGTATGGCAGTGATATGGCAGTAAAAGATACTTGAGGAAGAATGAACAACACATATGAACATATGTGTCGTCAAACATAAATCACATTTACAATTTAGTCTGTGACATTCTAATTTGATCTCATTTCCTGAGTTCATATGATAAAACAAGAGAAAGATGGCCCTAAATAATCAGAAAACTGTGGGAGACTCACCAGAAGATGAGTGATTTATTTACATTTGTCAGATACATCTGGTATCAAATATTCTAAATAACTTAATCATGATTCTTAATTCTTACTTCTAAGGAACAGAGGGAAGAAAGAGAATTAATAATAATGAAAGAATGATTTTCAGCGTTAGTAAAATTAGTCCAAATAAATATATATTAAAGTTTAAAGGTATTTATTGAATACATATTATAAATGAAAGAATAAATGATTAAATAATTTTTCCAAGAAAAGATATTAAAGGTGATTACTACATTCTCCCATGCAAGTACTAATCAGGCCTTAGCTCAGGAGATCAGACGAGATCAGATGAGTTCAGTGTGGTATGGCCATAGACAACATATTCTTATCACTGTTCTGTTGCACTCCATGAACATTATCTTATTCTTACCCAGAAAGGCTTAATAAGTATCAGTGCATGGCATGGTATTCAGCAACATACTCTACAGAAAAAATAATAAAATGTTTTTCTTGTGGTGTTGTTAGATTTAGCAAATATGTGACTAAGAGGGAATAAAAGCAAATGTATTCATTACGTAAATATCAAAAAAAAACCCAAATATTATGCAGTTGCAAAAATATTAAATTAGGTATAATGGATATTTCCTAAATTATTTTTAAACAAAGGATGGAGAACAGTGAAAATTATAATCATTGCGAAGAACAACAACAAAAAAGTATTGTATTCTTCTGTGCCATTGCACTGATTGATCTCCTTTACATGTTTCATTTAATTGTCACACAGCTATATGAGGTAGGTTCTTTATCACTCATTTTTAAATATTAAGAAATTGAGAGGAAGAAGAATTAAATAGCGGCAAAGCTAGCCAGACAAAGAATACTGGACTTGAACCCAGGCAGTCTAAATCCAAACCCTAGATCCTTAACGATTCAGTGATCACATTATCTGCAAAAAAATGCCATGAAGTCAAAATTCTACAATAAAAATATCATGTTCAGTTTTGGCATCTATTAAGAAATCAAAGAAAACATGATCAAATATTTCTAGTTCAAAGTAGAAATCTTCACAGTCTCCCCATATTTCAATTACGACTGAGAATGGCGAATCCAGAGACGTTAGTCTGGGTGTTTAACTATGGGTGTGAGCTTCTAAGGCTAATAAGCAAAGTGGAGATGAAAAGTTTCAGAGCAGAAGTTTCAAAAAACAATTTTTAAAGATCCAAAGCATAAAAAAGACACAGATCTTATGTTATGTTAAAAAAACAAAACATGAGAAATAAATAATTAGGATGGAAAACTAATGACAATGAATTAGAGAAGGAAAGAAGTTGTTGGTTCTGGGGCAATAAATGGACTATTTCAATATTGTTGCTAATAAAAAATTTCAGATGTTATGACTTGATACTGGGTTCCAAGTCACCTAATGTATGAACAGACTCAGTGCACATGGTAGCCTGGTAGTGTGGTAACAATGACTACTATTTAAAAAAATGAGAATTCATGACCTCAATTTCAGCAGCAGTAGACTCCATGATATTGCCTTATTTTATGAAATACACTCCATCTCCAACACGCTTTCTCTAGAAAAAAATGAAGCAGCTTTAATACTAAAATTTTAGTTTTCACACTAATTCAGTTTGTTTTTGAGAGATTTGCTTAGTAATAATGTTTAATGTTTAAGTATTATTCATCCTACTCTTTATATAGATAAATAGTAATTCTTCAACTTGATTCTAGTACAGAAGAAATACAACATTCATCACCTTTTCTATGAAATCACAGCTACATACATGAATCAAATTGTTTCAAATTGTCATGTATATATTGTCCATCATTTAGTGTAAATAAATCATTTTTTCTATATTGTTTACTTATCCTTTTACTCCTCCTTTATTATTCACTCTCTATTTGTAATTATCCAACAAGACACATACTTAAGAGATTAATCTGTTCTCCAATATTTAATAAATGAAAAACCTGAAATAACTGGTTAAGTTAGAATTTCTAAAATTTACAGATAGCTAGTAAAAGAAAAAATCTTTCAAGTGGTAAATGCAATTGATCTTGTGAGAGTAAAAGCAATTAATTATTTTCTTTACATTTTCTCTTCTACTTCCATTTCTTCTTGAATCAAATCTTCTATTGATCCAACTAAAATCAAGCAACTTTCACCATTAATGTCCTAAGAACATGTTCTCGTATTTTCTTGGTCCTTACTCCATATACAATGGGGTTGAGAAAAGGGGGCACCAAAAGGTATATATTTGCAATAAAAATATGGATATGTGCTGGCACATTTTCCCCAAAACGGTGAGTGAAAATAGAAAAACCAGCTGTGGTATAGAAGACAAGAATAACACAGACATGAGATCCACATGTGCCCAAAGCCTTAAAGCTAGCTTCTCTAGATGGTAGGCGGAATACAGAGCGCAGAATGAAAGCATAGGATGCAGCAATGAGAAAGGCATCACAGAAGCCAATGATGGTAGCCATACTGAGGCTATAACGCTTGGTGGCTCCAGTGTCCATACATGCCAGCTTCACCACAGCCATGAACTCACAGTAAGTGTGGGCAATGATTCGAGTCTTACAGTAGGGCATGTGTTTAAGCAGAATGGGATGTGGGGAAAAGAAGGCTACACCCCGAATCACCACAATGATACCCATTATAGTGATGTGAACATGGGTGAGAATGGTGGTATGGTGCAGTGGATGACAGATAGCCACATAACGGTCAATGGCCATCGCCAAAAAAAAGCCTGATTCCATGGCAGTAAAGCTATGAATGAAGAACATTTGAGCCAAACAGGCATCAAAGGCAATGTCATGGGCTCCGAGCCAGAAAAGACAGAGCATGCGGGGCAATGTAGATGTGGAGAGGACCAAGTCAGTCACTGACAGCATACATAGAAACAGAAACATGGGCTCATGGAGGCTTCGCTCTGCCCTCACCACAGCCAGGATGGTTATATTTCCCACCACAGCCACCACGTACATGGAGCAGAAGGGAATTCCAATCCAGACATGCAGGTGCTCTAGTCCTGGGATGCCCATTAGCAAGAAGGTGACAGGAGAGGGATGAGAAGTATTGAGAGGAGACATGATGCTTTTTCCTTTGATTTTATCAATACCTCTGAAGATAGAGTTGCTATGCCAAGGTGATCGCAACCCGATGCTAAAAAAATATTGAGATTTTTTTGGAAAGACCATTAATGATGTGTTGTTAAAAACAATTCAAATTTATAACCTAGGGTACTTAAAGTCACTAGACCCAGATTACTAAGTCAGTAACAACATACCATATTACTGTGTTTACAAGTACAGAAAAATAATACTTATATAATTCCATATTATTTTAGGTAGCTATAAATCATATCATTCCTTAATTTCCAGTAAAAGATTCCATCTGTAGTTGTACTTAACTCAAAATTTTTCTTGAGCCATTTCTATGCTTCTCCTTTGAGCTCTTATATAGTATTTCTCTGGTGTAAGTGAGTTTTCCATAATGCAAAATGTTCAAGCAGAGGTCTTGTGAAATTTTCAGGGAGTTATTAAAAAAACCCTTAGTTGAGAAATAGAAATACATGGTCTTTGTCCCTCTCTGCCTGGATATGATATTGAAGTCTTCGGTATAGCTTTTGAAATAGGATTTATTTACTTTTTTCGTGTACCCATTATAAAGGCCCTTATTGTGTGCTTTCGAACTGATATATATATATATGTATGTGTGTGTGTGTGTGTGTGTGTGTGTGTGTGTGTGTGTGTGTGTGTGTGTGTATATATATATATATATATATATAGTCAAGGATCATGTATTTTTTAACATTAATTTAACTCACTACCTTCTCATTCTCATTCTTTTCCAGACTTAGATAATTTCACTGTGCAGGTGGATCCTAATTGTGCTCCTTCATTTGTTGATTCAGAAACCACATTTTAAAACATGCACAGCAGTTTATTTATTGGATTAGTAAACTGACCTAGTGATGTCTGAAAAATCAGTTACTGAATAAAACAGTTTTCTTTATATTTCTTCACATGGTTCCAATGAACAGTCAAATCTCCAAGGCAGAGATTTCCTGGAACAAAGTAATTAAGCATGAGGCAGGGAGTGGAAGGAACAAAAAAGAAATTGACTCTTAAGTCATCACAAATGCTAAAGTTGTAGAGAAAACTTTGGTTACTATTTCCTGTTTGTTCAGTCTCCCATCAAAGCAGTACTTGGTACTTGGTTAGTACAGCTAACAGCTCTTAAAGAGAATCTGCTTTCCTTGTCTCAAACTAATCATTATAAATATAATAGGCACTAATAAGAACTTACACAAACTCACCTTTATGTATGCTTTCCAGAACCATTCCAACTTCTTCATATGTCATTAATTGAAGAAATGTTTTTTAAGTTTTTATATTTACATTCACTTTTTGGGCCTTTATTATTGTGAAAAACACTGAACAATGCTAAGATTTTTAAAAATTATTATTTAGCTTTAAATGAATAATTATACTTTAACTTTAAGCAAGTAATTTATAAGGCAAAAAAATTACCCTGGAGGGGAGGAAAGAATGGGTTATGTAGAAACAATATTAAAGAATCAAATTAAATTTAGTGAGTCAAAGAAAGCCTGCTTGCATTAATGGAACTTAAGTTGGAATGTGAAGAATACATAACTCCAGCCCATGAAATTTGAATATAAATCTATAGATATAGATGACTATCTATCTACGCACAGATACATAAGCAAAGGAAAAGAGAAGAAACATAAACAAAGTTCCATCAGGAAGGACAACCATGGTGTAATGAATTAAAATCTAATGTAATTGGGGCTTATATTCTACAAAGAGATTCAAGTGAGATTGGATTCTATGGGTCCCCACACATTTAAGTATAATCGAAAAACCAACATAAAATTTTGTAATCCAGTCTTTAGATCAGAACTCATTGAGTTCTTAATAAGCACATGTTGGAGGTATAAATATAATATAAAGCACAGCAAGAATGGAATTGAAAAGTTAACACACTCACAGATATCTACATTAGTTTCCAAAATACTTTTTGTACAAACACACAATATAATCTCTGTGATACCATCTCCCTGAAAACATCAGCTGTAGTTTAATCTGGACATCATGGTACCTATATTTTTGTTCCTTTAATAGAGTCATAAAATTTGAAATATGATCCAATAAGAGACAACCTTTACTTCTAAGATAACCTTACAGAAGATCTTTGCTTACTAGAATCTAATACTTTTATTCATTTCATCCAAGAGAATGAAAATGAGCAGTTTCTCTTAAAGAATTATATCACCTCTCTTGAATCTAGGTCATTAGGAAAGTAAAAAGATGTTGTGTGTGGAAGTCCTACATTCTTTAAAATTTACCTTAGATCATTCATACTATTTATTTCTCTACATCCCTCTCCATTTTCATAGCAACCTTAATTAGCTTATAGTAAAACTGATTCAGAGCAAAGAAGCAACCTAAAAATGGAGCTTCTATATGTAGCAACTTCAACATGGTAATCTCAGAGGATAAGCAGAGATATTATTGGACACAACAGGTTATTATAGGATCACTGGGAGAAGGGAGAGTGTTTGTACTGTTGGTAATTGATAATCTTTCTCATTTTAGAAATAATAATTTACCTGTGCATTCCCTTAGGTTTACAGCTGCAGATGTAGCCATCCCTAAATATTTTGACATAATTATAAATCACTTAAGAGGACCAGTCCTGAAAGGAAGTGAAAAGACACAGAACACATTCTTTTTTTTCCTTAAATACAACAACATTCCATTGTCAGCTTGGGAAATAAGTCTTGCTAGTCAGAAGAGAATAGGATAATATATTAAGGGAAATAAAAGCAAAAATAAATGAATGGGACTATATTATACAAAAAAAAAAAGAGGCTTTTGCACAACAAAAGAAACCATCAGCAAAACAAAGAGGTTGAATGGGAGAAGATATTTGCAAACAACACCCCTGATTAGGGACTAACATCCAACATATATATAGAACTCATACACTCAAGAAAGGAAAAACAAACAATCCAATTAAAATTGGGCAGAGGACCTGAACAGACACTTTCCCCAAGAAGACATTCAAATGGTCAACAGACATATGAAAAGATGCTCAACTTCAGCAGCTATTAGGAAAATGCTAATCCAAACCACATACCACCTCATATCTGTTACAATGACTACCGTCAACAGGACAAGTAATAACAAGTGTTGAAGAGGTTGTGGGGAAAAAGGAACCATTATACACTGCTGGTGAGAATGTAAGTTGGTACAGCCACAATGAAAACAGTATGGAAGTTTCTCAAAAAATTAAGAATAGAATTACCATATGATCCAGCAATCTTTCTTTTGGATATTTACACGAAAATATTTGAAAACATTTATCCATGATGATATATGCACTCAAATGTTCACAGTGACCAAGACATGGAAATGGCCAAAGTGGCCTTTGATAGATGATTAGTAAAAGAGGATGTGGTACATATATACAATGAAATATTATCCAGCCATAAGAAAAGGTGAATTATTGCCATTGCTACAACATATATGGATCTTGAGATTATTATGCTAAGCAAAATAAGTCAGACAGAAAAATTAGAGAATCATATGATTTCACTGATATGTGGGATATAAAACTAAAAGCAACAAATGAACAAGAATAACAAATAAAAACTCATAGACACAGACAACAGTTTAGTGATTATCAGAGAAGAAAGAGCAGGGAGGAGGTAGATAAGGGTAAAGGGTATCACTGTATGGTGACTGAAGGAATTTAGGATGGTGAACACACAATGCAAGATACATATGACATATTATGGAATTGTACACTTGAAACATATATAATTTCATTAACCAATGTCACCCCAATAATTTTAATAAAAATAAATAAATAATAGATAGATATATAGCTAGATAAATAGATGGATAGATAGATAGATAGATAGATAGATAGATAGATAGATAGATAGATAGATAGATGAGATGATTCAGTAACTTAGAAAATCAGAAAATTCCTTCTTCAACCAAAGATGATAAAATTATTTAATAGTCTGTACCAACAACTCTAGTCAAACAAGATGTCTTAAAACCTTTTTAGAGTACCTTTATGAGTATCCATTCTTGGATCCATGAAGAAGAGTGCCTTGAAGTATTAGCATTTTATTTTTAGCTTTAAGCGTGAGAGTGTGAAGGAAAAGCATGGGAATTAGAAATATAATTTTATTAACCAATGACATCTTGATAAATTTAATAAAAAATATCTTGTCCTGATTTTAGAAAAAGATAATGTCTAAAAAGACCACAATGCAACATTGCACCCATAAGAATATACTGAGTACTAGTCGTGCATATATATGTGTGTATTTTTGGTAGTAATGCCTGTATCTGCCTTTCGTGTGCTTCTCTTATGTATGCTTCTTTTTTACTCCCTCCTTCCTGGAGCAGAATTTCAACCTTTTCCAAGGAGACTTTCAGATCATAGTCCTAAAACCCATGGGCAGAGGGTGATTATAACTTGGGTTTATTTTCATAACTGTTCTTTAGGAGATTGAGGGCCAGAAGTTTTAAATTCTATTCTCTGGAGTGAGCATAATAAGGAGTCTCTTGTTCACATTTCTGATGAGAAGTTTACGTGTTCACTAAGAAATCTAAGTGAGGCTTAAGCAGAATCTCTTTGCTCATAGATAAGGGGGAGAAGTGAATAGATTTTCATCAGGAGATATTGTGTATCCCTCACGACTCATTTCACAGACTACTGACCAAGAGTGGTCTCCAGGGACAATTCCTGGTATATCTGACAATAGGTAGTCAGTGATTAGAAAACTTGGAGATTATTTTAATATTTAGCAATCCCTGTTCTCTCTGATAGTGGCAGGATAGTGAGGTAATAACCTTCTATAACAGTAGAAAAATTCAAGTTAAGAAAGGACCTCAGACTCAAAAACAGACTGCAAGGGAGGCAACAGGTAAGTAAGAGTCCTGGAAGAGGACCTCTGTTTAGCCAGCTTGTCAGTATTCTTAAAGATCTTCAAGAGACACATTTATTGCAATACGGGGACTTTGATTTTCTCCAGTTACCCTAAATTTAATAAGGTATTGAGTTTTTAAAAATTATTCTTTTAGTCTTTTCTTCCTATTTTCTATCCAAGCTCCCATGGTTCTTTCATCTTTGTTTTCTTTCCTCCTGCCTTCCTTATTGCTTCCCTAAAGTTTTTCTTTTTCCTTGTTTTGTCTGATTTTCCAATGGGGTAAGATCCTCTGGATATTGCCTGGGATGAGGTTAAAACCTTATTAATTTTTCCTGCCCTAGGAGAGCTATATCCATGAACAGTTCTTTCAAACACTCATTTCAACTTCTCTGAGCATTATCTCTCTTGGACATTCTCCTACATACAAGACAAGTAAAAGCAAATCCTCATTTTGCCTATGTTCCACTAGAAACTTAGTTAAAAAAAGAATTCACAACAATTTTAATAAGAAATGTTTTTGGTCTAAACTTGTTCTCTACGTGTTGAATGACTGTGCCTGCTTCAGTTTAAGGTTTGTTTCATGGTGATTATCTGCAAATGTTTTAGTGAGCAATATCTGTTGGTTTGGGAGGTGATTTTTTAAATTGGAATTTACATGAAAATTAGTATTACATGAAACATACTGATGGCATTTGACATATAATTATGTGTATGGCTTCTATATTTTTGTATCTTTATATCAGTGTGACTGTATGCAAGTATCTACACACTTATCTGTCTCTGTCTTACTGCTTTGTTACATTTTCAACATCCTCAATTTGGAATGTCTGTACCTTTTATATTAATTCAGAACCAGTCTTTGCTTATGAGAAAAAGTACCAGAATATATATTTTGGTTCAGAACTGAAGAGGATATTTTATCATCCAACATTGACTATGCTACTAATTCATCTGACCCTTGGATTCAATTGTGTCCAATATTAGGAATCATTATTTTGGTTTCTCCACTATAAGAAAACACAAAAGAAACAATATCATTGCTTCCCCCTGCATTGTAATAAAATAAAAGTAATAATTTGACACTATTCTTGTGCTGTTTTTTTTTTCTTTCTAAGAATAGACCACATCTTCTTCTATTCCAGCCAAATTGAGAATATCTTATCAAAATATTTTTCCATATTTTTTCTTTTAAGTATCCCAGGGCTTGAGACTGCCCATTTCTAGATTTCTCAGTGCCTCTCCTATTTTTACTTCATGACTGTTATTGTCAGAGTCACAATTTTGATAGTCATATGGACAGAGAGAACTCTCTGGAGCCAAATGTTCTTCCTGGCCATTCTATCATCCATAGCTCTAGCCCTCTCCATAACCTCAGATGTATGTTGGGTAGCTTCTGGTTTAATGCTGATGTGATTGGCTTTGGAGCCTTTGTGGCTAAGATGTTTCTCATACATACCTTCATGGTAATGGAGTCTGCAGTCCTTTGGCAATGGCCTTTGACTGCTATATAACCATCTGTGCACTGCTTCATTACACAACATTCCTGACAGTCTGAGTGCTGTCAGGAATTGCACCAGGTGTTGTATTGAGTCAGTCATGATTGCACTTTCCATGATTTACCTAATCCACTGTATGCCCTTTTGTGATGTCCTCATTATTGTCCACAATTCTGTGAGCACATGGGCATTACCAAGATGGCTTGTGCCAACATGTGAATCAATGCCTTCTATGGTTTCTTTGTTGCTTCCTTTCTTGTCATAGGCCTGGTACTGGTTGGAATCTCCTATGGCTACACCTTTTGTGCTGTATTATACCTCATATCCCAAGATGTCTGTCATAAGACTTGAACATTTGTGGCTTTCATTCTGTAGTCATGTTTGTTTTCAATACACTCTCTCTCTTCTCCTTCCTCACTCACCAATTTGGCCAAAAAATACCCTGTATATACACATTCTTGTCGCCAAGATCTATGTGATACTTCCACCTGCCCTCAATCCTATTATCTATGGAGTAAGAACCAAGCAAATCAGAGAGTGTGTGATCAGAGCATTTATTGGCAAGTAAGAAACACTATACTTAATAATCTTTAGGAATGAAGATCTGCATATAACGATGATATTACTCCATTTACAAATTAATACTTGATAAGTAATTGACAGTTTATTTGCCCATGTGAGAAACTGGAGTCTCAAAATGACATGACAGAATCAGATAATCCAAGCCTTGGGAAATAATTCCCATTTTTAGAATGTTGCTAAGTTTTCTTCACTTTTAATGATGGGCTGTTGCCTCTGACTATGATAGTTCATTATTCATGAAGAAAAGGGAAAACAGAAGACTTAAAGATGGGTTTCTATAATGTAATGTCTGAAGGTTCTCTGATTAAAACTTGGTGTATTTATGATAGACTTCTTTGTGAAAATTATACTGATAGGTCTAAGCTTATTCCAGTCCTCTATTATAAACATTCAGATAAATTTTCAAATATATAACAGTCCTAAAATATTCTTTTCAAGGATTATTTCCTTATTTGCCCTCTTCAAAATCTCAAGGAATCATTGCCATCACATTGCCTCTATTTTACCTCATGAAGACAATATTAAAGAAATATCTCAAAAAGATTTCAAAAACAATCAACCTTTTCTGTTCCCAAAATATGATTATTTAAACATTGAATGTCATTTCACTTTCAGGTAAATGTAGAATTTAATGAGAAACATTGAGTACAATTTGTATTTCAAAGAAAGGAAAACTGATGTTATGGGTTCAACTTAGGACTCACTAGTTGGAGTGATTGTAACTTTTGGCAGTCACCTGAATAGCCCCCACATGAGCCCATTCCTTCACTCTTGGAGTCCACCAATTCTGTTGTGAACATAATGAGTTTCTAATAAAAGTGAATGCCATATCATGGTAGATATAGGACTGGAAAAATAATTTTCCTCCATCAGATTTGATCAGTTCTGCTTTTTTTTTGGAATTTTTGGAAGGGTTTATGGTAAGAATAATCTTTTATTTCTCAATGAAGATCAATGAACAGAAAATTGTTTTTCTTTTTTGCAATGTGGCTATTATGGTAATAATGTAAGTGTATGACACTGGATATCCTAAACTAATTGCTGTGGAGCTGCCTCAGTGTTCAGCTTGGTCTCATAGTTTAGAAAACAGGAAAATTTCCAGCTGTAGGTAGATGGAAACCACAGATATACTGTGGTTTGCATCGCTGCACATAGTTTATCCATTAATTAAAATAAAAATTGGTATTAGTTTTCTAATAATACAGTACTATATATTAAATGTGGGGTACCTTAAACTGCCTTTTTCTTAAAGATATTGGTTTTAATTGCTTCCAGGCCTTCTCAAATACTTTGATAAAGGTATTTAATGATGTATTTTTCAATGTGTTTAGAAAACTCTTTGTTATATGAATTTCACCTCAAATAAAATGAACATGATAATTTTAGAAAAGTTAATCTATAATATTAAGTGATAGTAAGGTATGATTCTTTACATAATTGAATATTTCAATTTTTAAATCTATCTTAACAGTTCAATAGAGTACAGTCCTTAAAATATTGTCATAAATTAGAAGTATTTATAAGTGTTATAAGTTTCATATCTAGCTAGATATAATGTGTGTGTGTGTTTTTTTTTTAAAATAACACTTCAAGAAAAACTGAAGCTCTTATTCTAAAGATTGGTTTGATTGTATTGGCCTAATTGTGAAATTTATTTTCCACCTCCAGCTCCCATTTTATTTGCATTTGCATCCAAGACTGAGAAAAAAAATGACTCAGTATTAAAATATTGGAAATGTACCACAACACTGTCTTATAATTTTAGCTATGAGGATTCTACATAGCCCTACTAGAATTTATTTAGGAAGAGGAATGAAAGAGCCTAGGAGTAATTGTTAAGGAGAAACCACTGATGATATTAAGCTGTCTTAAACTTCTGACGACACAGAAAACAATGTAAGAGCAAAATATACAGTGTATGGGATATATATGTATACATGTATATGGAAATATTCACATCTATCTATCTATCTATCCATCCATCCATCCATCCATCCATCCATCCATCCATCCATCCATTCATCCATCTATCTATCTAACTACCTTTATCTAGAGAGAAATTAGCTCATAATTTTGGAGGCTGGCAAATCTGAAATCTGCAGGTCAGTCTAGCAGTCTGGAGACACAGAGAAGAGTTGATGTTGGAGCCTCAGGTCCAAAGTCACTCTTGGATGCAGAATCCTTTCTTCCTTGAGAGGTCTCAGTCTTTTTCTCTTAGGTCTTCAGTTGATTGGAGGAGGCCCACTCGCATAACGAAGGGTAATCTGCTTTACTCAGTGTCTACTGACTTAAATGTTAATCATATGTAAAAACTATCTTCACAGCAACATCTCGATTGGTGACCAAACATCTGGGCACATACCTTAGCCAAGCTGATATATAATATTAAGCATCACAAAGAGCGAATATGGCAAACGTGGCTTCCATCTTCATGCAAGCAGAAAGAATGAGAGTGAAAGTATTAAAGTCTATACATACATATAAGAAATGAATAAAAGGAATACAGAGCTGTCCTTAAATATTAATTTAGGAGAATCTTAAATAAAAGTAAATGAAATGAGTAGAATATGTTGATTCAAGGACAGAAAATAAAAGGTGACAATGAGGAGACTGATTCAGTCACTAAATAATATGAGGCCTATGATAACATTTTATTAAATACTTGGGATTAATATGTATTCAAAATTTGAAGTATTTTTGAACTTGTATTTCTTTCTTAAATATTTTAAAATCATTTTTGAGATATAATTTACTTCCATAAGATTTATTGTTTTAGTGCTTTTACTATGGATTTTACTATATTTAGTTATGCAACCATCATCAAAATTTAATTTCAAAATATTTTCATTGTCGAGAAAGGAAACCTCATATCCTTTATCAGCCATTGCTCATTTTCCATGATTATCATACTTCCAAACATACCATCTAATCTCTCACTATCAACACATGTGACTTTCTATAATATAGAGAAATTAAAAGTCATTAGATTAGAAACGTGATTGATCACCATATCACCTATGGATTATATACCTAACTATTATTTCCTTTCTTCTTCCTTCATCTTATTATAATGGAATAATTATGATATTAAAATAATATAATATAATATAATATAATTATATAATTAGAGTTAGAATTAATTAGAATATCTTTCTTCCACTTAACGTTAATGTTTTCACTGTTACCCTAACAAGTCCTTTGATGGTGTATGTCATATTTCTAAACAATGGCATCTATAGCAACTGGATTTAATCTCCAACTGCTCTAGTATTTCCTCCTATCTCTCTCTTGCCCATTTTTGTCTTATTTTTAAGATACAGTTTCCTCAATAGTCTATCCTAGCCTTCTTTTCTTATCATTCTAAACAATCTTCTTGGAATTAATACCTATTTTTATTCTTTAAATGCAATTATACATTTAACTCAACTTCACACAACACTTACTCTTGTAATTCTCTTTAATATTACTCATTATTTATAGAGCAAAGTCCAAGCACCTTCAAATAATCAAACCTCTATCTCTGTATCATCTCTTAACGTTAAACTCAAACTTTTTTTCAGTCACACTGACATTGTTTTTTAGTTCTCAAAAACAATCTTTTACAAAGGCAATTCCTTTATCTGAAGCAATCCTTATCTTCTTATTCTTCACTTGGCAGTCTCCTATTTAGCCTTCCAGTTTTATCATGGACATCATTTTTCTGGATATGAATTATTGGCATCTCTCCCCAAATACTTAACTTACCATATTAGCTTTAAGATCCCTGCCATAAGTCTTATTAAATAATGTTATATTTATTTACTTTTTTTTTTAGTTTAGTTCCTTATTTAGTTCCTTATCTGATTTTATTAAAGCAACATTCACTTTTTAAAACTAAAATTAAATTTATTAGGGCAACATTGTTTAATAAAGTTATATAGGTTTTGAGTGCACATCATTTGTATATTTCATTGTGTGTTCACCATCTAAAGTTAAATTTTCTTCTGTTACTATATATTTGACCCCTTTACATTTATCTACCTCTCGCCCTCGCCCTTTCCCTCTGATAACCACTAAACTGTTGTTTGTGTTTATGAGCTTCTATTTGTCATTCATTTGTTACTTTCAGTTTTACATCCTACATATAATTCTCAACTTTTTCTGTCTGACTTTTTTATTTAGCATGATAATCTCAGGATTTACCTATATTGTTACAAATATCAATATTTCATCTTTTCTTACAGTTGAATAAATTTCATTGCACATATATACCACATCTGCTTTATCCAATTATCTCTTGAAGGACAGCAATCCCTCTTCTGGGTATCTACTCCCAAAATTTGAAAACATTTATCTGTAAAGATATATGAGCCTCAATGTTCACAGCAACATTGTTCATGGTGGCCAAGATTTAAAAACAATCGAAATGATGTTCATTTGTACTTTTTCTAAATGTAATCTCCTAGAAAGCTTAGTCCTTGCCTATTGTATCACAAGTACCTAATATGATGGTTGTTATATGGTTGATGGTCAGTGTGTAGTTGATAAATTAATTGATCCTGATTTTAAAAATGCCAATGGACTGTATTTTAAAGATATATATGTATGTATTTGTCTGATTTGCCAAGGTTGTAGGTTTTCTAATAATTTTGAATTTAAAAGTCTTCAAATTGCTTCATTATATGCAAAATTCGGAAATTTTATAAGGTGGAGTAAGTTCTCTTAGTACTTTGCTTTAACATTACAGTCAAGATTTTTCATTCAAGTCTGTGGATTTCTTATATAGAGGAGATCATGCAGAGGACCAGGGAATCTCTATATAGGAATAATTATTTTAATTGAATAATTATTTTCAATTATTTTAATTGAAATATAATTCGTACATACTATAAATGCATCAATTTAAAGTATATAATTCAGATAACTCCACAGTTGTTAGTATATTCACAAAGTTGTGTAACTATCACTCTATCTAATTCTAGAGTATTCTCAACAACCCCAGACAAACTTCATACCAATTAACATACATTGTCCATTTCCAACTCCTTCCCAGTCATTGGCAACCACTAATCTATTTTCTGTCATTATGGACATGTCTATTCTGAATATTAAAATAAATATAAGCATATAATATGTGATCTTTCGTGTCTGGCTTTTTCACTATTGGGACCGAGGGCAGGTGGACCCAAGCATTCCCACAATGGCATAATGATTATTTTAAATTAAAATCATTTGAGAAGCAACAGGAGTGGGAGGAGCTCTCCAACTCTCCTCTGTCTCTCTAAATGCAGGAAAGACTTTTCCATGTGATAGGTGCCCTCCCTGCTCCTGAGAGAGAACCTTCTCTCATGAATTTGAATATCCAAAACTCAAAAACCTGCATAAACAAACCTTGTAATGTATTTACTAATTGCTATCTGAGCCCAAACCTTGCTTAGATTCTTAATGAGCACTAACTTTGTCTTGTCAATTTCTCAGAAAGTTGTTTGTCTAAAAAGTATAAAAATGTGATAATTTCTTTCAGCCTCAATTTATTATCTGAGCATCATACTGTGATTTTCTCAAATGCATTTATTAAATTGGTTTTTCTTCTATTAATCTAGTCTTATGCCAATTGTATAATTTATTAGTCTAGCTGTAAAACTACATAAGGGTGTGTGGGAGGGAATTCTCCTCCTCCCCAACAGATACTCTCCAGTTCTCATTCCTGGAGGATTCTCTTCTTCTAGAAACCAGAGCATCTTTCACCCTATATTCCAGATCTGACACTAACTTGCCTCTAGAAAAGAAACCTGAGATGAGAAAAGTAAAGGATTCTCTAGGGGCCTTAAAAGGGTAATGATGCTCTGTGATCAACCCAGGCACTCAGGAATACCCAGCCACTCTTTCATTAATATGTGCTGGAAATTTTGGTAGAAACAAATTGGTGCAACCAGTCTATTCATATGCCAGGGCAACTGATTGCTCATTCCAGGTAAGTCTCCCCTACAAACTGGGAAGTAGGAACTGATAAGGGGTTGTGATGCAGGAAAAAAAAAATGATAGAAAGTGTTTTTTAACCTTGTTTTACTCAATTTCTCTGTCCATGTTTTCTCTGTGTTTAGAATTTTTTATTAAGATATAAAGTATAATGGGCTAGATTAACAAAATTTAGAGTTGAAAGATTTTCATAGGCAATTAGGTCATATTTTCTTGTATTTATAAATCCCAAGTAAAGGCATAAGCAGGGTTGTTCCAAGCTGTTTGAGTTCTAGTTGACTAGATCTTCATTAAATGTAATGTTTCCTGGTTTATTGAAAATGAAAAAGAATAATTTAGAGATAACCTACCATTGATGTCTGTGGAGATGTGGTGCTTGAGTTACATAGAAAATAGATAAAGATAGGAGAATCGTATACCTTGAAAAGATTTAGTATCTGATCCCAGCAGTTTAGTCCTGTCTATGTTAGGTAAAGGATACCCAATCTCCTTTTTATATTCTTGACTCCTCTGGAGACCTACTATCACCTTTTCTTCTTCTTCCACTCAGTAAGTAAGAATGAGACAACCCCTTATATGATAGCAATCAGACTTTTTTTTTTAAGCTACAGGTAATCAAGCTCATAACCCTAACCTTGTTGTTTCTCACAAAAACTGGATTTAATGAAAATTAGATGTATTTTCCCTTTAGTTCTATGTACTCAAATCCAGTAAAAAGGAAGCGATTATTACAAATATTTTTTTTCTTAAATCATATGACCTTTTTAATGGCAGAAAGTTCTGTAAACTAGTTAGGATATCACCTTATTATTTTAATTCTGATCTTTTGATGACTACTTGGAAGAATGGCCAGTCTTAACATATGAGATAGAGGAAGGCTCTTAAGCACTAGAAATTTCATCTTCTCATGGACTTTTCTTCATTTCTATCATCAAGAAATTTTCATTTATCTGTGTTTTAACTCTCTTAAATATTCTACACACTGTTATGCTTTTAAAAATATAATTAGGCTTTTTGTAAGCTACCATATGCTGAGTATTTGTTCCAGACACTGATCCATTATATATAATCTCATTTAACACTAAACTAAGTGAGGATAATGTCCTTAATTTACAAATGAATAAACTACAAAATAAGTACGGTACTTTAGCAAGATTCCATATATGGTAAGTGAGGGATTTAGAATTAATAGACAGGACATCTTTCTGATTGCCAAGTCATTAATTTTAACCATTTGCTGAATACTAGGTGAAAGAAAAATAGACTCATTGTTTTTCTCACTACACTTGTTACTGAACTCAAGTCATGTGCCCAATGCTTTAAAAGGCCAAAACTCAAAACGTCAGAGTTTGGAGTAAAGAAAGGTTTAATGATCAAGAAAGTGTCAACTAAGAAGATGAGAGACCTATGCTTGATTAAGATAAGAGTTTTTAAGGGGTTAGGTGAAACACATATGCAGATGCACTGATGGTACAAATATTAATTGGAAGACCTTGGAACTTGGCCATTTAAGGTAAGGAGTGTCAGCAATGGATATTCCTGGACAATGAACCCTTCACTTTTGAAAGGTTTCCAGTGTTCAAGTTCCAGTTATGTCTCAGTTTTTGGTTCTCAGTGCAGATGGAGGTCAAAATTCTCTCCTCTGAGCATACTTCAGCTGCACAATGTGATTTTGGTCTATGGTCTCTGAAGAGCAACTCAGGAATCTTGCTAAACAGAATAGGACCATTTTGAGCTGGCTCTGAAATTATAAACTCATACCAACATTTCTAACACTAGATGTGTATGGGATTTTCCCCCATAAGCAATCTCCAATTCTTTCAGACATCAATTGGGTGTCCTATAATTTAATTCAATTATGACATTATCTACCTGGATTTCACATAGGGCTCAGTCCCCACCTTAGAAGCTAATTTCAAGTAGCAGGTCTGTTATCATAATGGCGATCGGAGTTTTGGTAACAAGTCCTCATGTTACCCATAATTTGTCTGGCTTGGCTATAAAATCAAGGGTTCCCAAAACCCTTTCCTCAAATCTGATAATTTGTTATAATGACTCACAGAACTCAGGAAAACAGTTTACTTAGCAACCAGATGGAAGAGATGCACAAGGCAAGATATTTGGGAAGGAGTATGGAGCCTGCATAACCTCTCCAGGAACATCTTGCTCCCAACACTTCCATATAATCAGCAACCTGGACTCTTTCCAAACCTACTTTAGAGATTTTTATGGAAACTTTATTACATAAGTGTGTTTGATTAAATGATGGTTATGAGTGATTCAGTTAATCTTCAGCCCTTCTCATTTTTTCAGAAATCAGATGGGGCTGAAAGTTCCAAGCTTTTAGTAATAAGTTTTATTCCTCTGGAAACCAGCCACATCATGGTTATCCAGAGGTTTTTCCAAAAATAACCTCATTAACATGAACTCAGGTGTAGTTAAAAGGTGCTTGTTAGGAATAACAAAAGACACTCCTTTTACCTGGAGCTATTTCAGGAATTAAGGGCAAAAGACCAAATATTATAACAAAGGGTACCCCTATTGCTCTTATCACTTAGGAAATTACAAGGTTTTTAGGGGCCCTGTACCAGGAAAGAGGATGAAATTTCTTATTATAAATCACAATCTCATACTAGGCAAGTAATCTGATTAAGTAGGTGGGGTAAGTATAATATTTATGTTTGTCTTTTGACTATCAGACAATTATTGAAGGATGTTTAAGAAAATAATATTTTTAGTTTATGAGATCTTTTTCTCTTTCAATTTGTACCATTTCTGGCAATCATATACATAAGAATTAACAACAACGTTCATACATTTCACTATTTTCCTCACCACATATCCCTAAATACCACATATAGGTATCAAATATCATCAACAATGTTTATTGCTTTAATCCATATTTATGAGTATACTGACAATATTATATACATGTCAATATATATAATAATATATAATATAATTTATATTATCTATATGTTATATATTTCACTCATTATTACTGTTGCAGGATCATAAGCAAAAATCTCAGTGTCCTTCCATCAACTCTTTTTTCATTTAAGAATTGTGGAACCCCAAATCCCTTTTTTATTCCTATGTAGTACTTCATGTGGCCATAAAACAGCTACTTAAATGACATTTTTTCAAGAAATTGCCATCCGGAGAAAAACAGAAATAGAGACTTCTACTGTTATTCATCAAGGACTTTCCCCCCCCCCCCCAGGGCATATGGAGATGATCAGACCTGAGGAAATCTCTGTAGAAGTGATTTAGATGAGTGTTGGGCATGGGGGATTGGAGCAAAATGTGAAATGGTTAAAATATTAGAGGATAATTAATAAAATTGAGACCAGAGGGAGAAAAAAGTTTAGTCAAATTGTTTTGAATCTCCCCAAAAGTAATATGAGTCAAAATCTGTAAAGATTGTAGAACTAGGGAGGTGTTAAGACTGAGCATTATATTCAAAGCGTCTTTAGGACTCAAATCACAGCTAATCACTCATAGTATAGTATAAAGTTATTGAAAAGAAAAAGTAGGGAGTCCAATATATAAAGCAGGATTGCAGTCTTATCCAGATTTCAAGGAATCTAGAGATCCGCTGATCTCTAATCTCGGAAGAAAACATAATTATGCTAATCTAGTTTCAAAGTATGTCTAAAGTAGCCAGTATTTGTTTTTATTTTTGTTTGTTTGTTTCTTATAAATACACCAGCTTAGTTTAAATTGCCCATACTTTTTTAAAGCATCTTTTTAAATTAAATTTATTGAGGTTTCATTGGTTAATAAAATTACATAGATTTCTAGTGTACAATTCAATAATACATCATATGTATCTTGCATTGTGTGTTTACCACTCAAAGTCAAATCTCCTTTCCTTACCATATACTTGACCCTCTTTACCCTTATCTACCTTCCTGTCTCCACCCTTTTTCTCTGGTAAGCGCTATTTCTTGTCTGTTTCTGTGAGGTTTTGCTTGTCTTATTTTTTGTTTGTTTGCTTGTTTTCACTATTATATCACACATATGAGTGAAATCATATGGCTCTCCAGTTTTTTATCTGTTAATTGTTTAGCATGATTACCTCAAGATCCGTTTTGTTCATAATCTTTGAATGTGGTACATCTGCTTTATTTTTCTCTTTTATTTCTACTTCTTCTTCTTCTTATTATTATTCTTATTCCTAAGTCCCAGTAAAAACAGCCTCTCTATTCCACACTCCTTAATCCACTCAACATCTACTTAAACATAAATGAATCTTAATTCACTTAGAGAGCTAATTTCATATGTCTGAAACACCACTCTCTTCAGATCTCCTCTAAAGTTCACATTTTGTGCCCTGAAAAACATTATATTAACTATTCCTTCATGGTTATGTAATGAAAAACATTACATTAACCATTCCTTACATAACCATGAAGGAATAGTTAATGTAAGAAAGGTAGGCTCTCTTCTAACAAACCCCATTGAGAACTAATGCTAATGACCCAGGGATAAAAAACTAGATTCCCAGGACCAGGAGCTATGTAGCTAATATTGAAGGCTCTCAGATGATTACACACTAATGTAACAGAGCAAAAGAAACAAGATTTCTTCTAGGAGACCAAGTCTCATGGGCAGGCATTTAGAAATAAATAAAGAAAAACACCTAATGGTGGTTCTTCAGTCAAACTAGACTAGAGCTCACTTTCTATTTCTACAAGAGCTAAGAGCTAAGTTATGAATCCTGAAACTTTCCTATTTTTCAGCTCTGTTAGATCAACAGGATTGTTTGCTTCTGCCATTCTAACGTGTATTATAGAATCTCAGAACATTCTGGTCAAACTGCCATCCAAAGCACTGAAATTATTTGTTCGGTGCTCAGTATGGTTGAAAGATAATGGTTGCAAGTGGGAGCTGAAGCTTTTTGACTTCTCATTCAAGTTTTCTTTTGCAGGTTATCAGAATCATTGGAGAGAAGACAGAATACCAACCTCTATGTCACCAATCAATACATCATATTTGAACCCTAGAACCGTATTCTTGATTGGAATCCCAGGACTAGAACATGTGCAGTTTCTTTATTCTGGGTTTCCTTTCTTTATTCTGTGCCTAGTGGCCTGTGGCTTGTGAGAAATATCATTTTATTAATCATCATCCCCACAGAACGCAGCCTGCACAAGCCCATGTACATCTTCCTGGCTGTGTTGGCAGCCACTGACATCGGACTCTGTGCAGCCATTGTTCCCAAGATGCTGGCCATCTTCTGGTTCAGATCTTCCTCCATGGCTTTTGACACCTGCCTAGCCCAGTTGTTCTTCATTCATGCTTTGCAGTGCATGGAGTCTGGCATCCTATTAGCCATGGCTTTTGACCGCTACATTGCCATCTGTGATCCACTGAGGCATACATCCATCCTCACACCTTCCATTCTGGGTCGCATGGTTGTGATGGTGGCAATCCGAGCTATAGTGCTGGTTGGTCTGTTACCCATTCTAATCAAAAGACTCCATGTTTTCCATTCCATTCTTATTGCCCACTCTTACTGTGAGCACATGGCTATGGTCAAGCTAGCTGCAGAAGACACCCAAGTCAATAAAGTTTGTGGCCTTTTTGTGGGGTTTACAATTCTGGGATTTGACATGATTTTTATCATCATTTCCCATGTCCTTATTTTCCAGGCTGTCTTTCGTTTACATCAAAAGGAGGCACAACTCAAAGCATTTAATACATGTACAGCTCATATCTTTGTTTTCCTTGAGTTTTATATTCTTGCCTTCTTCTCTTTCTTCAGCCACCGTTTTGGACATGTTGTCCCCTCTACCCACATTCTTCTGTCTACTATCTACCTTCTTGTGCCCCCTGCACTCAACCCTATTGTCTATGGTATAAAAAATAAGCAAATTTGTAAGCGTGTGACACAGATTTTTCTTGTGAGTCATGGATCGCAGTAGTCATCTATTAAATGTTTGTGGTCATGTAGAGAATACTTTAATTTCCTAGAGATGAAGAGAGCTTGGACTCTGGGTGTTCATTGTTGGGGATTTACATTATCATGCGCTACCTTAAAGGTGTTTATTTTTAAAATTACAGCTAGAATGACATAAAAAAGTATCCAAGTTAACACTGATACTAACTTTTTATCTATAATGCATTTGACTTCTAATCTTCATTGTTTTCTTCCTTTTACTTGGTGTTTAATTTGCTGTTCTTTTTATTTTTTCATAAGGAAGTTTTGATTACTGGTTTTCAAACTTTTCCTTTTGTAATCTATGTATTTTCAAGTATGGATTTATTTAATCATTGTTTTTGTTGCATACCATACATTTGACTCTATTTTTATTCTTATTCTATTAAAAATAAGACTAATATTCATTGTGATTTCTGTGTTAAACCATGAGATATTAAGATATAATCATGCATACATGGCCAGTTGACTTTTGAACAAGATGTCTAAGCAATTTCATGAGAATTAGAAAGTCTTCCCAAACTATAGTACTAGAACAACTAAATGAATACATGAGAAAATGAACTGTGACATCTACCTTGTATACCATACCAAAATTATGTTAAGGCATCAAAGAAAAAGGTATAAAGATCTGGTCTGAAATACACACCTCATTAGAAAAGAAACAGCACTGCATCATTGAAAGATGAACAAGTGGCTATGATACTGACCTAGTGGAACTTGCCAGAAATTCACCCTCTAGGGTGCCATGAAAAGCCATTCATGGATTTTTAAGAAAGCTGCTGGCAACTGGGTGCTGCTTGCTTTGTGCACTGCAGAATCTGAGCCTTAGAAGAGCTTCAAGAACTGCAAGAACCTGCTGAAAACTAGAGAAGGCACCTAAACTGCAAGAGTCTATGGAGTGAGCATAGAGGAACCAGTAAGCAAAATCCTCTTCTCCTGTAGTGCCTTACCAGTGCCCTCCAATGACAAAGTTTAGCATTGTGCCAGCTTGTAAAGAGAAAGTACTTAGATGGCCAAGGTACACTTTCACAGAGAGGTAAAACATAAATTTGGAGCTGAGAGGCAATCGATCTTTAAAAGTACAGCCTCATAGCAAGTAATAAAGTTGTTGGTACATGTACTGGGAATGCAATAAGTAAGTAGGCTGGTCAGGCATTTATTTGCCTTGCTTATGTATAGTACTCATACCAGTCTTCACTTAAATAGGTAACAGAAATATTGCTTTTAACAACTTTTTTTTTTAATAAAAAAAAAATCCCATAGGACAGAATGAGCAAAAAAAAAAGTTGACTTTTTTTTCTGATATTTTGTCATCATTAGAATGAGAAAACACAAATCAAGTATAAATACTCAGTTCTCCTGAAATAAAAGGTGAAAAAGTTTTTAAGAGCTGGGGTTGGGCAGGGAGTGGGGGTGGATTATAGGCCTTCTGTGTTTCCTAATTGGCTATACACTATGAAAATCAAACGTTATCTTCATAGCAGGAGGGAGTTTTAAAACGTGGAACAAGGGTATATCAAAGTTAGATTCCTATCCTCCTACAGAGGCTGGGGGATAGGTGCACGATCTTCCTTGATGAATGCATTCCAAAAGGATGGCTCCCAGGTCCTGAGAAAGCCAGTCATAGCTTGTAAAATAACCCAGTCCTTTAATTGATCTACATCTCAAAGGACAGAAATAATTTACAATTAAAAGTTTTCTTAAGTAAATACTCCAAGAAAAGAGAAAATGACATGATAGATGTGAATTCAATGTGATTTTGATGTTCTAATAACCCATAGAACCATTATCTCTTGTCGGATCCCATAAGATTAGCTTTCAGGGACCCACAAGAAAGCAGGAGATCAATTACTACAGCTACTTTATAAAACAGGAAGGCCCACACCTTACCACAAATACTTACCACAAAATAACTATAAGTTCTTTAGAGAAGTTCTACTCCAGATGCAATTTACCAATGAGGAGTCTTTTCCTTTCCTTTCCTTTCCTTTCCTTTCCTTTCCTTTCCTTTCCTTTCCTTTCCTTTCCTTTCCTTTCCTTTCCTTTCCTTTCCTTTCCTTTCCTTTCCTTTCCTTTCCTTTCCTTTCCTTTCCTTTCCTTTCCTTTCCTTTCCTTTCCTTTCCTTTCCTTTCCTTTCCTTTTTTAATAGTAAGCAATGATGTTTGGTACCACAGTTATGGGTCCATCTGTGTAATTCTCCAGGAGAATAGACCTATAAAGTTAACCTAAGGTCGAATTTGTCCTCTCGTTTTGTAACCTTTCATTAAAACCTGAAATGGTTTTACATATCATATCTTTGATCATAAGCATTTATAACATCTAATAGGCCAATAATATTCTCTCTGTAATTTGACCAGTCAGGTTGTTGTCTTAGCCAATTAATTTGTCTAGGCCTCTAATAGCTTTCAATATCAGGTACCATAGTAAGTTCACAATTAATAGCATTTTAGAAGGGTCAATGTACCAAATTATAGAATAATATCATTTTTACAAGTTTTAAAAATGACAAATGCACTGATATCATTGTTAAAGTTGGGGCTTTATCAAGTCTTATAACAGTCATATTGCAATCACAAAATAATAAAGTATAGTTCATATTCTTCTGGTTTGAACTTTTAATACACCGAGTCAGGGTCTCTCATTTTGGGTGTCTGTATTCCCAATAGCTCTTACTAGACAGCAGAGAACATCAGTTAGATTCTAATACAGTTTAGTTATCCAAGAGTTTCAGCCAAAGGAGATTATATTGTTTCTGATGCTACAATTGACATCACCCATCACCCCTACAACAACACCTAGGTTGACCTCCTGCTATTGTTAATAAGCTGTTATTAAGGTTTAGCTGCCCTACAGAAACTCTGAGAAGCCAGGTGGGCACACAGAAATTCTCAGGTGATTCTCTATTAGCTAGAGTTCTCATGATGGTAAGAGTGAACCCAGCAGCTCCACACTCCTGAGCCATTTATGAACATATGTGGTCTATAGAACTGAGTACTCAGCTTCCTGTCTTGCAACCCTCCTAGCCCTGTTGGCTGGTATTTAGCAGGATAGCAGATTAACCTATTTTATGAAGATTTGAAGTCTGTTGGCCTGTTTGTCTACAGACTTATAGACACATCTCTCTTTCAATAAAATGTTTTGACTTAGCTTAGACTATAACCAATATCAGCCACAATAGCATTATCATTCACATCAGCCCAGACACATCTAGGTTTACAGGCAGGTCCATTTCATGGTCCGTAAAGAGAGAAGATAAGTCTGTCAGAACAATTTCATAAATTCTTCTTCTAGATTTAGATCCTTAGATGTGAGTAATAACTGAATCATAGCAAAGGGAATGTCATTTGCATAATCTGTCCCTGTTTACCAACTTGGTTGTTCACCTGAAGTTATTTTATATCATGGTGCATTGTACTGCTGTGTACCAGCAAGATAATATTCCTGACTCATGGTCAATAAAGCTGTCACTACTACTGCACCCAGGTAGTTGTTTTAATCAAATAGTCAAGTTATCTCTTTACCTTGTATTATCACAATATAGACTAAACTGTTAGATGTGTGCTTTACCCTTCTAGCCATCTTGGAATTGTTGTATCCTGAACCTATTTATCTTATCTTTTCCAATAAGCCAGACACATTGCTAGGTCAATGCCTATCTCTACTAAATGTTCCAAGTGTGGTAGGTCATTATTCCCTTTCCAAATGCTTGGTTGAAATGCATTTTTTAAAAAGAAAACAAAGGGTATAAGCATGTTGAAGAGGGTCAGATTACCCACAATGCTGGGGGAGGGGGCCTGCAAAACAAAATTTTCTCTCATAATCCTGTCTTTAAATTATTTTCCCTCAAATTCTCAGAGAATGCCCATGATAACTTTATGGAAGTTGTATCACCTAGTAAAAACAAGAACACTAATACAAATTATCTCATGCTCTTTCACGATTTCTATCTAAGCAAGTTTTCTGTGTTCTCAGTATAGAATATTTATATCATATGTAGCTGCACATCTACACTGTAAAATAGCTCTGGGCCCATAGATGACTAATCAAAATGATGATTACTATACTTGGTAAACTACACTAAGTCTCCCAATAATTCATTTATATTAATTATTTTACTATGGTCTTGGCACAGATTTTAAAATATCTGACTAAAGTAAAAGATATAAAAACCGAGAACAGATCATTCATGAACAATCATCTGAATATGTTATAAAATGCAGTAGAGAATAATGTTTTTTCAACATATGATGAGTAAATTAAATATTCATATGGAGAAAAATAAACCTTGCCTCCAACTTTTTGCCACTTAGGGGAGCAGAGTTTGTCACCCAAGATATACCTCTTTGGGATATTAATTATTTTAATCTAGTTATTTTTAGAAGACAACACACTCAGGAAAAACCTTTGACCTTCCCCCTAACTGCCTAAAAACATTTAGATAGGGAACTGTCATCATAATAACTATAGTTTAACATGAATTAGTGTGTGATGAAGAGGGGAAACCCAGCTAGGCTATTTGATCAAAGTCCTCTCTGTGAACCATCGTTAAAGATGGCCCAGCAAACTTTTTTGCTAAGCATTTGCTTTTCTATCTTCATGTGAATTGCCTTCCTGTTCTTCGAAGTCCCAAACCATGACCCACCTACCTGCCTTTCTCCTTAACTCAAGATGGCATATACTGCCTGATTTGTCCTCCTGTTCCATATTCTTAGATGTGTCCTCCTGTCCCATATTCTTACAAAATCCCTTTAAGTACATAGTAATTAAATGTGGTTATTTTCTCCTGTTAATCTGTCTTATGTCAATAGGTCAGACAGAAGAACTAAGAGGGAAAATCCAATTCTGGATTTATTTTCACTCTAACTGTGAAAGGCAAAATAATAAAGCTATAAGTGAAAATATAGAAGAGTATCTTCATGATCTTAAAAGAATGAATTCTTAAATAAAATATAAAAATATAACATTTGGGAAAACATTAACACATTGAATGATATTAAATTAAAATTTTCTGTTTATTTAAAAACGTTTTTAAATGATGAATAAGAAATGAAAAAAGATACATACATTAAATTGCATTAAATCTATAGATCAATTGGGAGATAATTTATACTCTAAATGTATTGACTCAAATTCATGGGCACGGTAAATCTTTCTATTTATTTAGATCTTAAAAATGTTCTTTCATTAGTGTTTTGATCATATAGAGTCTACATATATTTGTAGGTTTATACTTATTTTTATTTTTTAATTTATTAAAATATACTTTAATATTGATTTTCATTGTTCATCAATATTATGATGAAATATAAATAGATTTTTGTATACTGATATTTTATTATGGTGTCTTGATAAACTCATCATTTATTCCAGGGAAATTTTGTAGAACATTTGTAGATATTTTTCATGTAGACAATTACGTCATCTTCAGTTAGGAATAGTTCTAGTTTTCTTTTCCAAACTGAATGCCCTTTATTTATTTTTCTATTGTTATTGCATTTCTTAGAACTTCAATCATGATATTGAATAGGAATGATAAGAATAAATACCCTTATTTGTTCTTAATAATAGAGAGTAATCACTCAGTCTTTCACCATTAGGTATGCTGTTAACTGTATGTTTTTCTACATTCTCTTTGTAATTTGAAGAAATACCTTTGTATTCCAATTTTGCTTATGACTGAATATTTATTTATTTTTCCTGAGGACTGGATATAAAAATTTTTTACATGCTTTTTCTGTATCTATTGACATGATTTTTCTTTTCCTGGTTAAATCTTTTAGTGTATTGGGTTCCTTTTAAAATATCCAGAACAAATAATTCTTGCCATTTCACTTACTAACTTTCTGTTACAAACCATTAATTGTCTCTGGATATTTAAATTGACAATATAGTAAATTACATTATTAGTTCCTATTATTTACTAAACCTTCTAAACAGTATCATCTATATCAGTCCTCCTAATGTGTGAGCATTATTTTCCATATTAATCACACCAGTCTCCATCATATGACTTGCTTTTGCCAACGAAATGTAAATGGAAAAAACTTATGCCATATGTGAACTAATGATTTAAAATTCATCATTTACTTTCATGGTCTTTCTTTCTCAGTTCACATTTGGGCTTCACTTCAACCTAAATCCAAGGTCAAATCAGCATAGCTAAAACATAAGGAAAAAATATACCTTTGTTGTTATAAGTTCCTAAGATTTAGGGAATTCATTTTACAACATTATTTAGTCTATATTGATTAATATGAATTTTAAAAGTTTCCTTGCCTCAACCATTTTCCCCTTCATCCAATTACTAACCAGACATCTTATTGAAATGCAGTTCAGAACATTAACTCTTCTCTAGTAGTAAACCATCCTAGATTTATCATTTTATTTAAAGTGGAAGCCTAGTTCTTATCTATAATGCAAAAGCACACACTCTTTGCACCCCTGTTATCTCTCAGAATTCATCTTTTATAAGTGAATCTCTCTTGCTTATTCTTTTCAAGTTACCCTAACCTTATTCAAACAAGCATAACATGTTCAACCTCAGTGTCTGCATTTTCTGATTTTCCTTTATTGCAACACTCTTCTGATATTCATTAGCCCTATACTTACCCTACTTTGCAATACATTATTGCAACTAATTTGCTCTATAATCCCTGTATCTATTATATATCTATTATCATCTATATATCATATATCTATCTATCTATCTATCTATCTATCTATCTATCTATCTATTTATCTATCATCATCTATCTATCTAGCCACACATAAAAAGAAATTGAGAAACCTTATATATATTTTTAAAATTAATCCATGAATAAAGAAATGATGAAAGAATTAAAAGATGAATCAATTGGCAATGGTGACATAATATATAATATATAATATATATATATATATAATAATTTCAAAGTTTGGTGTTAATCATGTAAAAAATTGTGAGACTTTTAACTTCCATGGAGACAAAGAAGTAGTTGCTCAGGTTGCTAATTATAAAAATGAATGACCTCAATAAAGTGAGGAATAACAGATTTAATAGAGAATGGAAACAATGTAATGCTATGATTAACAGAAGAAAAACTGGGAAATGAAGCAAAGAGGAAATTAAAGATAGCTTACTTCAAACTTTTTGCTTTGATAAAATGAGTGAGATAGTTCTCAAGAATTATTTAGTTTCAAAGAAGTTATTTTTCATATAAAACTTGAATATGCTTATTTATTTAGGAAAGGAACAAACAGTGCAAATACTTAAAAATATGGAAGAAAAAGCAATTGATGGGGAACACACATGAAGTAAGTGATAAAGAGAAAATGAAAAAAATAAAGTCAGAAGAGTTATAGCAGGGATAAAATGAAGATAATATATTTTCAGAACAGGTTTTAAAGGTGGGTAGAAAGAAAAATAAATGTGATAAATTTTAGAGACAAATTTGTGAAGTTGCTTGACCATGGGTCTCATTGGAAAGTAATTTAAAAGAGGAAGCAAAAGGTATGGAGATAATTTATCCATACATATTAATTATAGTGAATACTGAGCATAGTGCATATATATATATGTATATGTATATATATATATATGTGTGTGTGTGTATCTATATATAATTTACATACACACACACACACACACACACACATATCCTACACACACTCTAAGATATACAGTCATAGATTGCTTACACATTAATCGCAGAAGTTTGATCATAGACCCTACACCTCTTGGTTGGAATTAGAGATTTGGTTCATCCTTAGTTAAAAATATTTATTTATTTATTTTATATTTCCAGCTTTATTGAGGTATAATTGACAAATAAAATTATAAGACATTTAAAGTGTACAGTACGATGACTGATAATACATATACATTGTGAAAGGATTTTCCCCATTGGGTTAATTAACAGATCCATTATCTCACATATTTTACTTTTCTTTCTTTTGGCAATAACATTTAAGTTTACTCTATCAGCAATTTCAATTACACAGTACAGTGTTATCACCTTAAGTGTAAAAACACCGCATTATCAAACATCGTATTATCAACTGACACACTAGGCCCTGCTTCTGGGAGTAAAGAAGAAAGTAAGTTTTACAACATAATTTTGCATGCAATAATAAAGGCAAATGAATTGCATTACATCAACTTTGTTATAAGAACACCACCTTTTATTTAATACATTTGAAATATTCCCCAAGATTCTATGAAGCTCTTCACCTGGAGTAGATTATTTTGATATTAGAGCTGCACAAGTAGTCACTGCAAAATTTCATAAATATTGCCAATGTAGAGGGTGAAAAGTAGTGTCAATATGGAGCAAAGAAGAAAATGATGAATTCACATTCAATAATTTTCCCACAATCCTAATGATTTCAGATTCACTTTGCTCTGAAAATGACCCATAATTTGAGATTTCCTAGTTCTCAATTCTTGGTAACAACTCCTGAGGTAACAGTGCTTTCTGGCCATAAGCCTTCAGACAAGGGTTACCTTCCTCCTCCAAGAGGGCTGTTTCAGTAGTGTAATGATCTCCCTAGGGCCAGGTCTGAAAATTGCGCTGGGATCAAGTAACATTCTAAGGCCAAGAAAAGCGGTAGCTAAAGACAGATGATGAAAGACACTTAGTAGCTAGCATCTTTTCAAATCCAAAGCCTGGCAGAAAAGAGCTCTTCCATCCACTGATCTTACATGCTAGCCAGCTATCAGTTGTTTTGGGGGTGAGTTTCTTCTCCATGAATTGGGACCTGTGCATTGCTCAGTGTTTCTGATTGTAGCAGATTTTAACAGAATTGGAAAGGATTATGAATCAAATAATTTGATCCTGTATCCCTCAGTAACAAACTTTTATTTGGTATGCCACCTTTTTTTCTCTTATTCACGTTTATCAATAATATGACAGACAGACTAGACTCCTGTCACTAAGAGATGAAGAAATGCAAAGATAATCTACTACTATCTTAATTACATGTGAAGAAAACTGAGAACGGACACATCCCAGTTAATTAGTTGCAGGGCAAGATGAAAATAAGGTTTTCAGCCTCCTCTTCTAACATTTACCTACAAAGTTGTTCTCAAGCTTAGTTTATTAAAATTAAAAGGAAATAGCCTTGCGGTTTGGAAAGTTATGTCCGTGTGTGTGTGTGTGTGTGTGGTGTGTGTGTGTGTGAGAGAGAGAGAGAGAGAGAGAGAGAGAGAGAGAGAGAGAGAGAGAAATTTGAGCAGGAGAGTCTGAAAGATGTGGAAAGAAATTCAAAGATGGAAGAATCCAATTGAGTTTAATAGCCTTGGTATGTGTCCTTCTTGCCACTATAGCTACAATTCACATACTGTCCCCTGAAATACAGTCTTCTCTTTAGCAGGAGTATTAAAATCTTGTATTTTTGTCTCTTGTTTCTAACACTTTACCCTGCTTTATTTAAGGTACCTTCCTATTCTTTTCTCTTTCTCTTTCACTCAGAGACCACGAATGAACATTTTCTGAACTGATTATCATTGAAGTCATTTAAACTGCATAAAATGCATGACTTTGCAAGTTATTTTTAATCTAAACTCCTTTAGAAAATTAGTTTTCCTATTTGTATGTTTTTCATCTACCTAGTAAGACTTTAAAGGAGGATATGATTATTTCTCAGGTGAAGTGGCCAAATCAATTAAAAAAAAATGAAATAAGTTTACTCCGTCAAGGTCTGCATGTCATTGTGAAGTCATTTTTGTATTGTAACAATGATAATTGCATCTGCTTACATGAATGTCCAATCTTACAGATAAAATCAAGGAAGGTTATTCCACTTCAGAAAATTCGTCATCTCATAGATTTTTAATCCTTTCTGCAGAAAGTCTACTCATTTCTGTATTTTTGTTTTACACTTCTTCAAGAAGGCAGTAATGTGTCTGTGTCTTCAGAGAAGTTCTCTACAAATTCTGAAAGCACTAGCTACCAGATATTGAGTGCTTACTTTCTTCCATACTTTGCATTGAATTTTCCATATATAAACTTATCTAGCCTTCCCAATAATTCAATGTGGTAAGCAATCCTATTACTCCCATTTATAGTTAAGTAAACTTAAGGAATTTGAACAAGATTCCATGTGAGGTAAATAGTAGATCCAGCATTCAATGATATGCTATATTTATAAATTCCTATCCCATGATTTTAAATATTGATTTTGGTTGGTTGGTTGTTTTTATTTATGAGATGATCAGTCAGATGTGACCATGAGGAAACAGAAGAGAGACTCAGGAAAACAAATATTATTTTGTCAATAGGTCCCAGAGGCAGTAGGTACATCAAGCCTTGCAGAGTGAAATGAAAAAACAACAGGATCATCAAGAGGCAGAAGACAGGAGGAAGAGTTGGGGTGGGGTGGGGTGGTAGTACTTAGGTACTTAAGCCAAGGCCTTTAATGAGGCTTCTATGGGAAAGATAAGTCAGGGAAGGGTTGAGAATTGGCTAGCTTGAATGATTTTGGCTTTGCTATAGGGGTGGCCTCTCATTGCCTGGTACCTAGCCCCAGGATGATTAAGGCAGACAATATTGCCTCCTGGAGTTCATGGCCAAACAAAGGAAGTATGGATTGTTAGTTTGCATATCAAAGTTATGCTCCTGGTTATCTCTAAGAATTGGCTAGCTCAGATGAGGCCTCCCCCAGCCAGAAAGGTTTTTTAAGACATCAAAATATTATAATATATAGAATATTATATACATATACATGTATATACATAGTAATATATAAGATATTATATATATTATAGATTTATATTATATTTATATACATTCATATTTATATATTATATATTTATATAAAATAATGTTATATATTTATATATCATATATAAATCTTATATATGCATTTTATATATTATATTACATATTTACATATAAGACACATACTCTGCTATATAGAAGAGTAAGTTGATGAATTTGATTAATAATTTCTCTTCATCAGCTATTAAAGTATTTTGTATTTTATTATATTGAGGACTTTCAAGTTATACACACATATATATCCCTACTGTTCCTACTGTGAACCAGTCTATTTTTCTTTTTATAATTTCACAGTAACACTTTCTCTAGTTTCTTTTTAAAGAAAACAATATAAAGTCCCATTCACAGTAGTATTCCCTATTCAATGTATTTGGCTACAACAAAATCATAAGGAAGATAAAATTTTTTAATGATGATTAAGCTTACAGAATGGTTAATGAAAAAGAAAGAAAAACAATGTATAAAGTTATCTTAAACTTTAATGAGTAAATTTTTTAAAAAAATGAGTTAGCAAATTAATAGAATATCAGAAGTTTGGAGTAAGTGTGAAGTGAGACAGTATAATAAAAAATATCAGAATTTATTTTCACTGATAACTGATAACAGTAAAATGAAAGAAAGCACCTACGTTAGTTTGAACTCTGTTATAAACAGTAGAATGGTCAACAACCAACCCTGTCCTTTTGCATTTGAAACACATAATATCATCAAAGTTTAAGCTACATGGGTTATCCAATAGGCCAGTTTGTGTACATTATGATTCTATCCTAATTTATCGTGTCTTTTAATTCAACTAACTTCCTATCTATTTTCTCAAATTTTTCTCCTAGAAGATCTATGAGAACTTACATAATCCTCTACCCTATTCTCTTACACATCCACTTTGAAAGCTAATGAGCCAGAATTATCTGTCAAATATGCTTCTCTACTACTACTGGTAAAAGAACCACTCCTCCATATAACTTCCAAGAACCTAGGTAATGGGCCTGCAGAGAGGCAACTCAATCAACATTCACTGAAAGAACAAATCTCACTTCCCCAACTGAGAGTCAATCCCTAAGATTTGTGGGGAGATATTAACTCTCTAAAAAGAGGTAATGGAAAGACTGAGAAAGGCTGCCATTATCTGGAGATTCTGAAGTTTGAACAAAATGGACAGAGCAATGGGGTTGAGAATCTAGCCTATGATTTCAAATGTCACAGATGAATTTTACCTAATTTGAAATGTGTCTGGAGTTCAGAGGTGGATATAGACAAAAAAGTTCATGTCATCTGTGGCACTATTTGAGAACACTTCAAAAAGTAGCAAGATCAATGTTGTTAGAATAATAATTTCCATTTCTATAATTTCTAGGTGATAAACACTGGATTTATCGTCTTCATCCACAAACATCCACATTGAGTTTGGGTAAAAATATCCAAGAATTCTATTCTGATACTGATCAAAATTGATTTCCAAAGATCGAAAGTCACATAGCCACATTTTCATCCATGTTTTTCATGCTCTAGAAGGAATGGTAAGAAAAATTCCCTTCTGCTTCCCCATTTACATATATTTTTTCTCTGAATAGATATTAGAATCAGTGGTGAGGAAAAGATTTACCAACCTGATGGGATCTACCAACATGTCATATCTGAACCCAAAGACAGTGACCCTGATTGGGATTCCTGGACTAGAGCATGTGCAGTTTTGGATTGGATTTCCTTTCCTTGGTGTATGTTTGGTGGCTCTGTTGGGGAATATCTTCTTGTTAATCATCATCCCTACAGAACGCAGTCTTCACCAACCCATGTACATCTTCCTGGCAGTGTTGGCAGCCACTGACCTATGTATCTGTGTAGCCATTGCTCCAAAGATGTTGGCCATCTTCTGGTTTGGCTCTTACACCATGGCTTTTGATGCTTGTCTCACCCAGCTCTTCTTCATTCATGCCTTGCAGGGTATGGAATCTGGAATCCTGTTGGCCATGGCCTTTGATCGCTATGTTGCCATTTGTGATCCTTTGAGGCACACATCCATCCTCACGCCTTCCTTTCTAGTTCAGACAGTACTGATGGTAACAACCCGGGCAACAGTACTTGTTGGGATTTTACCCATTCTACTTAAACGACTTCAACTTTTCCAATCTGTGGTTGTTGTCCATTCCTACTGTGAACACATGGCTGTGGTCAAGCTGGCTGCAGAAGATGTCCACATTAACAAATCATATGGGCTTTTTGTGGCTTTTGCAATTCTAGGTTTTGACATGATCTTTGTGTTCATATCCTACATTCTGATTTTTCAGGCTGTTTTTCGTCTTCCCCAGAAAGAAGCACGACTCAAAGCATTCAATACTTGTATTGCCCATATTGTTATCTTCCTAGAATTTTATATCCTTGCTTTTTTTTCTTTCTTCAGCCACCGCTTTGGATATGTATCACCATATACCCATATCTTATTGTCTACCATATATCTTCTTGTGCCCCCTGCCCTTAATCCCATTGTCTATGGTCTGAAGACCAAAGAAATGCAGGCGGGTTGATCAGATTTGTATTCTGAAAGCCTGACATCCAGAATGATTAAAAAATAATATGACATAGGAAGAAATATTTTTACATGTTTAAGATGAACACTCCTTGTACTATGTCTGTTATGGTAAGATTTTTACATTATAATCACCTCCCCTAAAGAGTTTACACTCTCAAAATTAGAGCATTCAGAATATGAAATAAACTTGTGTAAAAAGTGTGTACATATCTTATCCCTTCATCTTTCCCTTCTTTCTTCTTTTATTTTTTTCTTATAATCCTGATAAGAAAATTAATGGCATAACTAGCTTTGCACCTAATTGCTGCTTAAAAATTACCAATGTTCATTCTTTCCTATAGGGTAGAAAACTTTTGAGTCATCTACAAACTAAACATATTTTTGTTTGTTTCCTAAATTGAAAGTGACTAAGATTACTAAACAATTTAGAATTCTTACCATTATGAAAATAGAATTTGAATGCTCTGGTAACTGTCTTTTCAATTATAAGAAGAATGTGCTAGATAAAAATATATTTTTTAGTGGCCACCAAATTTTATATATTTCAGGAGTGGATAATAAAATATAAATTTTAGCTCACTATTGTTATGAATTCTATGGAAACACACTGCCCCCAAAATAAAAAATATATATATATTTATATGAATAAAAAACTTTATCAATGGATATTTTCAATAGTGAGTGAATTTTCTGCTATAAGAGTGGCATTCTTTGTGTAGCAGATAGGATTAGAAGAATGTCACAGCAGCTATAAGTACCATTGGCTAGGTTGAGTCAGTAATAAATTTATTTGCATTAACTCTAAGTAAAGACACTACTTAGAGTTAATATAGAGAGTGGAGAGTTGTTACACTCCAAAGAATGTTTTTATTGTCAGGCAAATGTCAACTGTAGCTACAATTATTTTCAGGAAGTGGGAATGTGAACTGATGAATGAATGCTTGTTGAGATACTTAATTTGTCAAAAATATTTAAGTACTTTCCTCTATATGACTTATCACTCTATACCTGTCCCCATCTATCTATTTTTTTTTTTTCTGGAGTAGATCGAGAGTCTTTTCAGAGTGGAGCAGGGACCAGAAGATAAGTTAACTTTTTAAGTTATGGGAGAAAACCGATGTCATGCAAAATAAGGCATATTGTCTTAAAAAGGAAGAGGTGTCCTGGTGTGTCCTGACTCACATGAATCCCTATAAATCTCTAAATACATAAGCCAAAGTGTGATAACTCAAGAGAAAAAAAAAACAAACAAACAAACCAAAACAAAACAATGCACAAAACCGAGAGTAGACCACATGTATGAGAGCTGATTAGGGAGCACTGAAAAATAATTATCAGTGAACAATGATAGAGATGTTGGGAACAGAATACAGAAAGTTCAAGAGTAATAGAAGCTGAAAAAATTACTTATGATAGAAGTGAAAGAAAGTCGAGTATGGAAAATTGTAATTTCTAAGCATGGCTATAACTGTATCTTCCTTATCACACACTCTTCTGTTAGGTGATCTTGCCACTTACCCATCAAGAATGGACTCTTCATTATACTTTTCAATAAGTCTGAGACCCTATAACTGCTATGAGTACAACAAAAATCAATCTGTTAGTTCTTGGCAGAGTTCTTAATTGATATAATAGTTTGTTTTTCCTATTTTCCTATTTTTCCTATTTTTGTGGATGATGCCACGATGTAAGAACCCCTGAGTTCTACTCTGATGGAACAGCAGTCAGTGTGGAGGTGGACTGAGGTGTCTGACACATGAATGAAGATGAGGACTTGTGTACAGCCATGGATTCTTGTTCCAAACACTATCAGCAACTGTTTGAGACTCCAAGTTAGAACTGAACAACTGAATCCAGGCAATCAACAGAACTTTGAGAAAAAAAAAATATTGTTTAAAACCACTAAATCTTGGGATGTTATATTACACAATAATAGTTAAATGTAAGGGAAAAAAGGTGTCAAGGGTTAGAGTCTTCAGTAAAAAAAACTAAAATGTGCAACATTGGCTTTGAGAGTATATGGACAGAAGCTTACAGGGTACCAACAAGACTGTTAATGAAAGCTTGAAATAGAGTTACAAAATTGTTATTATGTGCTGTGCTTTGTAATGGTGAAACAATTGACAAAACTGTCTCCTTTATAAATGTAGAAAATAAAAAAATATAAATACCTAGTGAACTGATGGATTTGATGGATGAAATTTCCAGAGAATGTTGAAAATGCCACATATAATAAAATATGTATATAAAAAATGAATTAAAATGGTGCTTAACTTTCAAGGAAAACTCAGAGAAACCATAAAAGTTACAGGTATTTATGAGTTTGAACACAGAACTGTTTCTCATTCACTTTTTCTCTAGACATTATATACACTTAAGTAAGAACTAGCTTCTACGGGAAAAAAATATCTGTGCATTTTTAAGATTCATTAGTCAGAAGGACTGCCAGGTTAGACTGAAAAGGACAGAGATAGCTCAAAATGAAAAAAATATATATTTTAATGGATGAGTAAAACATATTTTTAATTAAGTTTATTGGGGTAACATTGGCTAATAAAATTATATAATTTTCAGGTGTACATTATAATTTGACTTCTGTATATTCTATTGTGTTTATGGGAATCCCCAATACAGGCTTAGAAAGATGAAGCAAACACTTGGGCCATTTTAAAATGAATGATGACTCAGAGTACAAAGCTTGGATCCCAGAGGGTAAAGCCAAGAACTACAGAGAAAAAGAGAATTATCCTCATGGATTAGGGTGCATTGGATAGGGCCCCAAAACAAGAAGTTGGCAACATGTGCCTTAGATTTTAGTATGCTGTGAACCAGTAACTACATTTTTTTTCTCTTTTGGCATGGGAGTGTTTTTGTAGTTATCCTATTGCTGTGTTAATATTGTAAGATGGCAGTGTGAGAGGCAAATGACTTATCTCTTCAGTAAATAGGTGTTCAGATAAAGAAGAACCATAATCCAGGAACTAATTGCAAAGAATCTCACCCATGAAGCCTCACTTATATTTGGATATAATTTAGATGATAAAAGTCTGGATGAATGCCATAATAGAACGAGACATGGAAGTTTGGAAGAGGTCTAAATGTGTGTTGTATATGAGAGGAACTAGACTAGATTTGTCAAAGATAGATATAAAAGTATTTTATAAACTCCATGTTCTTCTGCAATGTAACCATCAGGAAATAAGTCTACTTTCCAGACACTTAAATTTGGTCAAATACTTTTTTGAACAACAGACTACTACAGAAGTGATGCTATGTAAGTCTTGGATACAGACCATATCTAGCCTAGCAAGTTCTGCTCTTTATCTTTTGAAGCCCTGGGCAAGATGAGTTATGAGAAGTATACCAGGAAGAGGAGTACAGAAGCACCAGACTTGTCAGTAAAAAAGCCATATTGGATGATGTCCAATTTTATGAACCTTTAAAAACTCCAGCTCAGCCCCTTTTTGTCATGCAACCATGTGAGGATGTGATATGAGAATATTAAGTTGAACCCGGTCAACCTAAACCTCTAAATTTTGAGATACCTGTAATGTAACAAAAGATAACCATAATAATTAGGAAGGGAAATTATACTTGAGGGAATATATTGGTCTACTGAAGATGAAAAAATGTATCCTAAATAATACTCGAAATAAATTTGAGGTATCACTATGAAAGGATCCTCAGTGAAAAGAATGTCAGCCAGGGAAAGAAAATGCTTCTTTCTTTCCTTCCTCCTTCCCACTCTCCTTCTACTGTCCCTCTCTTGTCTTTTCTCTATATCCTTTCTTTCCTTCCCCTCATCTTTCCTTCCCCTCTTTTATTTTTAGTACTTAAGCTCAGTACTAAAAATAAATATATGCATGTAAGTACATGCATTCTTTCATGTTTTTGTTGTTTCATCAGAGAAGCTATTTGATCTATTCAATAAATGTTTATTAAATTCATATTAAATACCATATAAATTCTAGGCACTATGAAAAAAAGTATAGACAAACATTCTTTTTAATGTAGGGAAAAAATAATGATGCAGAGAAGTACTTAAGGATAAAGGGGGTCAAATATATGGTGACAGAAGGAGATTTGATTTGGAGTGGTGAACACACAATGCAATATACAGATGATATATTATTGAATCATACACTTGAGACATATAATTTTATTAATCAATGTCACTCCAATAAACTTAATTAAAAAGGAAAAATCATGTAGAGGCAAGAGAAAGTGTAAGTTGATGTTTGAAAATGAAGGAGACCAAAGGATAAAGAGACTATTGAAAATGAATGCAATATAGAGTGAAGAAAAAGATAACGTGGGAGGACAGGGAAGGCATACAAAGAAAATATTTATTAAGATGAGCCTAAAAATTGATACAAAGCATATAGTAGTAACATTCTGAGAGGAGTTATTAATTTATTTAAACAAATTTATGTCTCCGAAAATTGGTACAGCCAAAATATGTGGAGGTTAATAGTGGTTTTGTATAGTTATTGATGTAATTGATATATATGTACATCAGATATATGTGCATATACATGTACTTGTGAATGCATCATATCTCAGGCAAGTCATATGAATGCATATAAATTTGAGTATGAAAACATATTAAAGAGAGAAAAGAGAGATGTTTATAGACAAATAAGATGATTGGAAGAATGTATATGAAAGAAAAAGCATGTATATTTCTATATGTTTGTGTAAAATAAATACCATTTGTATGGTGTTTGTTCCAGGTAGACTTAGGGATATCTAAATTATGAACATTATGGATGTGAAGATGAGTATTATTTACATGCATAGGTCTCTTGGTTTATGAATTTATGTTTAATAATTTTTAAAAACTGAAACCAAGATTTAAAACCTATTTATCTGCAATACAAAAATCAATTTCTGGGTATGGCCCTTGCCTTTAAAGAAATGTCAGTGTAAGAGCAATGGAAAGGCATTCAGACTAATAATATCTGAAGTACAGGACAGATCATAGACAAATGAATGTCAGTGAAACTTAATATGTTTGGCAGTACAGAAAATGACAAGTTGATATATTTAAGGACAGGCAATATGAAAGAAATTAAAGGAAGTGTCTCTTGAGGTGAGAAGTACTTTGACTAAGAAAGATCAAGAGAAAATGCCTCTTACATAGCATGAAGAATGAGCTAAAGTTGTAAGAAATCTATATTTTTTTTGTTTTGTTTTTTTGTTTTTTGTTTTTTTTGTTTTTGTTTTTGTTTTTTTTGTTTTGGTTTTTTGTTTTGTTTGTTTGTTTTTTTTTTTTTTACAAATAAAGCAGTCAGGTTTGGCTGGACTGATGCCTATACTATGTTTTAGTGAAAATAAAGCACCTGGTGATGCATATTGAAGTCAAGTCATGCAATAACATGAATGCCATGCTATGGAGTTAATGGTTTATCTTGAGAACGGGCTGTTGAAGATTTTACATAGAAAAAATCAGATATTTGGTTGAGAAATAAAACTCTAGTTGCAATGTTAATAACAACTACGAATATGAGAGGAATTTGATATATAAAGGTTAGAAGAATTTTTCAGTACAGCAATTGAAAGTGATGAAAATATAAGACTAAAAAAAAAGATAGTGGAACTGTACAGTGAAATTTTGGTTACTGGTTGGATGAGGGAAAGGAAATAAAAATAAGTAATTTCAAGGTTTTAGACTTAATTTAACTCAAGACAAATGGACAAAAAATGGGAAATATAGAGGGATAATCTAGTTGGCAAAAAGATTAAGAGTTTAGTTTGAAAAGATTTAAGTTTAAGGTGTACATAAAGAGTGATTCACATGGCTGTTGCAATATGTTTTCTGGAACATATACATAACCATGGTTTAAGATTTGGGTTTCTTAATTTCTTGAAAATATGAGGTTAGGTAGGTAGAAGGGGAAAATTGAAGCTAGAGAAAAAAATAGCTTCTTAGGTTCTTTTTTTCCACTTATAAAATGCTTTCTATCAAGCTCAATGTGCTGTATATTGATTTCATATTCTGGCAGTGACAGTAACTCTCTAAAGAAGACTCTTTGTATTAAAATCCTTCAGACAGAAAAGGAGCTCTTTACTCATTGATATGATCATGGGCATTTACACATATTTATTTCCATTAGGATTATTTTCCATAATATATAATTCTGTGTTGGTAAAACATAAATGTGGAATAAAAATCATTAACTAAAAAAAAAAAATCTTAGGTTAATTATTTTTGCCTTGAGAATATATGTCTAAATTCATTTTTACCTCATTTGAAAAATATGCTTCCAATTTATGTTATGTGATATGATTAGATAAACAATAAAATTAACAAATATTCTCTTTGTTATTACTTACATAGTATTTTTGGGAGAGTGTGTGAGGAGGGGCTATGGTCATGAAGATTTCATAGCAACTACACTCTGGTGGAAAGAACATGTCCCAGTTACATTCCTATACTGACTGAATCCTCCTCTTGCCTTAGTTATTGCTTTCCCCAGGAAGCCCCAAATCTGGCAGGAATTATACCTATATCCAACCTACCATGATTTCCAGCTCCATATCCCAGGTATCCTGTCCACCTCAGGCATTAACTTCACTGTCTATGACAGTGCAGGATCCGCAGGATCCACTCCCGCATTTGCTTGGTCCGGGCCCCATATATCAAGGGGTTGCCATGGGAGGCACCAGGAAGTAGAGATTGTCAATGATAATCTGTAGATGGGGAGCCATATGATAGCCTAAAATCTGGGCCAGGACTGAAAAGACAACAGGAGAATAAAAGAGAGCAATGACACAAAGATGAGAGCCACATGTGCTGAGAGCTTTGCCCCGTGCTTCCCAAGAGGGTATCCGAAAGACAGAATGGAGGATCAGTCCATATGACAGAATGATAAAAAATAGATCAAATCCCACAGATGTTACAACAACCATGAGTCCATAGACAATGTGGATAGAGATGTCTCCACAGGCTATCTGAACCATAGCCATGTAAGCACAGTAGGAGTAAGCAATGATGTGGGTACGGAAGCTTTCCAGCTGTTTTGCCAGAATGGGTGCTGGGGTCAGAACAGCCACTGCCCTTGCCAGGACAGCTAGTGCCATCTTTACAAGCATGTTGTTAGCAAGGATGGTTCTATATCTCAGTGGGTACCAGATAGCCACAAATCTGTCAAAAGCCATGGCCAGGAGGATCCCAGACTCCATGACATAAAAGGAAGGGATGAAAAACATCTGTGTGAGGCAAGCATTGAGGCTGATTTCTTTGGCATGCATCCAGAAGATACTCAGCATGCGGGGCACAGTAACACTGACTAGGGACAGGTCAACGATTGATAGCATGGCCAGGAGGAGAAACATAGGCTCATGGAGACTCTTCTCTATTCGAATGATGCATAAGATGGTGGCATTGCCAATGAGGGTAATGAAAAAGACCAAGAAAAAAGGCACGGAGAACCAACCATGGGAAGATTCCAGGCCAGGAATTCCAGCCAAGACAAATACCAAGGGCTGAGGAATGGAGTTGTTGCAAGATGACATTCCTAACCTGAGCTCCTTCAAGATTTGATTTCTGCAGAGAAAGAAACAAGGGACATTTTAAAATTACTGTTTAGTTTGGATTAAAAATGGTAGGTATTTATTATAGCAGTTTATGGTGACAACTATATTGTCAACAGATGAGCAAATGAATGCTTCAGCCACTTGGGGTGAGGAGGAACATAATCCTAGATTACTTCCTCTGAAAGAGAAAGAAGCAGTCTCAGGAATAATCCTCAATAAAAACATATCAATTCCATAGTTTAGATTCTCTTGTGGCTCTGATCCCATTTAATACTCAGTGTGTGCAAGCTTGTAGGATTTTTTTTCCCAGATAGCAGGATCTGGCAAGAGACACAACATTTTCAACATTACAGGCAGGATATAGGGGTGTGGACAAGCTAGAAAGGCATGGTTTTCACTCAAGTTGAAGAAGGTGTATTTCATCATCCCAAGGTTGGCCTTGGAGATTTGGGATTCTTTTCAGGACTGTTTGTTGAAATTGACAAAGAACCTAGGAAATCTACTGAACTTATACCTGAGAAGCATGACTGTATTCTGCAGAAATAACAGATATTTTAGATGACAAAAGTAGAATAGAAAAATACTTCAATAGATAAAAATTTAATAGTAAATTTCTAGATTATTCAACAAAGTATGGATGGAGGTACGCTAAAGAAAGGTAAATTAATGATCTTCTGTATATACGTGTATTTATATGTTTTGTATATGGAGCATTAGAGGTTAATTGTAATACATGTTTCTATAGAAATAAGACTACTGTATTTGTCAAATATTTTGAACTACATAACTATTTTGAATAGAAACACACATTTACAAATTTATAAACTATTTGATGAAAGCTATTTATTAGAATATACTTAATAAATACATTGAAAGTAGAAGCCAAACAAGTTTATAATAAATGCAAAAATAAGGTATAAAATAAGACTTTTCTGTAATTAATGATTAAAATTGTTTCATTATTAATGTTTAGACTCCAGATTTTTAAAGAAACATTCCAAATATATAATATTTAAAAGATAATCACAGAAAAGGAAGTTTCAATAAAAGTTTAAAATAAAGAGATACAAAATGTAATGCAAAGTTGCTTTTAAAATAAAAGTTCAGTGATATTGTGTCCTTTTTGTTTTAGTCATTAATGAACTTGGATTATTTGTCTTTTCTGTTAACTAATTTACTCTATTTAAGAGCCAACATAGAATGGCATGTCCATTAAAATGCTACTGTAGTGTGAATATATCGTAAAATTGAGTTATTAAGATCTAACTATTTCATATATAAACTTCATGTGGCAAAAGGCACACCATAACTGAATGATAGGCAGATCTCTAAGAAGGTAACTTGGAATAGTGAAAATAGCAAGGTCTTTGAGATAACACATGTCTAAAATACAATCTCAGCTCTGTCACTTTTTTTATGTGAACTGACCAAGTTGTTTAAGGATTTGAACTTCATTTCCTCATCTCCAAAGCGTGATGAGACTTACCTTACAAAATTGCAAGGAAGGTTAAACTCATCATTAAATTCCAATATTGTTTAAAACGTGCAATATTCCTGGCACAATTTTTTGACATTTTTGGTGCTCTAAAAATGCAAACTTTTGTTTTCTATGAAATACAAAATTTAAGTGATAGATGCAAAAAATAATATTCTTTTTGCTTTTTTGTTTGTTTATTTCTCAGAAAGAATGGCAATTAGGATAATAAATAGTCTTGAATTATCACCATAGAAGGAATATTTGATAACTCTGGTAATTTTGTCCTCAAATATTTTTAGATTCATTATGTACTACAGTGGAAAAGATATATAGTATCACAAGAGATAGATACTTGGCCAAACAAAGGATGATCAAAAAAAAAAAACTTTTAAAGGTACAATTTAGTTCAATAGGGGAAATAATTTCTTCACAAACTCAAACAGAAGAGATAACGCTGTGAAACCAGAAGCTCACTATCAAGTAAAAATTGAATCTACCAGGAATACTGAGGATAAAAATTCTTCATATGGTGGTGACATTAGAATACTAAAGAAACATGGTAAAATTTTGTCTGAACTATCAGGAACAATTGTCAGCAAGAATTCTATCAACAGTAATTATAAGTATCAGGTTAGTTATAAAAATTAAAGAGATACTTATTTTCTAAAGAATGTCACTAGGCATTCTAAAAATTATAAATCCCATTCATGGCCTTATAAGCGTAGGTGATTGGTATGTAGACAAAAGAGATTTGAGAATCTCTTTTTTCTACATGACTTTGCATACAAGGATTTTCTATTCTTTTCCCTCCCTCCTTTTCACCCTTTTTCTAGAGTAAGTAATACCTGTAGATGGTTATGAGTCTGGTCACGGTGGGGCTAAGCCAGCAAAGTGACTGTCCACTTGAGGTATAGGAAAGATCTGTTGATATCCAGAATAAGATGGAGTGTCAGAGCTGGAGGCAGATTTATGCTGGTTTGTTTTTGCCCTCCTGGGTCCCTAGTGACCTCTCTGTTAGGCGCAGTGCTTTGTTTAACTTGAATGTTCTGAGGTACAAACCCTAGAGTCAGTCATTGAGAATGGCATAAGTAGAGAAGAGCAGATGTTTAGGAGCTCTGTAAAATTAAAACTGCTGGTATGTTGAGGGAGGTGAAATGGTATGGTTTAAGAACCTAAGAAGAGGAGTAAGGACTGGGAAATCACTTAAGATGGAAATTTAAAACAGTATCGGGAATAACAGAAAGCAGAGCTGTTTGCAGCTATGGTTAAGCACAAATTGTAATAGGTTGCTTCAAAATCAATAGCCTAAATCATTTTAACTTCTTGTGACCTTGGGATCTTCATAAGCAAAACTTAAACTGAAATTATGTCTCAGTTTCTCAAATGCAATTAAGACTCATAAAATGCAATTAAGACTGGGAAAATATATGCACTAAGTAAAATCTTAACTAAATTAAGACATTGTTTGGTAAATAAAGTATATAAAAGAAACACAGATAAGATTAAAGTAGGAGGAAGAGAGGCACTCTAGAAAAAAACTATTGCACTATACTAGGTTTAAGAGAGACTTTCAGAAAGACTTTTGGCAAAAGTCAGATTAGCTTAATAGTAAATGTGAAAGAAGAGGAGAAATTCTTAAGAAACCCTCAAGAACTGTTGGGAAAAAAAATGGTAGAATATAAACATCCTGATAATAGTGACTGGAGCTCTGTTCACTATTATTTCTCCAGGGTCTTGCAAATTGTAAGTTTTTAAATATTGTTGTATGGCTAAATGCACCCATCCCACACAGAAAATTCTTCCTCAATCATCCACTCTAGACTCTAGGCCCAGAAAAATATTGTAAGGGTATGCAGCAGTCACATCACATACCTGTGAGCTTATCAAAGTCATCATTAAATTGTATCCTAAAGCCTAAAATTTTCAGGGTAATCAAATTGACGTAATTCTTTTCATTATGATTGCTTCAAACCTGAATCAAGTTATTATCTAGTTATTATTATCAAGAAAACTTTTATAACCTCCTAAAAGGTCTTCTGCATTCATTTCTTCTGTATTTTGTCTCGATCTATTTTCCTCATTGCAGCCACATGATCTTTTTAAAACACAAATCTGATCATGTCGCTCCTATGTGCAAACTTTATGTTGTCTTTTTCTTGTTTTTAGGATACAACTGAGAATCCTGCATGCCATTATCCCAGCCTTACTCATTCACTCTTCACTTTACTCTGTATGCCAGCTCACAAAATGCGTTTCCTTCAGTTCTTGGAATATATGATAACCCTTTCTATCTTAAGATTCATACAAGCTCATGCATTCTGTTCTCTCTCCTTGTAACATCACCATCCCATTTCATAACCCCTATTTCTTTCTTTAGCTAGTTAACTCTCATTTGGCACCAAATAAATGTCATTTTTAAGAAACTTACCTTAATCACCCCTAGACCAGATGAAAACCTCATGTTATATGGCCTTATAGAAATCTGTATTTCTACTTGACAGCACTTAATATCCAGTGTAATTATGCATTTGACATAACTTGATTGCCACCTCCACCACAGTATATAGTCTCTGCAACATGGACTTCTCTTTTGCTCACCTCTCCTCAGAATCCAGCACAATCTGGCATAGTTTAGCCACTCTATGAATAAATTTTTGTTGCATAAATATATAAATTAGTTGATTTAGTTTTGTGGTTGTTATTATTGTTGAAACTTTCCATTTTTAGATACATTGGTAGATAGCCTATAAGTGCTAACTCCTTAGTTCATATTTCTAAACCTAACATATAAACAACCCTAATACTTGTTAGAGAATATGTTATTATTAAGTTCCATAATTCATGGAACACCAAATAAACAGACTATACAGAAAAAATGTCCAGACATGGCAATTCATCTTCAGGCAAAATACAACATAATGGCAATATTCTCAAAGTTTAAAATTTTATAGAGATTCTCTTCTCTTAGACTGGAAGAAAATTGTCCCTACTCCTACAACAAGATCATTAAACCTACCCAGTGGTTTTAATTTAGATAAGATGGCTAGAAAGTAGAACATGAGATCTCACAGTGTACAGTCAGACCAGATGATCAGCAAAATTGTAGCATTGCCCCACAGAATAATTAAGTAAATGAAGCAATAAGGGAGGGAGATCCAGTCATGGGAATCCTCAGATCCTGGAATGCCTGTAAAAAAGAAAGGTGTCTGGGTGGAAAGTGGTAGTGTTGGTGTAGAATATCTTGCCATTGACAAGAAGTGAAGTAGTTGAATGCATCTAGAGGAAAAAATAAGAGCTATAAATGCAGAGCTCAACACTTCTCCAATAGGTTTGGTATAATGTTTATATGTTTTTCCAAGTAGAAAAGCTAATTTTAAAACTTGAGTCTAAAGTCAGATGTAGACACAGATTGAGCACTCTTCAATATCACTGTTCTATTGCACTCCATTAAATAAACAAAACAAATCCATTTGGTGACTTGGAACCCAGTGTCGAGATATAACATCTGAAATTTCTTATTAACAACAATGTTAAAATAGTTTATTTATTGTCCCAGAACCAATGACTTTCTTTCTTCTCTACTTTGCCATTAGTTTCCCATCTCAGTTATTTATTTCTGATTTTTTTTAAAGATTACCTATGAGCTGTATATCTTTTATTCCTTGGATCTTTAAAAGTATTTTTTGAAACTTATACTCTGAAACTTTTCATCTCCCCTTTACAACTTTTCATCTCCTCTTTGCTTATTAGCCTTAGAAGCTCACACCCATAGTTAAAAATTCAGATTAACTTCTCTGGATTCACCATTCTCAGTTCATAATTGAAATATGGAGAGACTGTGAAGCTTTCTACTTTGAACTAGAAATATTTGGTCATGTTTCCTTTGACTTCTTAATAGATGCCAAAACTGAAAATGATATTTTTTACTGTAATATTTTGACTTCATGACATTTTTTACAGATAGTGTAATCACTTAATTGTTAAAGATCCAGGGTTTGGATTTAGACTGCCTGGATTCAAGTCCAGTATTCTTTGCTTGGCTAGCTTTGCTGCTATTTAATTCTTCTTCCCCTCAATTTCCTAATATTTAAAAATGAGTGATAAAGAATCTACCTTATATAGCTGTGTGACAATTAAATGAAACATGTGAAGGAGATCAATCAGTGCAGTGGCACAGAGGAAAACACAATACTTTTTTGTTGTTGTTCTTCCCTATTATAGTTTTCTCTGTTCTCCATCCTTTGTTTAAAGTACTTTAGGAAATACCCATTATATCTAATTTAATGTCTTTGCAAATGTGCAATATTTGTATATTTATGTAATGAATACATTTGCTTTTATTCCCTCTTAGTCACATATTTGCTAAATCTAACAACACAAGAAAACAAATTATTTTTTATTATTTATTCTGTAGAGAATGTTGCTGAATACCATGCCATACATTGATACTTTATTAAGCCCTTCTGGATAAGAATAAGATAATGTTAATGGAGTGCAATAGAATAGTGATAAGAATATGTTGTCTATGGCCATACTACCCTGACCTCATGTGATCTCAGGAGCTAAGCAAGGTCAGGTCTGGTTAGTACTTGTATGGGAGAATATAGTAATCATCTTTAATATCTTTTTTGAAAAAATTATTTAATCATTTATTCTTTCATTTATAATATGTGTTCAATAAATACCTTATAAATTTAATTAGATTTATTTGGACTAATTTTTATAACTCCGAAATTCATCCTTTCATCATATTAATTCTCTTTCTTCCCTCTCTTCCTTAGAAGAATGAAGAACCACGATTAAGTTATTTAGAATCCTTGATACCAGATATATCTGACAAATGTAAATTAAGTCATTCATCTTCTGTGATGGTGAGTCTCCTGCAGCTTTCTCTGATTGTTCAGGGCCATCTTTCTCTTGTTTTATCATATAAACTCAGATCAAATTAGGATGCCACAGATTAAATTGTAAAATGATTTATGTTTGATGACGCATATGTTCATGTGTTGTTCATTCTTCCTCAAGTATCTTTTACTGCCATATATCACTGCCATACCCTTCACATTCCTATTTATGGAAAATCTCACTGTACAACTGAAAGAAGCCTCCCCTGATGTTTTTATTAATATATACTTTTATGTTAATAACAAAGTCCATAAAGGTTACCTATCTATTTATTATCTTTCTATCTAATACTACCACTCATGTTTAGCATTACAATGGAATGTAATAAAAGAGAATTTTCCGGTGGCTTTTTTTATTGTGAAATATACATAGCATTTATCATTTTAAGTATTTTTAAGTGTGTGCTGTTCAGTGGAATTGGTATACTTATGTTACTGTACAAGCAACACTACTGTCTATTTCCAGAACTTTTTATCTTCCCCAACTGAAACTCCATATCCATGAAACACTCATTTCCCATTCCCCCTTCTTCCTCCTCTATTCCCTTCACATACTCTAATCATTCTACTACAGTCTCTATAAGTTTAGCTACTTTGGATACCTCATATAAGTGAAATCATACAATATTTGTCCTTTTGTGACTATGTCATTTAGCATATCTTTAAGGTTCACATGTTGTAGTATGTGTTAGAAATGCTCTCCTTTTTAATATGATGTGAATTTTTTTTTATTTATCCATTTATCCTTCTGTAGATAGACACTGAGATGTTTCCACCTTTTGGCAATTATGCATAATGCTGCTATAAATATTGGTTTACAAATAATCTGTTTGAGTACTTGTTTTCACTTCTTTTGGATATATTACCAGAAGTGGAATGAAGAATCATAGCTATTCTATGTTTAAATTTTTGAGGAATGGCCATGCCTTTTTTACTGCTACAGCTTTACTTTATGTTTTACTTTACATTCCTACTAGCAATGCACAAAGGTTCCTTCTAATTTTTTTACATCCACAGCAACAATTGTTCTTTCCTTTTTTTTTTTGTGGTTTTGATTTTCATTTCCCTAATAATAGTAATGTTGACATCTTTTTGTGTTTTTATTAGCCATTTGAACATATTTCCTGAACAAATATCTATTCAAGTCTTTTCGCATTTTTAATCCAGACATTTTTGTTGTTATTATTATTATTGTTGTTGTTGTTGACTACAAATAGTAAAAGTAGGCACTTTTGCTTTGTTCCTGACCAAAGAAAAAAGCCTTTAGTATTTCACCATTTACTGTAAAGTAATTGTGTTTTTTTCATATATGGCCTTTATCATGTCGAGGTTGCTGGTGTCTTTTGATTATTCTCTTTCTAATACTTTTAAGGAAATAATACACTATAATTTCTCATCTCAATCAGTTACTGAAGTTATTAGCCCAATATTATTATGAATGGCATCTGTACCAGTCAGAATCTAAGGGGGAAACAGAAAGCATTTGAGTATTTAGTCCAAAAACCTTTATTACAGGAAATTATTCACATAAATTATGATATCTGAGGAGCCAAACATTACAATGAAGACTCCTAAAAATTAGAAACTACATGAATCCACACAAACTCTAGCCAGCAAAACATAGTAGTACCAGTAATTTAATCATATCTCCAAATATGAGTCTCCCACTGGAAACTGAAACCATAGAAGTCAACTCTGGCAAGATCTGGAGCCATGCACTTAAGACTGAAAAATAAAGAGAATTGTCCCAGTGTCCCCAGTGAACAAACCCAGGAAAAATATAGATGATGTCTGACCCTGGGAAACAGTCTATAATGTTTACTTTTCTTAAGACACAGAATGGAAAAAAAGGATAGGGAACATATTTGTAGCAAAACATATCTAATCTTTGCATAACATCTAACAAAGACAAAAAATAATGCTTCCCAAAATGGGCATAATTTATACCCTGTACATGATCAAATAAATAAAGTTCAGGGAAATACAGAGGTAGAAACATGGCTAGGAAATGTCCTGGACCTTTAATTGTTTGTCAGAATTAAATCTGGTTTAGGTGAGTTACTTAAGAATACCTAGAAGCATGTGAAGACATTAATAAAATTACCCCAACTCTTCATCAACGTATTGCTCCACAACATCCTCTACTCTCCCTAGCTCTCATCACCTATCTCGTAAGAAAGTATTTAGTGTTTAAACCCAAAAAGGTACAATGAATCAAGTGTCTCACAAGATCTGGAATCCAGAGGCAATCTCCTATTGATTCCTAAGCTCAGAACTCAGGTGGCATGAGAAACATAAGACTGGGTACTTCTAAGAGCGCAAACTGCACCTGGAGAGACTGGGAGAAATTAGTGCCTACAACCAGACAGCATTCTCATGAGAGGCCATATATAGGATACTTCTTATAGGCCTCTGGTCCCCCAGGATAAGAAATTTAATGGTACCTGTTGTAGTTATAGTCAATATTATGCTTAGCCTCTGGCTTAGCCGTGAAACCATCTCATTGTAAAGGTAATACAACCAGGTTGCAGGAAGGAGAGTTGTGCTTAAGGTGAGAAGAGAGAATTCAGACCTTCCACGAGAAGGAAATGGTAGAGCCTAGGCTGGAAGTCGTAGGTCCAACCATGTCAGTGAAGACTTAGCCTTTGTCATTGTCTGAAAGATGGCTCAACTTCTTGACTTGAATGTAAATAAGATAGAAGAAGTTTAACTTATATTGTTAAGATAAGATGTGTATGCTCATAATTTTTGTTAAATTAGCCTTAGAATTTAACCCTGAACTAGTACATTGGTTAAAACCTTATTTGTTTTTATTAAACTTTGTTTTATTTGGACTAAAGAGATGCCTCATATTATATAAGCTTTTCATATATTAATATTTGAACCAAATTAACAATTTCTCAATTTAAAATTTAGGATTATTAGGATATCTTTTAAAAATAATTTTCATACATTCCAAGACACATTTTCTGGTAACTGATGTCTTGAGCCAATAGTTGCATTTAAAAGCTTACTTGAGAGGCAAAAATCAGCATCAAGAGTATTATATGACTCAGAAATATATTATGCACCTTCTGGAAGAGTTTAATTGACCATTTAAAAAGAAGCACAGATATCTAGTAACTTGAACACCGATATTTTCCAAACTTAGTCATTTTTTCTATTGGACTGCCTCTCAAAATGATTACCATTCAGTTTGGCTGATTTTATAAAGATAAGGGTTTTTCCTTTGTTAAGATAATGTCTCATCTTTCAATATAAGACCAGTTTTGTTCACGCTCTTTATTGACTCAATGATTCTTTAATATTTCCCAAATTTCCTTTTTCTTATATATATGAGTCCTATCATAGTGAGGAGGAAGGGTTAGGAGGAATTAAATATAAAAATGGCTGATCTCATTGATGATGGTTTGCTTTTGCACTTTTTAGTATTTCAGATAGTAGAAAATTATTTTTCATATTCATCAATGTATCAACTACTAGCTCTCTAATACTATATAATATTGCTTGAATGTATTTAGCCAACTGGACAACACTTTCTGGAAAAAAAGGCAAAGGAGGATTGGGGGGAGAGAGAGAGTTAGAGAGAGAATACTTTTTTACTGTTTTTCTTACTCAAAAAGTACAGTTACATGAATGTGATGCATTGAGAGTGTATTACTGTATAATTCACTCAATAGTCATTTGCATATTGTTCAATGTTAATATCTCTCCCAATGCATAACAGTGAAAAAATTGGTCTTTATATATTTAAAATCCTTTTTAAATATATTTTTAATTTGGACAGGGTCATGGAATATCCATTGTTGGGATAATGTTTAGTTACAACAGGACCAGTCTTCAACCTACCACCTTCCTACTGCTTGGCATTCCAGGATTGGAAGCTGCCCACATATGGATTTCCATCCCTTTCTGCTTAGTCTACCTACTGTCACTGATAGGAAATATTGCCCTTTTATTAATTGTCAAGACAGACAACAAACTGCATGAACCTATGTACTTCTTTCTATGCATGCTCTCAGTGGCTGATTTGATGCTTACTACTTCTACACTTCCCAAGATACTCAGTCTCTTCTGGTTCAATGAGAGAGAGATCTACTTTGAAGCCTGCCTCACTCAAATGTATCTTATCCATTCTCTGTCTACTATGGAATCCGGATTTATCTTGGCCATGGCTTTTGATCGCTATGTAGCCATCTGCCACCCACTAAGACATTCCACTATTTTAACCCCTGCAATGATTGTAGGCTTGGGTGTGTTTGTTGTCTTCAGAGGAGTTATACTCCTCAGTCCACACCCCTTCCTACTTAGGTGGCTTTCCTACTGCAAAACTAATGTTATCTCCCATACTTACTGTGAGTTTATGGCCCTGATAAAGCTGGTTTGCACTGAGACCAAGATTCGCAGAGCCTATAGCCTAACTGTGGCATTCTTGACAGGGGGATTAGATTTCATATTGATCATCTGTTCCTATGTCCTTATTCTTTTCACTGTCTTCAATCTCCCATCCAAAGCTGCCCGCCTCAAGACCTTAAATACATGTATCTCCCATGTATGGGTCATCTTGGTGTTTTATACACCAGCCTTTTTCTCTTTTCTCACTTATAGGTTTGGTCACCACATTGCTCTACATATCCACATTTTTATAGCCAATATATACCTTCTTATTCCACCCATGATGAATCCTATTATATATGGTGTTAAAACCAAAAGAATTAGGGAGGGTTCTTTAAATTATTAACAGTCAAATGTGTTTGACTTTGCAAAGTTTGTGATTCCCCAGATCATCAATAAAGATAAGAGTTTTATTAAACAGAGGATTCAACATTTGCTTGAAGTGGAAAATTTTTCAGCTAAATTTTGGATTTATATAAGATAGTGAAGCTTGGTAAGTATATTAACTTCAGTGAGTATTAGCAAGTATAGTAGATACAGAGGAAGTAAAAAAAAATCAAACAAAACTTTTAATTATTGTTATTTATCTTTTCAAATCTAGTATTTAGAAATCTTTGGGACTTATTAAGCAGTAAGAAACTTTATATTGAAATAAATTTAACTTTAATGAAGTCTAATTTATCTTATATTCTTGTATAGATTATGGACAAAAATGTGTTAGATCTAAGAACTGTATTGCCTAACTTTGGGTTATAAAGATTTTCTGCTATAAATTCTTTAAAAACTTTATGTTGTCTAAGATGTGAAATTTTAGATTAAGGTTTATTTATGATATGGGAATAATAATCCATAAATCATGATTGTGAATTAGAATCTTAATAAGATAATGTACATTAATTATTTGACTGTAATTCAATCTTGTTTCCCCTTTATGTAACAAAGTTTTCTAATGTTGATTTTACCCTCCTGAATCAAAAATAGTAATTTTTTAAAAAACAACATGATACTTAAGTAGTAATATAAAAATAAAACTAGTAATTTATATACTTGTGCATAAGAACACTAAAAGACATAATACTCAGGTCCTTGTGACTATGCAAATAAATGTGAATGTGAAAGTTATAAGAACCAGTTAATCTTGATCTATTTTATTGATTACTCAAATGCCCTGAAAAATGTTACTGTTGCATTTCGTGATGTAGTTTTTAAAATTGTTGACTAACTTTTAGTTAATAGTCTTAACACAACAATGTACTATATTCTCTTGACGCACATGATAGTAACTCTTCTAGAATATCCGGTGAATGTTTACATGTTAAAACCATGCAAAGATAATTTATGATACAAGTAAATCAAAGTAAAAAATACCTAATTCAGTACAGGAAATATAAAGCAAGGTAAAATTATACATTCAGAACATTTTAACTACACAGTATCTAATTATATATCTGAAATTCCTTTCAGACACAGAACATTTTTGGCAGAAGAATTCTCTCTGGTTTATATTTAACGAATCCTGTAGTGCCTCTCAAATATTGTGACAACAATATCAAAAACACACCAAGAAATTTCTAAAACACTCTCCAAAGATCAGTATCAACTCTGTTAGAAACCACTGACATAATTATATCTCTAATCTTTGCGTCTGACTCATGGTAAACACATCATAAATGTTGACTGCTCTTATAGTTTTTATTCATCATGAAATAAAGAGAGTCGAATGTAATAAGAGAATGCTAAATAGTTACCGTTGGGGCCAATTGTAGTTCAATGTCACCCCAATGGCAGCGGAAGGGAAAGGGATGACAGAGGTGCAGAAGTGTAGTTAGCATTTTTCCTAGGTTCTTCCTCATTGATGCAGTGAAGAATCACAGTTCATGAGATTTAGAAAAGATTTATTAAAGGTATATTTCATAAAGGCAAAGCATGCCCTAAGGAGGCACATGGTTTCAGTGATGAGAGATGAAACAAAGTGCTGTAATAACAACTACAACAAGAGGATAAAAAGGGCCTGGAAGTGGAAATGTCTGCATTATATTTGGGCTGTGATGAGTAGTTCCAAAGGTATTCTTAGATGATTGGCAAGTGAGGTCATTTTGGTTGACACTTGGATACTATATAACTCTTTGCCTAGTGGGAATGTGCTTACACAGAATTCTACTTTTATTGGGGTATTCTTTGGGCAGTCTCTAGGCTGCGTCCTTATTCCTTTGTTCCCCTTGTCACTCATGTCTGACTAGCTACCTAACAAAATGAGTACATTTTTGCTATCTGCACATTAGATTTGAAAAAGAATATACTTTCTTTTGGAATAATGGGAGAAAATCCACATCCTTTAACAAGTTGTGCTCATGTAGGGAGTTTATGATATGGGGGAAAACTCAGTTGATTAAATTCTAGTTGTGAGACTGAATAACTTAATATCAAACCAGAAAATAAACCTATGATATTAACTGACATGGTCGAAATGCCATGTTCCCTGAGCCACTAGACATTTGACTTCTCTACGTCTATATATTTGTTTTAAGAGTACAGTGGATAACTTCTGGAATTGAGGAAAATGGTTCCAGAAAGAGTTCTGACCCTTGAGTCTCCAAGGTTTCTGATTAGACTCAGAAATGATGCTGTTAAGAGATTTAACTCTAACCTGTGCAATTGTGTCATGTGTATGTACACAATTATGTGTATGTATGATGTGTAAAATCCCTTTTAATCCAAGTCTGATATGCTTTACAAATTATTACACCATGAACCATGTAGGCACAGGACAATATCTATTTCTAGTTGTAGTTTATTGACAAATACTTGTTCTGATTTTATATTTTTCCATTGTGGGACATGAAATTCAAGATTGATTAAAAATTAGCTCTCAGGTTAAGGGATCATGTTTTTCTCTATTACTATAAACTTTTTTTTCAGTTGAAAGTACTGTGACATTATAGAAGAGCCCTCATAAAATAGCTAGTAATTACCAATTTTATACCTAACTCAAAATTAAGGTGACATCTCTCAGTGGCTATGTTCTAGGATAAGAATAATGGAAGTATTTCCCTATAGGTATATCACAGGGAAGTAAGATGATAATAAACTTGGGAGAAAGTCTCTAATATATTTGTAAAGCAACACATCTCAAGTCAAGATCAGAGAAATGTAAAGTGGTTGCCTGTGTCTGTGAGCCAGTATGTTCCACTCCAAAACCCTTATTTTAGAAAATGAACAAAATATTCAGGAAAGCATTTAGGATGATTAGGGATATATAAATCATCTATTAAAAAAGAATAAAAAATACCATGACCTAAAAACTTTTATAATTGTCTGCAAATAGTTAAAGGACTGTGATAAGGAGAAATACACTTGTATTCTTTCTGTATGGCTCCAAAAGGAAGCCAGTGTATCTTTAAGCAGACGTTAAAAGGACAGGTTTCAATTTAAAAAAAAAAAAAAAGAAAAGAAAAGGAAAAAAGATGAATAAAATTTAAAAATTCCCATTACTCATTTTGATGTATCAAATGCAAATCTCTATATTAATTCACAGGAGGAGGAAGAGAAGTAGGTAGTAGGCCTAAATGACAAATGCATTAGCTATTGTGATCTCCTTTTGTTTGGTCAGATTAAGTCTGTCAGGACACTCTACACAGTGAGCTCTATGTACGTTGATAATCTTCCATTTATTTTAAAAGGTGAAGTGATGAAGAAGGACAAACTGACAGAAAAAAAAAATCATGGAAATGTAAAGCACAGCATGGGGAATGTAGTCAATAATATAACTATGTATGATGTCAGGTAGGTGCTAGACTTACTGGGTGGATCACCTCACAAATTATACAAATGACTAACCACTGTGCTATACACATGAAACTAATATAATATTAAAGGTCAACTGAAAAATAATTGAAATATGTATTTCTTAAAATTTTGAATGTCACTGGGAGGGTATTTGTGCCACATTATTTTATAAAGTTAATATAAGCAAAAATGTTCCTCGATTGTTCCATCAGTCACAATTTCTGCTGACTTCCAACATTTATACATATTTAGTTGTTTTTCAGTCTTTAAATTTCACAAGTTAATTTTAATCTAAAATTTTAAAAATATGACATTTTTTTATTATAACATCATCATTAGGCTATTAGACTGTAAATATTGTTTAAATATATTCATACAAAGCAAAGAGAAACCCATCAGCCTCAGCATCCAATCTAGTTCTGAAGCTTTCTTTCCTTACTCCATGCCAAAGCTAGAGAGTCCTCGGTTTTTGTTTGCAGACTTTATATTCAGATGTTTTTAAATAATATGTTTCAGAGTTTGCTTTAATTAATTTTGTTTCTTGTGCTACTTTTGATCTGTATGCCTGGGAGTTGTCTTTACTTTTCTTTTTAACTCATGCATTGTAAAAATGGGCCAGACTACAGGATTTACTCTCTCAGCCTTGATTTCCAAAAAAGCACTGTAAATAATAACTCTTTCCTAGGAGGTAGGGTTTCCAGATTAACCACAGATGTCAAATTAAATTGGAATTTCAAATAACAACTCTTTCAATAATACATCATGAAATATTTTATGAGATACATGCTAAAATAATATTTTTAAAAGCTATTTAAGTTCATATTTCAGTGGCTGTTCAGTGTTTTATTTGCTAAAGCTGGCAACCATATTAGGAGGAGAGTTTGGATAAAAAATTCCACAGGGAACGCATTTGGTTGCTCCTCATTATCTCATTCAGAGATTCATGGACTGAGGAGAGAACTGGCATCATTCTTCAAGTCTACTTCATCAGGAGAAATAGAAAGATTAGTATTCTAAACACCCTCGAGTTATCAAAACTGCATCCATTTCTCCCAGTTTAACCACCCAGGACTTTCAATGGTTTAAAGAAATTGTTCAGTTAATGGAAAATAGAATGATGCTTTAACCTCATCTCCAAGACTTTGACTTTTTTTCCTCTTGTGGCAGATACTTCAACATCTATTAGTAGAACCAAACCTTAAGGTAATCTAGAAACATCTACAAGAAGTCAATTACAAGCTCCCTTGGTTAATTCATTCCTAAAATCCTCTGCTAAATAAAGAGGATATTTTATAATCAATTTATTGAAAATAATTTTTGACAATATGTAGGCTAGAGCAGTTTTAGTGACTATGAAAATGTTAGTTTAAAATAGAACCAGTTTCCACCCAACTATGTTCTTCCTCCTTTGAATCCCAGGGATAGAGGCTGCTCATGTATGGATCTCCATCCTCTTTTGCCTCATGTATCTACTGGCTGTGATGGGGAATTGTATCCTTGTGTTCACCATCAAGACAGACCCTAGTCTTCAATGAACCCATGTATCTCTTCCTCTGCATGCTCTCTGTACTGCCCTTCCCAAGATCTGCAGCGCTTTCTGGTTCAATGACAGCAAAATTAACTTTAAAGATTGCCTCACCCAGGTATTCTTCATCCACTCTTTGTCCACTATGGAGTCAGATCTCTGATGGTCATGGCCTTTGACTGGTATGTGGCCATCTGTAACCCTCTGAGAGACTACAATCTTAACACATGGGATAATTGTGGCTTTGAGTTTGGCCATTGTCCTACGTGGAGGTATCCTGCCAACTTTTCATCCTTTCTTACTGATATGGCTTCCCTACTGCAAAACCAATGCCATTGCCCACACTTACTGTATATTTATGGCTCTGACCAAACTAGTTTGTGCCAATTCCAGGATCCACAGATTCTATGGGTTAATTCCTGCCTTCCTTACTGGTGAGCTGCACTTCATATTGAATATATGCTCATATATTCTCATTCTTCATGCCATGTTTCATTTTCTATTAAGGGATACCAGAATCAAGAACTTGAGCACATGTGGCTCTCATGTTTGGGGGTCATCTTAGTGTTTTATACACCTGCCTTTTTCTCCTTTATCACTCACTGATTTGGTCATAGCATAGCTCCACACATCCACATCTTTATAGCCAACATTTATCTTTTTATCCCTCCTATGATGAACGCTGTCATCTATGGTGTCAAAACCAAAAACATTCGAGGGAAGTTTCCAGAGTCTTCATAAATACATGTTTCCATTGCGAAAGTTTTAAAAAATGAACCTGCAAAATAGGTGATACCATAAAACTATGACTTTTTTTATATTTAAGTAAATTGACATTACCTAAGATGATTAAAATTTTCCAGGTGAACATTGGATTATAGTTGCTCAAAATTAGTACAGCCACTATGGAAAACAGTTGGGAGGTTTCTCAAAAAAATTAAAATGGAACTTCCTTTTGACCCAGCAATTGCACTTCTGGATATTTATCCAAAGAAAATCAAAACAATAATTCCTAAATATCTATGCACTCCAATATCCAAAATATGGAAGCAACCTAAATACCCATCAACAGACAATAGACAAAGAAGTTATGGTTCATATATATAATGGAATATTACTCAGCCAATAAAAAAGTGAAATCCTACCATTTGTAATGACATGGATGGACCTAGAGGTTATTATGCTGAGTAAAATAAGTCAGACAGAAAAAGATAAATACCATATCATTTCACTTATATGCTATTCTAAGGAACAAAAAGAACCAATTAATCAAAAAAAGACTCGCAAATATAATGGACAATTTTGTGAAGGACAGAGGGGAGAGGTGTTATGGGGCTGGGAGAATGGAGTGAAGGATTAAAGAAGTACAAATTAATTGTTGATAGATGGTCACGGGGATGGAGAGCACAGCATAGGGAATACAGTTAACATTAATAGATCGGCTAGATGGAAAACCAGAGGAGATAAGGAGCAATTAGGGGATTACTTTATAAACTATATAAATGTCTAACCAATGTAATGTATACTTGAAACTAATATAAAAAAATGTATGGTTAATACATGAAATAGAATAGCTCCTGGTAATTATACACTATTTTGTGAGAGATGTCTATTTTCAGTACAGGGCCATTTCTTAATTTATGTAATTTCTTAATTAATTCAAGCATCTATAATCAAGTTCAGGATATAAAAGTGATGATTAGTTATATATATATATTACATATATATATATATATATATATATATATATATATATAATGAAAAGTATTCGTTCTATCATTTGTTGACACAGGTACATACATGTTGACCTGGAGATACTGAAACACAGGTGCCAGCAAAAAATTCATAGATAGGTAGCATTTTTTCCTTCCTCTTTGTAACAGGTAATAATCTAGGAACAGAAAGTAGAATAATAATCAGGGGCAAAGTATGTATCTGAGAATTTTAAATTTTCTTGTATTGTACAGAAATTGGGACTACAGTTGAGACTAGGCTTATCATATATTCTTTGGCATTTAAAAAAATTTAGCTTATAATATAGTCTTTGAGCTTGTATAACTAATGTAGAGGTTTTATACAAGTAAGTATGCCACAGCTAGAATTTAGGTGATGTTTGCTTCAGAAATAATATACACCTTAGACAATTTTAGTTTGGAAAAATATATAAAATAAAGGGATAAAGGGAAAGGAATAGAAATAGTAAATTATGGTGGTCAGCTGAAAACCTACATACAAATTTCCCATCCAACAAGACTATTATCCATCAAAGTAGCTATTTAAGAAGGAATGTTAATTTTGAGAATTTCAGCATGTTATTTTTTTCTAGTTTTATTGAGAAATAATTGACATACGTCATTGTATAATTTTAAGATGTACAGCATGATGGTTCAAATTACATATATTGTGAAATGATTACCATAATAGATTTTGTTAACATCTACCATCTCATAAAAATATAACAAAAAAGGAATTTTTTTTCCTTATGATCTACTCTTATAACAACATTCCCATATACCATACAGCAGCATTATCTGTAGTCATCATGTTGTTCATTACACCCCTAATACTTATAATGAGGAGTTTGTACATCTAGCCACTTTCCTCCAATTCCCCATTCCTCAATCTCATGCATTGCTTATTATTAACTTGGCTTTATATAATATAGATCATCTCAATTTATTCACGATGACAGTTAAAATAATATATTAGAATCAAGAGAACGTAGGTGTTTTTTAACTTTCAGAAAATGAAATGTATATTTTAAATGATATTTATTATACACTTAACTTGAGTTTCACTTTATGACTATGAAGAAGTGTTAAGTGTTATGGATAAACCCAATTTCAATAACTAATCTTTTTTGATTTTCACAAATTTAGCATGTTATCGATATCTTAGATTTTATTCAGCTCATTCTTTGTTCATTCAATTAATTTTTAAATTTTTTTATTCATCTATATATCACCTATGTATCTACTTAGGTAAATTTTAGTTTAGAACAGTTTAGGCTCATAGTAAATTGAGAGGACATTACAGAGTTTTTTATACTCTCTAATATACTCCCACACATACACAGTCTTCCCTACAATTAGCTCCCAAAAGGTGGTACATTTCTTTCAATCACTTAAAATATTTTGGCATATCCTTATCTCCAAAAGTCCATAGTTTACATTAGGGTTAAGTCTTAGTATTGTACATTCTGTGGGTTTTGACAAGCGTATCATGACATGTATCCATCATAATAATATAATACAGAATCGTCCACTGCAGTAAAAATTTTCTGTGCTACACCTCTTCATCCTTTCTTTCCCCTAACCCTGAAAGTCACTGATTTTTTAACATCTCCAAGTTTTGCCTTTTCCAGAATGTCATAGAATTGTAACCATATAGAATATATCCTTTTTCAGATTGGTATCTTTCATTTAAGACTCCTTTATGTCATACCATGGCTTGATAGCTCATTTATTTTTAAGGCTGAATAATATTTTATTACCTAAATTTACCACCATTTATTTATCTGTTCACCTACTGAGGGACATCTTAGTTGCTTCCAAGTTTTGACAATTATGAATAAAGTTCCTATAAACAGTCATGTAAAGATTTTGATTGCCACATGGACAATGCCCTATGAACAGCTCTTGACTGAACAACAAAAAACTGCTTGGTTTATGGATGGCAGTGCCAAGATGAGTGGATGACATCCCATTTGGAATGCTGCTGCATTAAGCCAGTGCATGGAAAGACTATCGTTGAAGAAAGTAAACATAAATCAGCTCCATGGGCTGGATTGCATGCAGTTTTCCTAGCAGTGATGAAGATTTGAGCAATGGTAAAGTCTCTGCGTTTGTTTTTTACTGACTAATGGACAGTAGCCATTAACCTAGCTGTATGATCAGGTAGACAGGTAATGGAAAACTGGAGTATTAGAGAGATGCCTGTGTGGAACATGACCCTATGGATTTACTCTGGGAATTTCAAGGATACATTAAAGTAATATATATTGATGCCCATCAGAAAAACTACTTCAAGGTTCAGTTGGTGATTGAAACTACAATATAAATCTTTTTGTGTACTCCCTTGAGGTGGCCACCTTGGTCCATGAATAGTTTGGACATAAGTGGGTAGCAGCAATGTAAAGATGGGCTAAATACAGATAAATTTCATTGCACCTTGCAAGGAACAAGATAGCAACAATTGTTACATCTGAAAACAAGAGAAGAGAAACTGCAGCCAATTAGTGTCTTGGAATTGCTTGTTGGTGTGGGAAAACCTCTTCTCCACATATCGGGATTGGTATTAGAATCTATGTCTCCCAATTATTTCTTAACACTCTTTTCATTATTTAATTATGATCAAAAGTCACCTCTTCAAAAGCTCTTTCTTTGACTAATCGACTTAAAGCAGTCACTCAAATCATTTATCAAAATGTCATTTTATTTAATTTCTCTGTACATAGTATTTAAAATGTTAATGATATGAATCCCCTTGTTAATGGATAAGAATCTTGAGAGAAGGGACATATTGCCTTTCCAGTGTTGTTTTCAAAGCATTTAACACAGACTAGGTACATAGTAAGTATTTAATGAATATTTACTAATTATCAAATTGTTATAATCATACACATACACAAATATACATAAGCATATATAATCGCATTTTGTTTGTAATGTATAATATCACCATGCTACTTATAAGTATAACAACTTTAAGAATGTTTTTGTATATGCAACATCTATAAGGACAAATGTGAAAGAATTTTTATATATGTGGATGTATAAGGCTACACACACACACTCACACATATGAATATTTTGCGCACATATTTGGGGCTGGAGAGAGGGAGAGAGATAGAAGGAGAATCATACATGTAGTCTGAGACACTTTCAGATCTATTTTTTACTTTATTTCTGTGTTGCTTTCTCAGCTAAGTCGGCTATATGACTACATTCTTCATTTTGACTGAAGTAGTTTTAGTTGAACTAATTTTAACAGAACTAGTGTGGGCAGAGGCACTGGAGTAAACTGTTTCTTTAAAAAGTACCTATAATCTACTCAAATCCAATATTGCTACCAAATGGCATCATGTGACAGAGAAAATGTGTACTCACTCAGATATCACTTAAACTTACTAAGACACTTACCAGAAGGTGAAAAACATCTGCTGCAGAATTTGAACCCCTGAGACTGTTCCCAAGTGGATTATAAAACCTGCGGGGAGACTTCTATTCAGCGAGTGATTCAGATCTCTGAGTTCCTGGCTTTGATTCAACACAATACAATTAATCCGGAGGCATAGACAACTCATCTATATTCACTCAAGCCAAAGAAGTGATACACAGTGAAGAGCTTCCTAGGGATGAGGAATAAATATTCAAAATTACTGTGGATCCCTGAGAATCAGCTGTGCTGAAAACAGACTGAGAGCACAGAGCAGAGAAGGGTAATGCAGTCCCTCTGAAGATAAGTTAGAGACTTCTCCAGACTGCCTCATATGAACAGGTAACCCATTGTAGTCCTGCCACATGTAAGCCACTTACAAGGTTAGATCTGGATGCTCTGGAGGTTTTCCTTAACCATCTTTATAGGATTTTCAGTCCACCAGTCATCTGGTATCAATTTTGGAAAAAGGAGTGTGTGCAGATATATTCTCCGGGCTTGAGAATAATTCATAAGGACATGACATAATGACTACTAGTTTTACAATGAACATCTTGGTATCAACTGAGATGTTGTAATAGAGAAGTTTAGGATTATTTTATGGATTTGTTATAAACCATGTCAATCCATAAATCCACATTTGTAAAATAAAATAAACAAGAACATCTGGCATTATTGTTTTGGGGTACTCTGCAATAATCGTTCACAATAAAACTGAAAAACATTAATGTTTTCTTTACTTTGATTGCATATGTAAAAGAACAAAGGTGAGGTTTTGGAGTAAAACTAGGATGTGTTATCTCCTCCTCATACATGCTGATCATGTTACTTTGGAAGAATATTTAGCTTATGTAAAGGATAAGTTTCTTCTTTTATAATTTAAGAGTAATAATGGTAATTTCATCATCATTTATCCAAATCAGCAGTTGGGCAGTGATTAATGACTCTTAGCATTTTTGCGGTACATGTATATCAGGAAAAGTGGAAACTGTTGCTAACTTTAAATCTTGATGATTGATTGAGAGCTCACCATCTTTCTTTCCTAAGGTATCGTTCATGTCCTTAGGTGTAGTAAGAAGCACATGTACCATAGTTAGCATCTCAATATAAATATTATAAAAAGAAAGATTTGATAGTTACTCCTTGGGGAATATATATGTATATATATAGAGAGTAAATTAATGTCTCAGAAGATTCCAAAGGATTGCAGATTATATACATATGTATCATCCCTAAAGGAGTAACCATTAAATCTTTCATATATCTTTTTCTTTTTTTTCTTTTCAGCATTACCATGTTAGGATGTGAGGAAACTGATATTTATCCAGATTTTCATTTAGCCTGATTATAACAGACACAGAACACCTAATATCAAGCTGAATACTCTGAAGTGTCTGAGCATAAGGCACAGTAGTAGCAGTTAGAGAAGAGATCTCTACCCCAAATACCTCTTAATGAGATTAATAGCAGGCACAGAGGGATGAAATACTTCCAATTTCAGAGAAGCTCACCAAAGGGCACTTTATATTTGAATACATTTGCTTGGTTGTATTTTTACACTGAGTAATTCCATTTAATTTATTTATCAGAGTATATGTGCATTTGATTACTCTAGGTACAAAGGAAAGAAAGAGAGCAGGAGTATGCCCTCATGTAGCCGTAATCACCATGCTTGACTTTAACTTCACTGCATTCACAAGTCCCAGTACCTTCATCCTGATGGGCATACCTGGTCTAGAAGACATGCATATTTGGATATCTATCCCTTTCTTCTCAATGTATATTGCTGCCCTCATGGGAAACATACTCATTCTTTTTATCACCAAAACTGAGGCTGTTCTCCATGAACCCATGTTCTATTTTCTTTCTATGTTGGCTATCACAGACCTCATCTTGTCAACCTCTACTCTTCCAAAGATGTTGGGTATATTCTGGTTCAAGTATCATGAAATCAACTTCCACGCCTGCCTCACTCAGATGTTTTTCATCCATGCTTTCTCTGGGGTAGAATCAGGGCTTCTTGTGGCCATGGCCCTTGACCGGTATGTGGCAATCTGCAATCCTCTGAGACACTCATCCATTCTCACAAATTCTGTGGTGACTCGGGTTGGCATAGTGGCACTTCTACGTGGGTTAGTGCTAATGACACCACATCCGTTTCTGGTAAGGAGGTGGCCATATTGCCGGACCAATGTTGTCCCCCACACATACTGTGAGCATATGGCTGTGGTAAAATTGGCTTGTGCCGACATTTCCATCAATAGTATTTATAGTTTAGCAGTCATTATCTTAATTGTTGGGACTGATGTGGCATGCATTTCTCTGTCTTATATACAGATACTCCATACTGTATTCAATCTTCCTTCTAAAGATGCCAGGTTGAAGACCCTCAGCATTTGTGGTCCATGTTGTGTCATCCTCACCTTCTATATCCCTGCTCTTTTCTCCTTCCTCACCCACCGTTTTAGTAAGCATATACCACAGCACATCCACATTCTGTTGGCCAATATGTACTTGTTGGTACCCCCTATGCTGAACCCTATCATTTATGGAGTAAGGACCAAACAGATCCGAGAAAGTGTTATACGATTATTTGTGACTAAAATCAGCTGAGAATTCTACTTTTCTGCTTATTTCCCTCTCCCTTTAAGTCTTTGATATAAATTTCTTCAATTTTAAGGTCAGCAAGACCAGGAATTAGAATCTCAATTCTTCTACTTACTATTATGTATGTGAAGTTATATACAATTTCAACTATCTGTGTGAAACATTTGTGAAACATTTGTGTTTAGCACTGTTTCTAGCACATTTAAACACTCAAGAAAGGTAAGATTACTTCAATATTATCCCTCCCCTGCATGTGTATTTGCTCAGTGTCTTTTTGAAACATGTTTATTTGTTCATAAGATTAACCAAATGAAAACAAAAGAAACAAAATGATATCCCTTAGTGGAGTTTATAACAAATAAAAAAAAGATGGTAACAGTTAGTAATGTGCACTTAGTATTTAATGCTATAAATTTTAGTCTAATCCACTTTTTAGTTACACCCTACACCATTTCACTGTTACTTTTCTCTATACTTCTCCTACTGGATACTAAAATAGGAATCTTGAATTCTCCAACTATAACAGTAAATTTGGTTATATTTCCTTTTAAGTTTATCTGTTCTTTTTTTATGTGATTTGAAGCTCTGCAATTAAGTGTGTATGCATTTAGTATGCTTATGTCTTCTGGGAGAGTTGATTATTTTATTATATAATGTTCATGTTTATTTTCAAAGTATTCTAAATTCTACTTTGTACTTTGTTAATACAACCACTTTGGCTTTTTAAAAAATACTGCTCAAATGATATTTATTTTCTTTTTATTTTTTAACTTATCTATGTATTCATATTTAAAGTGGAGTTTTGACACCATATGGTTAGGTCTTGCTTCTTTATCCAATCTCACTATCTCTATCCTAAATTGCTATGTTTAGACCACTTCCATTTGATGTAATTAGTGATACTGAAGGAAGGCAGGGAGAAAATAAGGACTTCATACATAATCTCTAGAACCAACCCTTCCTTTCTTCCTCCTTCCTTCACTCCTTCCCTCTCTCTTTTCCTTCCTTCCTTCCTTCTTCCTTCCTTCCTTCCTTCCTCCTTCCTTCCTTCCTTCCTTCCTTCCTTCTTCCTTCCTCCTTCTTTCTTTCCTTCCTTCCTCCCTTCCTACCTTCCTTCCTTCCCTCCTTATTTCTTTCCTTTCTTCCTTCCTTTCTTCCTTCTTTCCTTTTTCCTTTTGTCATTTCCTTTTGTTCCTTTTGTATAACTAGCTATATCCTATCTGGGTTCCTACCCACTAATCAATGGAAGATAAAAACATAAAAAAAAATCTTTTTTGAGAATTTATGTGACACTAGTCACCTCTTCGAATTTTGACTCACTGTTTCAACTTTCCTGATTTGCTAACTTTATAGAATCCTGAGATAACTGTATTTGTATTTTTCCCAAATTTTAGTTTTAATTTGTGGGAGAGATTAGTTGTAGTATACTCATTGCATCTTGTCCACACTAGACTATCTTACACAAATATAGTGTAATAGTTAGAGATAAGTGATATGGAAAATACAAAGAAAGGGAAATGAGGGGATGTTGTGTATGTGGTAGAATGTATATTTATATTAAGTGTTGTTGGGAAAAGTACCACCTGCAAAATGATGATATGGGAGAAAATGTTTGAAGGCAATAACGGGTTTATTTAACAAGGAAATCTCTGATAAAATAGTATTTTAGCCTGAGGAAATAGAAAAGCAAAAGCCCTGAAATTTTGACTGTCCAGGAAATCTGAAAGAAACAAGAAAGTCCGTATATTTTGAGAATAATATGGAAAAAAGAGATAGGACAAAAAATTCAAGGATATTTCAGGTACCGAACATTTAGAATACCCAGGTAACACTAATGTCTTTGGCTTATATTATGAATAAGAATGGCAGTCATTAGTATTTTTTAAAAAAATGCTTTTACAACTTTATTCATGTCTGACATACAACAAAGAGAACAAATTTAATATATTTTGCCATATATATTCAACAGTGAAATAATTATCATAATAAAGATAATAAATATACCTTCTAACCCTTCAGATTCATGTACCTCTGACATACATACCTATTACCCTTCCTTGAAACTCATCTCACTTTCCCTAGCAGTAACTGCTTATGTCTACAGGTTAAGTTAACTTAAAAAAAATTCTTTGTAGATTTATCATCATATGCCTCTTTCTTTTTTCTGGGATATGCTTCTTTCACTAAGCTTAATAAATTTAATATTCATCCATATATGTTGTGTATCATCAGTTTATTCCTGTATAATGCTGATTAGTATTATATTATGTGAATATGCCTGAATTTGTCTATCAAGTCATTGTTGATATATATTTGAGTTGGTTTCTGGTTTTGGATATTATGAATAAAGCAGCTCTGAATATTTGCATACAAGACTATGTGAACATAGGCCTACGTTTATCATAGATAAAATCACTTAGGTAATGACTGATTTATGCAAAGTTACAGGTTATAAGGTTAACATACATAAGCCAATTTTTTTCTTATATAACAATAATAAAAATTGGAATTTGAAATTAAAAGCACAATACAAATTACAATACACAATACAACTAAAAATAAATATTTTTAAATCTTTAAAAATATGTACAATATCAATCTGAGGAAAACTATAAAACTTCATAAATATGTCTAAGAAATAAGCAAATAGAGAAATGTCACACATTTATGAGTAGGAAGACAATATTGTTAATATATCAGTTCTTCCCAAACTGACTTACAGATTTAATACATTCTCAATCACAATTATAGCATATGATTTTTGACTACTAAAAAATTGATTTTATAGTTTATATGGGAAGGAAAAGTACTCATCATAGCCAACATAATATTAAATAAAAAGAATAACATTGGATAACTGACATTACTGTATTTTAAGAAATAAAATAAAGCTATAGTAACTAAGAAGTATGATATTGGCAAAAGAATAAATAAATACATCAATGAAACACAATAGAGAGCCAAAAAATAGACCTATATAAATATAGCCAATAATTTTTGACACAAGTGTAAAGGTAACATGATGAAACAAAGATTGTCTTTTCGACAAAAGGTGTTGGAACAATTGGACATCTATATGTAAAAATCCCCCCCCCCAAATGGATTCTAAGGATATTTTCCTTTTTACCAAATCTGTACATAAATTCTGCTACTGAAATGGAGAGCATCACTCCCAACATTTTTTACTTGTCTCTATAATCTTTGGTCACTTTCAATGAGAAAAAGCAATATGATATATTAAAAGTCAAATTATATAAAGAAACTGTTGAGGGTGAGTTTAAGAGATTCTGATAAAAACTGAAGTAATATCGAAGCAGCCTTTACATAGTCTCACTTTTAGGCACCCTGAAAAATGAACAAGCAAATGATTAGCCTAAAAGAATTTATCAATTTACAAATACATTTGGGTCACACTTTCTTTACAAATATTCTTACAACTCAGTCCTTAATTTGCTTTGTCCTGACCCCATAAATGACTGGATTTAAACAAGGAGGAATAGCCACGTACAGATTGGCTAGGAGTATGTGAATGTAGCAAGGAGCATTTCTACCATACCAGTGAGTCATAAAGGAGATAAATGCTGGGGTGTAAAAAGCTAAGATGACACAAACATGTGAACCACATGTGCTAAACACTTTGAATTGGGCAACTGTGGAAGGAATGCAGAAAATAGATCTTAGGATCTGAACATAGGAAAGGGCAACAAGAATCAAGTCAAAGATGAGGATAACAATGGTAAATAAGCCATAGATGATGTTGACTCTTATGTTAGCACAGGCAGGACAGACAATTCCCATGTGTTCACAGTAGGTATGGGGAATAATATAGTGTCCACAGAAGGGCAATAGTTTGAGGAGAGATAAAAAGGGGATGACAAGGAGAGCTGGCCTCCCTGCTACAACAGAGGCCAGGATGGCTACCGTTTTGTTGGTGAAAATAGTGGTATATCTCAATGGATAACAGATGGTGACAACGCGGCCAATTGTCATGGCCAGAGCACATCAGACTCCATACCCCTGTAAGTGTGGATAAAGAACATTTGGATGAGGCAGCCTTCAAAGTTTATTTTCCTAAAAACTGAACCAGAAGATGGCCAGTATCTTGGGATGATAGAAGTGGAAAGGCCTAGATCAATAAAGGAAAGAAGAACCAGAAAGTAGAACATGGGTTGATGAAGACTCTGCTCAGTCTTGATTACAAGCAGGATTGTGATATTCCCCACAAGTGCTGGGTAAACAACAAAGAAAGGGAAGGCAATCCAGGTATGGAAAGCTTCCAGTATACCCAGCAGAAGGAAGGCAGAAGGATATGAAGCAGTGTCATTGACAGAAGACATCTTCCTGAGAACTCTTGGAAAATACTCTCCTGTCTTCTTCAGTATTTCTGGTGAGACATAAGGGAATATATAATGGTCAGATATCACTATATATGATAACATTCTGATTAAACTCTTAAGACATAATGGAAGGAAATTTTAGGTCAATTCCCTATCAGACATTTAAATGACTGCCTTTCGAATTTATTATTCCATGGTGATGTGGAAGATAGGAACAGTTTTTTCTAATGGTAATATGGCATAATGATTCATGATCATCATAGCTCATTCTTTTTTGAAATGATTTCTGCATATGCTAGTTTAAACTGAGAACCCTTTCAGTAACCAGAAGTTGTGTAACATTTTAAAGTTTCCTTGGTTACTTTGTTGAACAATACATAAGAGTAAAACCCCAAAATTTTTTCAAAATAGGACAGGAAATTAAAATAGAAAGAAACTTTGATATGATTGTCAAGAAATATCCACTCACAAGGTTAATCTGCATGTCCTATTATCCTCTCTGTAGATATTATTTTTCTGTTTATTTGCTCTAATAAGACATTTAGTTATTTTAATGAAATGGTGATTTTATGCTGTGGTTCATGAATTGATGGTTAGTCTTTTTCTGTTACAGTCAATAAAGTTGTGATTTATTGTATAAACAAATAATACAAACAAATGATAACCTTAATAGAATTAGAAAAAGTAGTCATTAATTTAGGATTCATGTATGATATTGAAAATAACCTCAGTACACTGGGCAAAAAATAAAACTTATTCAATTGGTGAAAGGAATCTATGAAAAATCTATAGCTAATATCGTACTGAATGGTGAAACACTGAAATTTTGTCCCTGAGATTAGAAATAAGGCAAAAATATAAACTAGCATGAATTATACAGTTAAATTTTACTAACATTTAACAAGGTCAAATGTCAAAAAAAAGAAAAAAAGAAGCCATTAATATTGAAATGAAAGAAGTAGATATTCCTGTTCATAAATGACATGAGCATTTACAAAAATTCAAAGAATTTAGAACCATTTAGCTCATCCATTACTCAAGTGTAAGCATAAATACTTTTAATAGAATATTAACAAATAATTGAAATTTAAATTTAAATTATAATTTTGTAAAAATTTACAGTAGCACTTAAAATGGCATCAAATATCTGGAGTACTTAACAAGCACTTATAAAACATGAAAGAAATTAAAAAGACAAAAACATTTTAATTCTATAACATCCATGGTTTAGGAGACTGGAATATATTAAGATGTCAATTCTTTCATAATTGATCAGTAAATTTAAAACAGCTTCAAATAACACCAAGAAACTTAAGTGCTTTCTAAATAATTATAAGAATACCCTAAATATATAGTACAGGACTTCAACCTTATCAAACTATAGTAATCAAGGCAAAGTGGCATTTGCACAATGATAGGTAAATAGAGCGTAATATATAAAACAGAAATAGATGCATTTTATGTGCTCAATTCAATTTTATGAAGAGTCCACTCTCACAATACAATGAGAGAGGAATTGTTTCTACCAATGATACTGGTGTGATTGCATATAATTATGAAAAAAGTACCTTGATTCCAACTTCACAACATATATAAAAAATATCTAGATTTTTTTCTAAAACACACCTACATATATTTTTTAAAAGCTCAAATTCTAACATCTATAGAATAAAAGGAAGGAAAAAATCTTTTGCATCACAGTGGAAAGTAATAGTGTTCTAGATTACAAAAAAATAAGCATAAAAAGTGGTCTCACATGTTATCAATTTTTAAATTTACTTTTAAGAAAGTTAATTTGAAGAGCAAAGACTGGGAGAAAGTACTCACAACCCCTCATTTCTAAAAAAATAAGTTATTCCCAAAACAAACAAATAAAAAGAAAGAGTATTTAACTTTGTATGGTTAACTTACAGTGCAATATACATATGATGTATTATTGAATTGTACACATGAAACCTATATAATTTTATTAACCAATCACCTCCATTAATTTTATTAAAAAATAAGAGAAACAGCAATGTAAAATGACCTAAACTTGTCAAGGGAAAATATAGCAGTGACATTAAAAGTCTCAAAATCATTAGGTATCAGGAATTCTACATTAAAACTGTAATGAAATATTATTACGCATTCACCAGAATAGGCAAAATTAAAAGCATAAAAACAAAATTTTGGCAAGGATCTGGAACAACATTCTAAATTACCTCCACCAATGGAACTCTTAGGTGCTTAACAAAACAAATGAAAGAGCAAGCCCACACAAAGATTTCAACAAGAATGTTCATAGTTTTATTTGCAATTGCCCAAAGCGGAAACAGCACAAATACTCATCAATAAGTGAATGTACAAATCGATTTTACAATGTTTACAAAATGAAAATTTACTCAGTAATAAATGTAGATTGACTACTTATACTTCCAATTACACAGATGAATCTAAATCATAACACTGAGCTACCAATTTTTACTAGCTACTAAAGAGGACTAACTACATAATTTCATTTATATGAAGTCCTAGAGCATACAATGAAAACTGGAGTTGAAAATATCTATTTACTGGTTGTCAGGGGTTTGAGAAAGGTCAGAAATGGATAGGGAAGGAACATAAGAGGACTTTTTTGAAGTGCTAGAAAAATTATATATTTTAATAGGGGTGTATGATACATAGGCAAATGCATTTGTCAAAATGTACAGATAAGATTTGTGCATTGAAATATATGTAAATTTTATCTTAAAAAATCTTTTCTGAGAAAACAGATTGTTTACGGTTGTTGAAATTGGATGATGAGAGCATTATGCATCTCTGTTTAGTTTGTATGTGTTTGAAATGCTCCACAATAAAATGAGATATAATATACATCTAATCAAAATAAATATCAACTTTAATATTTTATCATCAAAAGCACAATATCATTTGCTTTAATAAATATCTCAATTTTGGAGTTTATTTTAAAGATAGAATAATTTACTTTAATTAACCCAGAGAGCTAGAAATTCTAAAATCTAAGTACCACTCAATATTTCGCAACAACACTCAAAGAACATAATATAAAATAAATAACTTACGTTAAATCTAAATATTCTGTAATGATTTCTGTTTTGAATGGGATTTAGCTTTTATTCTTGATATGTTACTTCTTGGAAATGGTCGTTGATAGTGGTCGTACATACTTGGGGGCAGTAATTTGGAGTCAGAAATATATTAAGGGCTTTCTGTGACTATAACTCAGTCTCAAATAGCTATAATTGACTTTGTGATATGTAATAATGGATAGACTTCAGAATCTAAAACAAAAATACCTTCACAACAACATCTGAATTGGTGACCAAACATCTGGACATGTAGCCAAGCAAAGTTGACATGTAATATTAAGCATCATGAAGAGCAAAAAAATATGACAAACATGGCTCCTCTCTTCATGGAGCATAAGAATAGAAAGAATAAGAGTGAAGACTTAAAGTCTATACACATGTACAAGAAATGAATAAAAATAATGCAGAGTTATTCCTAAATATTAATTTAAGGAAACTCTTAAATATGAGAAAGGAAAATGAGTGGAATATGTTGATCCAAGGACAAAAATAAAAAAGGGCTTAATGAGGAGACTGATTTCAGTCACTAAACAATATAAGGCCTAGGATAATTAACATTTTATTAAATACATGGGATTAATATGGATTTAAAATTTGAAGTATTTTTGAACTTGTATTTCTTTCTGAAATATTTTAAAATCTTAATCGAGATATAATTTTCATCCATAAGATTTATTGTTTTAGTGTTTTTACTATGGCTTTTACTATATTTACAGAGTTATGCAATCATAACCAAAATTTAATTTCAGAATATTTTCATCACCACGAAAGGAAATCTCATGCTCTTTAGTAGTCACTGCTCATTTTCCATGATTATTATACTTCCAAACACATTATCTAATCTTTCTATCAACACATGGCCTATAACATAAAGAAACTAAAAGTCATCAGATTGAAACCTTGGTTGATTATCATATTCACACATGGATTGTATTTCCTTCCTTCTTCCCTCTTTCTTGTTATAATGGAAACATTAACCTTCTCCCACTTAACATTAATTTCTTCACTGTTACCCTAAGTCCTTTGATAGCATATGCCATATTTCTAAACAATGGCATCTATAGCAACTTGATTGAATCTTCAAGTGCTCTAGTATATCCTCCCATCTCTCTCTTGCCCATTTTTGTCTCATCCTTAATATACATCTTTCTCAGCAGTCTATCCTAACCTTCGTTTCTTTTTTATTGAATATATAGTTTCTCTTTTTATTAAATTTATTGCATTGACATTGGTTAATAAAATTACATAGGTTTCAAGTGTACAATTCAGTAATACATCGTCTGTATACTGCTGATTATGTGTTAACCACCCAAAGTCAAATCTCCTTCCATCACCATATATTTGACCCCTTTTACCTTATTCCACCTACCCTCTTCTGTCTAGTATCCACTAAACTGTTGTATCTATGAACTTTTGTTTGTTTTTTTATTCATTTGTTACTTTCAGTTTTATATCCCACATATAAGTAAAATCAGATGGTTCTCAGCATTTTCTGTCTGACTTATTTTGCTTAGTATGTTAATCTCAAGCTCCTTCAAATACCATATTTAAAAATGCAGAAAGATAGTTCATATATCATTTTATATTATCGTAAGGGTATATATGTCAACTTATCTATTCATTTCCAGTAAAAAAGATTCTCTATATATTTATAATTGTACTTAACAACTATTGATTAAGCAGTTACTCTGTAACAAACATGTTCTAAGCACTGGGAATAAAGTAATGAACAGATGAGATATTCTTCTCATTGATGTAATGCTCTACAAGAAAAATATTTCTATCAGGAATAGTGACTGTCATGCGTGTGCGATGAGAATACCATATTCATGCTGATATCTGAATGATGGAGTTCAAACTGTTTAATGCCTGGGATTTTACACTTTCTGGGAATTAAAATAGGAATAAAATTTCTGTGAAACAGGAACAAATAGAAATGGAAAACAATATTAGTATTTTTGGATCTTATAAATCAAGGGAGAAAGTGATAGATGATGGCAGTTTCTCCACTTTGACAATTTCTTCATGTCATCACATTTCCTCTTCTCACTTTAGAAAAACATCAAATCCAGTGTCAAATATAAGTGCACAATTAATATTCAAATGATAGGTTTATGATAAATTGGAGTCTAAGTAAAGCATGCTTTATATTCCCCAAGGTTAATAATAGTAATGTAAAATATTACTCGTAGAATGCAGAAGTGCCTTCCAAAGCCATCCTGGGTTTTAATGTCTATGAATTGCATTCATATCAGAGATCATCAAAGATGTTGGATGGAGATGGACTTTGTAGACTTCCTCTTTAACCTTTCAGTCAGTATTTTTCTTGAGTTGGTTTTTCATGACTGTAAGTAATCATGTAGAGATTTTGTGAAACTTTCAGGGAGTTATTGAAAAGACTCTTGTTTTACGTAAAAGATTGTACAACCCACATTCTAAGTGACTTAGGGAATAGAAATAAATTATCACTATCTCCTGATTTAAGAGGAAGAAATTTTAAATCCAGACAATTAAGTTTCTGGAAATACATATTAAATTTGGACAACTAAAAATTCTTAACACTGCTTGTGAACCCAAAAGCAACAAAAGAACAGGACAAACAGACTCATGGACATGAACAATGGACTAGTTGTTACCAAAGGGTAAGGGGGTGAGGGGGATGAGAGGTAGAGAGGGGAAAAAACTTTAAATCATTTCTTCTATTAAAGAAAACTGCTTGTGGTAAGAATGTCTTATCATTTGGAATATTTCTAAATGGGGACATGATATTGACATTCATGGGATGGTTTCTTAAATAAGAATAGTGAGTCTAGCCAGGGGTTTGTCAATTTTATTAACCTCCTCAAAGAACCAGCTCTTTGTTGTATTTATTATTTCTATAGTTTTTTTTTCTATTTTGTTTTCAATTTCATTTATTTCTACTCTAATTTTGATTATTTCTTTCCTTCTGTGGACTTTAGGCTTATTTTGTTCTTTCTTTTCTAGTTTTTTTTTTTTTTCAGATAAAATGTTAGGTTTTTTATTTGGGCTTGTTTTTTGTTTTTTGGAGATAAACCTGTAATGATATGAACTTTCCTCTTATGATCGCTTTTGCCATGTCCCAAAAGTTTGGATATTATACTATCATTATTATTCCTTTCTATGTATTTCTTGATCTCTCTTTTTATTTCTTCCCTGACCCAGTTATTCTTCAGTAGCATGTTGTTTAACCTCCATGTATTTGTGGGTCTTTCTGCTTTCTTTTTGCAGTTGATCTCTAGTTTCAAAGCATTATGATCGGAGAATATGGTTGGTATAATTTCCATCCTCATATATTTGTCTGGAAAGGTCTTAATTTCTCCTTCATATCTAGAGAAGAGCTTAGCTGGATACATTATTGTAGGCTGGCAGGTCATTTCATTTAGTAGTTTAAATATTTGATTCCATTCCTTTCTGGTTCGTAAGGTTTGTGCTGAGAAGTCCAACAATAATCTACGTTTTCCTTTATATGCTACCATATTCTTTTCCCTGGCTGCCTTGAGAATTCTGTGTTTGTTGTTGGTTTTTGATAATTTTAATACAATGTGTCTTGGTGAAGGCCTTTTTGGGTTGAGATAATTTGGTGTTCTGTTGACTTCTTAAATTCCAAGCTCCAGCTCATTCCTTTGATTTGGGAAATTTTCATCAACTATTTGTCTGAAAATGCTTTCTAGTCTCTGCTTCTTTTCCTCACCTTCAATAATGCCCATTATTCTTATGTTTCCTCTCCTGATGGTATCAACTAGTTTTTGAATTTCTCTTTAATTATTTTACATTCTTCAGTTTCTCTCTTCTAACTTACTAATTATTGCTAGATTTCTGTCTTCAATATCACTGATCCTTTCCTCCATTTAGTCAACTCTATTTCCAAAGCTTGTTATTTCACTTTTCAATTCTTGCAGTGTGATTATTTCCAGATCTATTCTGTTATTTTTGAGGGTTTCAATCTTCTTGTTATGCTCATATAGTCTTTTTTTAATTCCTAAAATTGTTGATATAACTTGTTTCAGAATTCATTGAGTTTTTTCAGAAGTACCATCCTGAAGTCTGTCATTTAAGTTGCATATTTCTATGTCTGTAAGTTTATTTTCTGGAGATTTTTCTCTTTCTTTCTGAGATACCTTGTCACTTTGGTTGTTCATGACATTTAATGGGCTATTTCTTCACCTGGGCATTAATAAAAGTGTATTCTGATGTTTTTCCAGAAAGAAGGTTTATTATACAAAGGTCTCTGCTTAGCCTGTTGCAAAGAAGGCGCTTTTCTTTTGGTTTCCAGCAGGTGGCGTCTAAGCTTTTCTGCTTTATATAAAGCCTTAAAAATGCCTTTTAATATTTTTTCTTAAAGATATTTAATCATACTCACTACCTTCAATTTCTGTTCCTGTCAGTGTCAGTGACAGTCTCAGCAGCATTTGCTCACATTCCCCTGGGTCTCCACGGTGATCAGTCCTAGAGGGTATGAGGGTAGAGGCCCTCTGGGTTGAGAGTTGGGGGCTGTGGTTCAACCTGTTTGCAACCGGCTCCAGTAAAATTCAACTGTTGTTTCTCTGCTGTCTTGTCGCACTTCTCTGTCTTCTGTCATGATGACTGTGCCCTTCGGTTTAATGTGGGGAGCTCACAGCAGTCCCAGGTAGGACTGTTCAGGCAAGTTCCTGCACCTTCACCCCTTCTCCTCCTGCAGTAAGCTTCCGTGGCTGTGAGAGGCAACTTCTTCATTTCTCCCCGTCCACTACCCGACACCCAGGGTTCTGACCTGTGTTAGCTCTTATGAGCAGATCCCATGCTCAGATGTACTGGTGTGCAGTTTGGGTGATTTTGTTGAGTTTTAGATATTCAGCTTATTGTCATTTCAAGGGCAGAGATCTGGGGACGTCTCTCACTCTGCCATGTTTCTGTCTGAATCCCCATTAAAATCTTAAGTAAGTACTTTTAGTGTTTTAGACACAGTGTTATACACTGCTAAGGTACAGAAAAATAGTAGAGAACAAAAATAGTATTTTTGCCTGATAACAGGCAAAAATTAGTAAGTATATATCTATAGTTAAAATTATGATAAATGCCATTATTAAGAAGAGTGCAATGACAGCCTAATGGGGTACTCTAATCAAATAAAGAGAATGTGAGTACCAACTTCCCTGAGAAAATGGTATATAGTTGAAACTTAAAGATTGAGTGTAAAATACCTGGGAAATATAGAAAGAGAAGAAAATTTTAAGAAAAACAGAAGTGGGAAAAAATTGAGAATACACTGGACTGTATGAAAAACATATGAATAAGTGACTAGGAAACTCCAGGTGTAAATGTTTAAAAGTAGAAAGAAACAGGATTATGAAAAATAAGATTTTAATTTAGTTTTTATTCTAAGAGCAATATACGACTACTAACACATTCAATTAGAATGGTGAAATGATCAAATGTGTTGTTAAAAACATCAATCTTGTCCCTGAAAAGATAAGACATGACTCTCAGCAGAAAGTTATATAAAAGAGTGAATAAAAAGAACAGCGATGGCTGAGCAAGGGTCAGATCAGGGAGTTATAAGACTCGGCAATTAATTGGCTGTGAGGAATAAGAAAGAAGAAGGTGTCAATAATGTTTAGATTTTGGGGATGAGAAAGTAAAGATAGATAGTCATGTACTGAGATAAGGAATGTATGGGTGAATAAGATTTGTTTGTTTTAGATATATTCTTTTTTATTTATTTGGTCTTCCCAGACACCTTTAGGAAGAGTGGCCTTCGCTAATGAATTTGGAAGTAATGGTCATAAACATGGTATTTGAGATCATGGGACTGGATGGCTTGACCAAATAAAGGAAATAGTGTGAGTATACTAAAGAACTTGAACGTTTTGAATCACAAAAAAAACCAAAAACAAACAAAAAAAAACTGAAAAGGAAGCAATAAAAATATTAGGAGAGCATGATGTTAATGTATTAAAATGGAAAGATATTTTAAAGAGAGGAATCAGTATGTCAAAATAACATGAAAGTAACATAAATTGGGCACTGAAAAGTTTTAGAAAAACAATGGAAAACATCATAAACAGTGTTTGTGGAGTGATGGGAACAAATTTAATGTTTTAAAAATTCATGAAGGAAATTTGAATAAGTAGGTATAAGTAATGTAGATAAATATTTTGAGATTTTGACCATAGAGGGTAGAACATAAAAAATATAGAATTAGAGGGTGATCTAGAAGCCTTTATTCCTTCCTTCTGCACACCAAAATTAATTTTAGTTGTAATTAAAAAGTGTAATAATCTTACATGACTCTTATTTTAGAATAAAAATGCATTTCTTTGAGCAAAAGGAGCCACAGCTGGGAAGACACACATTCAGGTAGCAACCTAAATTGTGCTTCCATGGAGACAAAGGGGCTGCTGCTTTTTATAGCAAAAGTTCCCATCAAGGATCCTAAATAGGTTTGTTTTATGTAAATAAAGTATCCAAATTATGCAGTTCTGATTGGACGGGGCAGGTCTTATTTTGTTGATAGAAAGACAAACCAGGGCTTCCCTGAAGTGGTTGACTAAGACCACAAAAACAAGCAGGGCAAAGTGCAGGAAGCTGAGTCCAGTCTGAGGTTCTTCCTGGCATACAGAGTATCAGAGAAGCCACTGGCAGGAAGTGACTGCTGGGCTCTTATTATTTATACAATTTAGCCCCTCATTTGACTATGGGATTCCAGTTCAAAAGATTCCTTCTCAGAGTTCAAATCAAATGAATCTTTTTTCTCAGGGTCCACACTTCTTTCCTTCCTCCTTCCCTCCCTCCCTTCTTTTCTTTATTTCCCCTTTTCTTGCTGTCTATTATCCTCTCTCTCTACTTCTCTGCCTCCCTCTCCATCTCTGTTCATTTTTATTTGTATAACAGTCACATGATTGTCTTATTTATATTTCCTTTTACTGTTGGTTTTGTTGTTGGTTTTGTTGTTGTGTTAGGTTATTTACTTCCCAAATAAGTGTTCCTGCCAAAGTAACCATTTAGGACTAATTCCTAATGGTTACAGAAAAACAAACAAACAAACAAACTATGTGTGTGTGTGTGTGTGTGTGTGTGTGTGTGTGTGTGTGTGTAATCTTATTACCTTCTCTGGGAATTGTCATCTTTTTCCCTGTGAGCTTTTGCCTACATTCATGTGCCGAAATAGATTGGACCACTTCAGGGGAGTCCATGTTCAAATGTACCTAAGTAAGAACAATGATGTATTGATGGTATGCTTTATTCTGTAGAGATAACCACCCAGTTGTCCAGGATACACATGATTTGCAAGTTAGTCTGAATATTTCCAGGACCCTCAGAAAAGTTAGTTCTAAAAGTACTAATTAATCCAATAAAATATTAGCCAGTCAGTATCTTCTCTAACCAATAGATGTGGTAAGTGTCATCTTTAACTTGTTCTCATGAAGAAACCTTTACATTTTGTATCTATTTGGAAAATGATACCATTTTATAAAGTACATACATTAACGAAGACTGCGTCTCACATATCTATGTCAGGGAGTCATGTGAGGATGATGATTACACTTTTCCAATCAAAGGATACCTAAGACATTTTAAAAACATAGATTTGTTTAGCTAAATTTATTAAAGTGATCTATTATCGTATCTGAAATTTCTTCCAAGCTAGTATTTTCTCCTTTTGTCTTGTTTTTGTATACATTAACATACAATCCTGTGCCATTTTTAATTATGATGTTTCTAAGTACTACAATTAATATCTAACATTTCATAATGCATGTACTAATGTACAATCTGATTATTTATTTAATAACAGATCACTCTGCAGGTTATTATTTTGGTGCAATTTTTTTTCTTGGGCTTCTCCTGCTCAAATAAGTTCTTATTTAACCAATCATTACAACATTTACTATTCAGTCTCTTCTTTATCCTCACTCATTTCTTGAGGACAATAGCACTCTTCATCTGCAATAACCTACATTTCCTTGCCTTATGATAGACACAGAAAGAAAGAAACTTAAAATTAAACTCTTGTCAAGGGTTTTGTTTGCTTATTTAACACAATCAGTATGTCACTATGATTATCATCATCATCAAGACTATTACTATTATTATTAACTATATCAATTCATATTTACAACATTTTCAGTCCATCTTCATAGTATTTAATTTTTTTAAATTTTACAGTCTTCCTAAATTAATACATTGTAGTCAGAGAAGCATCAGTGCTACTCAGCATTACTAAAATATCTCTGTGTCCTTTCTTGCTTGCTTGCTTGCTTGCCTATGGAGTCAGGTAAACAACCCTCTCTCATAAAACATAGACACAGTGAAAGAAATAGGTTAACATGTTTTAAAAAAGCAAGATTTTGCTCATATGTTCTATAGTTAGTAAAGTAGTATAATAAAAATAAATCTATATAGTTAATATGAATCTATCCACAGAATCAAGATGTTAATTGCAAAAAAAAAAAAAAAAAAAATCTCATAAGTAATGTGGATTAAAACCCTAGTTTTAAGAGAAAAATGCTGTGCATAATAGTGCAAAAGCAATACAAAAAACCCACATTTTTTATGCTTCACGAAACTGTAGAAGAAACTAATCCACATTAGTTTTATGAATTTGACTCAGCAGACATGATTCTCCTAGGGAAACCACAAAAGAATTCAGATATAGGAGGTAACACACACACACACACACACACACACACACACACACACACACACGTGCACACACACATACACACATAACTAGCTGCTTCTAGACATACTTTTAGGAACATTTCCTTTATATTATAGTCCCAAAGTATTGATCTACTATTGGTGGCGAAAAGTCAGGTATCTCTTCCATTCATAACTGAAATTCCATTAAAGGCTAGGGTTTAAAAGGTGATTTTTATTCTAGATTTTATTTCTCTTCAAGTATGTTTGTATATTTAGACCAAGGTCTTTGGAAGGCTGCTTTCTTCTGAGGATTTTGGTTCACTTATCTTCTCTAAGGATGTAAATGTCTTTCTGATTCACAGATTTCACAAATGAGTAAGATAGTAAATGGAAGCAACATATCATCAGTAAATAGGTATGGAATGCCATGCCATCATTATAGGAATAATTCTTGGGATCTTATTTATGAAAATTATGAACCTCACATTTCTCTTAATTGTTTCTGCAGCAGCAATGTGATTCGGGGAACCTATTTAGTTTTTAAATATAGTAAAGAAACATGTGACACTCAGCTCTCCCAATATATGATGCGTGTTCTTTCATAGCATTAATTGTTAATTTGGTCTAGTTTGTATTTTGACTACAAAGAGCAATGTTGACATTGGGCAGTTTGGTAGGCACATAATCATTTTTTAAAAAATGTATCTATATATTTGTTAGAAATAAATTTATAACTTTAAATAAATAGATCTTCATTGGAAAAGACTTTAGAAGATTACTTGCTTAACTCCACATTATTAAATATTAAAATAATTAAAATTAAAAGAAAAATACTTAGTTCAGAGAGCAGAAGCAATTTAACCAATATCATATAGCTAGTGTTGGATGTAGAAATAGAAGGATTTCCTGAGCCCTAGTCTTGTTCTTTGTTCTATGCTTTTAAGATTAAGATGAGAGAGAAAGAATATATATACAATGAATGGAACCAGCATTTTATCCTAACATGACTATAGGATTATGTATTGGTAGAGGATGATTCAAATTTAATCAGGCATGTGAGGCCGTTCTCCCTTCAAAGATAGGGACTCTGTATGATGACATTTATCTCTGCCTATGTTTCTGTCACTCAATTTCTTTAATAGCCATGCAGAACAATAATAAGCTTAAGAATAAGAAAGAGGTTTTTCCACTTTCTAGCTATTCCCCTAGACTTTAATCTTTAAACTAGTTTTAGGTTGTCCTCTCATAGCTATCATACTACATTTTATATTTAAAAAGTGGGAGATAAATTCATAGGCACTGTTTGTATATGATATTTCATGTTTTGATCAATATAGTGTTAAATGGGAAAATTAAATAATAGTTGACATGAGTTTCATAATATAATTTTTTGAGTAAAAGTTTACTAGTGCCTGCATGTTTCTTTTACTATAGCTTTGAAAAGGTGATGAAAGTGATTTATGTAATAAGAAGCATAAGTGCAAACTGTATATTTCATGAAATAAGAATCATGATGATGGTGCGCCAATCCAGACTCTTTTACTCTAGAGGCAAAAGGCTATTGAATCATCCACTCCAAAGTAGACATCATGGTTTTTGTTTTGTTTTCAACAGTAGTACCTACAAATCCTTTCTTCTGACTGGTTTCTCTAACCTGGTGGATTTGCATTAGTAACATCCATTTTGCTTTGTGCCCTCTGCCCTAATTGCTTATATGGTAACATACCATTTTTGTAGTTATTTGGATGGAACAGTCACTTCATGAACCCATGTACTTCTTCCTTCCCTGTTGGCAGCTAGTGACCTGAGGCTCTATGCTGCCACCCTGCCCACCACTTTTCTGATTCAATGTTCCTGAAAGAGACTTTGATCCCTGCCTCATCCAAATGTTCTTCATCCCTGTTTTTACTTTCATGGAGTCTGGCATCCTCTTCACCATGGCTTTTGACCACTATGTGATTTTCTTCAACCTACTTAGATAAACTACTGTTTTGATGAATTCCACCATTGGCATGATGGGTGTAGGGCCTTTGCTATGGGCTGTGGCTGTCATCTTCCTAGGACCCTTCATTAAGCAACTGAGATTTTGGAAGGCTAATGTGCTCCTCTACTTGTACTGCCTGCACACCCAGATATCAAGTTCTCTTGTTCCGACCACAGCATCAATAGCATCTATGGCCTCATCGTCATTCTCATCACCCATGGACTGGACTCCATACTCATTTTCTTTTTTGAAGATTCTGTCACTGTGCTAGGCATTGCCTCCAGGAAAGAACAATTCATGGCCCTTACTTGTGTCTTCCACATTTGTGCTGTGCTGTTGGTCTGTGTCTTTCTGCTGAGGGTATCTGTCATCCATCACTGTGGAAAACATGTTCCACCTATGATGCACATAATCATGGACTGTATATACCTATTGATCTCTCTTGTTCTGAACCTGCTGTATATTGCATTCAACAACAACAACAACAACAACAACAACAACATCAACAATAACAGCAAAAAACATGTCTACTTTGGAGTGTAGGATTCAACAGCCTTTTGTCTCTAGAGTAAGAGAGTCTGGATTAGCACACCTGAATTCTAGGTAATCTATTGAAGTTATAATAGAGAGGACTTTCAGAACTTTTACACATTTCTGGAATAATCCCTATGAATTCAACATAACTTGAGCAAAGGAAACACATATCACTGAGAAATATTCCTGTGTTTATAATACTCATTTACTTGTTTCTCTCTCTCTCTATTCTGGAAGTTTTTGAAGATAGCAAAAACATTTTATGATCTTTTATTTCCCTCAAGTAACTCAACTAAAATAGATAAAAAAATAATTATACAAAGAAAGAGTGAGTTCTCAATAATCTATGTGGTCAGAAAGTTCCAATATCCATGGAAATCAGTGGATTTGTTGAAAGATCTGTAATACAGAACATAAAGCATCCGGTATAGGTCACGCTATAACCTGACTCTATATTGACTGCAATTTAACTTCTGATGAATATCCAATACAAATATCTCTTCTATGATTTTTTACTATCTCTGAAATTATATTTTTTTCAGCTTTTAATTATGAAATTTTTCTTATTTAGATATTACTTTATAAAAATAGTATTCAATTTTACCATGTATATGACCAATTCTTTGACATCTATTCATAAATACACATATAAAGTTTATAAAACTAAGCAGAAAATTATAGAACAGACATTAACTGGTGTATTGGCAGGCCAAGTAGTAACCTTTGTTTCATATTTTTGTTTGTTGATTAGCATTTTTTTGATGTATAAAATGATGTAATTAAATGTAGATAAAAGTAGGCTATTAACTTTTAACATCTTTTGGAGAGTGTGTTGCTAGGAATATTTGATAGAGGAAAGATATATTTTGTTTTGACAGGACCAACTTTAAATAGTTTTTGCCTCTAAGGAGTCATTAAAATAACATAAAAGTAGAGAAATAACAGTGCTTTAGATAAGTTTCATTTGCAGCATAACCTGCTAAGAAGGAGAAAGAGATACTTCATGAGCCAGTACATCAACTTCTCAAAGGTTGTATAGGGCCTTACATATTCCTTGCTCCCACATTTTACTGATTGACTTTCCTATACCTATGGCTTTGCTATATCTATTGCAAGAAAACAAACAAACAAAATCACCTAAAGCTTCCACAACTTTATGCTTACAAAGCATAGTTTTCTAGACATTCATGAGAAATTTGTAGTATTTCTAAAAGATCGTATGGTAAAGTAGGAGCTTGTAAATTTAATTCATTACTTCACCTGTGCCTCTAAACAGTCTATCACCAGCCCACCTTGTCCTTAGTCCTGACTCTCTAGAAAACAGATGGATGTTTTCTGCCATTGTTATTTTTAGTTTCCCATTTATCAGTGCCTTTGCCCTATCTGGGAAACAATATATTTTCTTTTTTTTCCCCTCTCTTTCTTTGTAGAGTGTATACTTCATTAAGATAGGGAACCTGTACATTCTTTTCACTGATATATTTATACTAACAAGGAAGCCGCATGCATGTGACCTATAAAATATGTATTGAATGAATAAAGAAGTTGATGAATTGTCACAAATTATTTTAGACATAAACCACAAAGTGGACAAAAAATATTCAAGGCCATAATCTGAACCAGGAAAAATACATAAATCTTAAGGGCATTAGAGAAAACCAACTGAATAGATGATTTTGTTTTGGATCAACATGGATATTTATGCTTAGACACTTGTGAGAACAAGTACAAAGATGAAGCTGAGATTTGTATTTTGGCATGTAGGAAAATTCTAAAAGAATATCATATTATTGGACCCTATTTCAAATGTTCTTCAGTGAAACAAGCAGCATAATTCTGTATTATTCAGTGTTTTCTGACTGGTACTAAATATTTTTTCAACATTGGTGATGAAGGTGGTCATGGGTGTTAAAATAGGTGATTTAGTAGATCACTTTTAACTAAGAAGGCACATGATTTCAGAGTTCAGAAGTACACAAAGTTACAAATATAATTAATTTTGAAAATAAAATTACATATGAAGATAACCGGCATTAATTTCATCTTTAACACTGAGTAGCATCATAATTATTTATCTTCACTAAAGGAATCTTCTTATTTTCCTGTTATTCTTCAATGTTGGTAATAAACTTGTCTCACTTCTTTGGCTATTCAACATTTAATGAGTTAACTTTTGTTTTCCCCGCAAGTAAACATATATCCATAAACTCCTTTTAATTAATAATACATTTGTGTTTTTCCTTAATCTTATCACATATAATCTCCACCAAAAATTGAGGTTTGTAATCAAAGCTTAAATATTCCTCTCCTAATCAAGGCGTACAGATACACGTGAACTGTTAATTATGAAAGACTAGTTTAGTCAGTTAATCCAAATATTGACTATGGCTCTCAGGTATTAAGCAGTCATTCTGCATGTAAAATGCCCAAAAGACTTCTCGGCCCAGAGGTGATTTCTTGAGTTGCTTTTATAAATATTGATGTACAATACAGTCATAACTGTCTGGCTTGTAAGACCTAAGATTTAAGACCTAATAATATCAGTAGGAGGAAATTCAAGATCTGCCTTTTGTGTTCTCAAAGATTTAGAAACGTCATGCACTTAAAAAGTAAGTTGGAATAGTTTAGTGGCTATAACTGTGAGTTCTGCAATTATAATGCCTGGATTTTAAAATAGTCTTTATGTACTCATTAGTGATGTGACCTTGTGAAAGTCCTTCAGTACCTGAGTTCCCTTTGTGTAAAACTGGGATATTAACAATAGCTACTTCATAGTAGTTGTGACCATTAGATTGGACAATCCATATAAAGTGGTTAGAAAAGTTTTTAGGGGAATGTTTTAGCACATTGTAAACACTGATAAATATTTGTAATTATTGTTTTCACTATTAGTGCTATATTGCCCATTCCTGTGCTGATATGCGATATGTCTTATGTTTAAATATGGCAATATTTTCATTATCGTGGTTACACAGTAAAATTAGGAACTGCTGGGAGACGATCAGATAGATGAAGTGAAGCCTCAGTCTTATAAGGCTAAGGAACAAAAGTGGTTTTTTGTTTGTTTGTTTTGTTTTGCTTTCATCAATTAACCATTTTTTTAAAACAAATTAACCATTCAAAAGAAAAATCTCTCTTTTGGTATTTTATTAAAAGCCACTTAGTATATTCTATATGTTTGTCTTTTGAAAAATTTTGTTTTGTCTTCTTAATCTGAATTTTGTGTGTTGGGGGATGGATGGAGGAGGGAGAGAGAAAGAGAAGGAGAAAAATAGTGTGAGAGAGAACAGGATAAACAATGTTGATAATGCGATCATGTGTCCTATTTCCTTCTTTAAAGGTTAGAATATTTGATAAGGATTTCAATTTGCTCAAAGGACAATAGGTAGAGATCTTAACATACAGTGTAGTTTTCCATTGATGGTGTAACAGCCCCATGTGAAAACTGGAGCCTGTGCAGATTTCAGGTTTTAGTGGCTCTATTTAGATGAAATAGCATTTATTTTCTGTAACTTTGAAACTTCCTGAAATTTGCATTTAAAATGTGTTTGGTACCTTTGTCAAAAGTACTGCATTTGATTACAAACTTGACTAATTGAATTGATGTTTTATAGTCCTGGTAAAAAGTAATTTTTTATTTGAAGCGTTTTTTAAGAAAGTTATTTTTTTTACTTTATAATTATTTGATATATTAAAAGTAAGAATTACCAATTTTAAAAACTTGTTAAAATTAGAGCCTGTTCTTTAATTAGTGAATGTGAAAATTGACCACTCTTCTGTAGAAGGCTCTTTCAATGATAGGTGTTGAATAATTATGGGCCTTGACATTCTTCAGTGGCTTTATTATTTTGAATGAAAACAACCTGTACTCTGAAGTTTTATTTGTCTTCTTTGACTACATTTCATGATCCCTGAGTTAGTGCTTATTAAGGTATACATAATATTATAACTTTGCAGAGCAGTTTAATTCTCCAATTACTTCAATAATTATCTTTAAGAGTTCAAATGAGACAGATAAGTAAAATATTTTTTCTTTATTGTGGAAAAATTATGCCAAAGGAACATATTTCACATCCTCACACCCTCAGGGTGGGAAACAAGAATTGGAGTACTCACAATGGCTCTGGTTATATATCAGTCTACCATCCAACCCATTTCCTAATTAAATTTGTCCATCAAACAATGTAATATTAATTACCTCCAGTGTTCTATTCTGTATTATGAAGAAAAAAGAAAGAAAAAATAACTTTTTTAAATTTAATAATTTATTATCAAGTTAGAAGGCAAAAAATACATAATAGCATAGTTAAAATTTAAAAACATATACATAAATTATGTGGTTATAATTAATATTACAAAAATAAAGAATTTGGCTCAAATTTTCTGCTTCATATATTTTTTTCAGTGAGAAAAAGATGTCTCATAAAAGAGAAGTGGTTTTCCCATGATCATACAGCTATTTGGTAACTTTTCTCGGACCATTTTATTCTCCTACTTCATCATACAAAATTAATGGTTTGAACTTGACTGGAATGAAGGAAGAAATACTCATTTTCTACTATTATTTATTCTAGCTCTTTTCTCTGTTTTTCATGTAACAGATTTTGGCTACCTCTCTGTAACAACATGCAACTATACATCCACTCACTTCACTGCCTTTCTGTTAACTGGAGTCCCAGGATTAGAAGATTTACAGTTCTGGATCTCCATCCCTTTCAGCTTCATGTACTTTTTGGCCATGATAGGCAATGGCTTGGTTATGGCAGTGGTGGCTTGGGATAGGAACCTCCATGAACCCATGTATATCTTCCTGGCCATGCTGGCAATCAACGATGTCCTCCTTTGCACTGTCATAGTGCCCAAAATGCTTCTCATCTTCTGGCAGGGCCCTTCCTTGTCAACATTTCCTGCATGTCTCACACAGATGTTTTTTGTTCATGCTTTGTTCCTCTCTGAATCTGCTGTTCTACTGGCCATGGCTTTTGATCGCTATGTGGCTATCTGTGCACCACTCCATTATGCAAACCTACTCACAGGCTCTCTCATTAGCAAGGTGGCCCTGACACTGGTGGCTCGGAGTGTGGCTGTAGTTACCCTGGTGTCCTCCTGATTCTCCGTCTGCACTTCTGCCGGAGCAACATCATCCGCCATACCTACTGTGAGAACATGGGCATCGCCAAGTTGGCTTGCAATAGCATTGCCCTTAATAGCATTTACGGGCTCACTGCTGCTCTTCCTCACTACAGGGCTGGACTTTGTTTTCATCTCCATTCCTTCTGGGTAATCCTGGAACAAATCTTCCGTCTACCTTCTTGGGAGGCCCGAACAAAGGCCTTTGGAACCTGTGGAGCTCATATATGTGTCATCTTGATATTCTATACTCTGGCCTTCTTTTCCTTCTTTACTCATCGCTTTGGAAACCATGTGCCCAGGCATGCCTTGATCCTCCTGGCAAACCTCTACTTACTGGTGCCACCTACCATGAACCCATTGTTTATGGAGTAAAGACAAAAGTGATAAGGATGCGAGTACTAGGGTTCTGTAACCAACCAAAATAACCTAAGCATTCTGAAGCAAAAGGAAATGGGCAGTCCAGGGTGGAGGGCCAGGTTTAAATGTCAAGTCTGCATCAATATGGGCAGATTCTATCTCCAGAACACCTAACCTCTGGATAGAGCTTGAAATATTCATATTTCCAGGTGCCATCTTTCTAATACTAGTAAACAGGAAACCAAAAGAACTGCTCAGGTTCCATCAAGGAACATCTCAGTGAAATGTCACTGCAACAGCATAAGGGTTTAAGTGTCTTTTTGGTAATACACAATACCTCTTCTGTGTTAATTATCTACAGACAGGACAAAATGTAAACTGCATAAGTTCTGGGATTAGTTCCAATTCCAAACTCATCATTACATCCAGAGGACCCAGAATATACAAGTTATTTAATAAATATTTGTTGAATAGATAAATGCCTTAACTAATTAAAATAATAAGTGCTAATTAGTTTATGTAACAAACTCCCTGACATGTCATTATATATTATGTAAGACCTATAGTTAAAGTACTCCTTTTTCTCAAAAAACTTTCTTTAGCTTCAAGAAAATATATCAATTTCATATCTTTTAAAACCTTAATGCAATGAAGATCCTTTTGGTTGTACACAATAGAAATGTCCTTTGGTTAGATTAACTAAACAAAGAGCAGGATCTGAGTTACATCATGATATCCAAGGATGATTTAAATATTTATGACTCAGGAAGGACAAAATCCAGGCTTCTGTAGAACTGCAACAGCAAGAGAGTGTGCACTTCTCTAATGGATTTGGTGATACTATCCTGTCCCAGCCTCAGTGATTATGGGACAAGAAGTTTAATTGTCCTATATTGGATCAGATTCTTAAACCTGTATCAATCTGTTATGTCCCTAATATTCTGATTTAATGGGAATGAAATTATGTCAGGGCAATTCTCAAGAAAGGAAATCATGGCAAAATTTTAAGGATTGTGTTCACTGAATTAATTTGGCTCTTTTATACAAACCCATGCAATTTTCCTAGTTTAGCTTTTTTTACACCAAACATTCTTACTAATTTTATTCTATAGTACCTGGGATATACTTTAACATTTATAAACCTATCTACCATAATCCTGCAACATAATTCTTTTCTCCACTGGAAAATATTCACATCTTGATTAATAAAAGAGCTGGCATCAAACAATAAAAAAAGTGCATCATGAATATAATATAAACATATACATGGCCTAGTGATTGAATTAATTTCATTGAATGTCTTGAAAATACTTATATTATTCTTTTTATAAATGCATATAGCTATTTTTAGAGGCCATGTGAAATCCAGTTTTTATACACATGGTAGTTTTTTTAAAAAGAAATTATGTTTTTATTGTGTAAGTGATTTGACTTAAAAATTAATGACTTAGTGGGGGTACTGAAGTATTTTTGCAGCAATATTTTGTATAGAAGATATAAAAAATGGTGAAAGGGATAGAGATTGTCTCTGTTATTATTTTTTTTCTTGCCATTGTGTTTTGCCACAAAGGGCCTTCTGCAGCATAAAGATGATTGATGAATAACCCAAAAGATAACATTTGACATTATAAAAACAATTACACTGAATTTTTTTTTTTTGCAGGAAGGCAGAGAATGCTTTCAGAAGGCAAATAAATATGCATGACTTTATCAAACAAGGTTATATGAGTAAGAGCATCTCTTAATTTATAAATTTTATACAAATAAGATAGATGCCTCAATCATCTTATAGTTTTAGGCAGAACAAAAAAGGGCTTCCTAATTTACAAGCACTAGTTGCTTGCCAGAAGACTGAACTCTGGATTTCATTATGGTCCAAAACTAGATGATGCTTCTGCTCTCCATTCATAATACAACCTTGCCATCCATCCATCCATTCATTCATTCATTCATTTGTTTATCATTTATAGATTTAATCATTCATCGCTTTACCGACCACATTTTTCTGGGAAGAATTATCTCAATTTTGAGAATATGTGTTTTTAAATGTTTTTGGTAAAACATATTTTATGTATATAATATAACTCTATTAATAAATTTTAGGAGCTAGTATAGTAGATAATAATTTGTAAACTCAAAACTTGGGTTAGGTTATGTAGATATCCATTTAAAATAGTTTTACTGGTACATGAAATCTAGGATGCAATAGTTTTAATATATTTCTGTTCATAAACAATTGATAAACTTTTCATGTTTTGGAGTACAAGCACTAAGAAAGATGAGTTCAGCATCCAGAGGTTAAAAAATATATGTTTTGTATGTGAAGGTTTTTATTTTAAATATGTTTATAAATAGTTAAATGTTATTTACACAGCTTACAGCTGATGGCAGTGTTTTACATTCTCCTCAAAAATGGTTTTCTATCAGTTTTGTTTTTATTACACTAAATATTATCTAATTCTGATGTTCACATTACTTGATTTATTTTTAGTTGATGTCTCTTTCATCAAGAATAATGTACTGAAAGGGAAGGATAATAAGAAGTAGAATTGAGAAATAGGATAATGAGTGTAGGAACAGACATGGCTAGCTGAATTAAACCAGAGAGCAAAAATAGGTTCATGGAAATTCTAGATGTACTTCCATATGCCTGAATATTGAAATCCTAATTTTAAGTTAAGTCTTTTATTACACAAAATGTGGGCTCATGGCAGGTCAAATATATTTTCCTCCAAAAGTAAAAAAAAAAAAAAAAATCAACTAGTCATTCTCTATTTAATGATTCATTTCTTTATCATTTATATAGTCAATAATAATTAAATACCTCTTTAAATTAAATATAGTGTTGATTCTTACAATGTAGCAAACCACTTGAGGCACAGTTCCTATAGTGGTTAGAATAATATGTAAAAATATATTACTTAGACCTATACAAATATCAAAAGCTATAGTCTCCCTCCACCTTTTTTATTTTTGAACAAATGTAGACATTATAAAAAAAAAAAAATCAATTAAGTTTGCAATTTTTTTTATACAACCCTATGCACAGCCATGTGCTAGTTTCAGAGTTATATAAGAAAAACATGTTGTATATCGAAAAGAGTTCTAGATAAATATTAAGGGTCTTGCATCATTTGCCTTCTGATACCATAACATAAGTAGCTACACATCAATGAGTTACTTTTTTTACATTTAAATAGTTTACCCTAAATAATAATTATGATACATTTAATCCAATGGATTATAATCACTGGTTTCATATGACAATCTCTTGGGGCTTTCAAAAATTACTATCTCAGCTTTTTATAAGATTAAAATTATTTCTAAAAATTAATTAAAAGAAAAAAATATGGAGATTGCCCCTTTCTATTCCTGAGGGAACTAAAGCTTCTCAGCAAGGGCAGAATATATGTACAAACTTTTAAAAATAATGCTGATGAGTCATAAGAATTGATAACTTAAAATAGAATTTTTCATCTTTAAGAAAGATAGAATATGCAGATTTACAAACACATTTATTTAAGCAGAAAGGTAATATGAGAGTCTCTGAAAAATATAGAATGTCAAGAAACAAAGTAATATGGATTCAGTACATTCAAGGAAAACTTCATGTATAAGTGAGCTTGATTAAGGGTTGGAATTAGAATTGGGAGAGAATAGATAGAAATTATTTCTGATACACTCCACTCTAACATATTCATAAAGGGGATTTATGAAGCATATGCTAAGGATATATATTCCCAGTGGGTACAAACTTTCTACTCCAGAACCTTTTCATGATGCTCTGCAGGTTCCGCTCTGGTGCCAGCATACCTAGAGTGGAAAAATCACTATGTATTTACATCACAAACACTAAAGCCATCATTGTCTTGATAATTTGCCTACATCACAGTAGAACTGATTTTTTGAGGGAGAAGAAGTGGAGAACTCCTTGGAAAATGTGCTTGATTTTAACTATAGATGATTGGGTGGGGTACAGGGTGGCAATTCCAATTCTTAAGCAGAGCGGCAATTCCAATGTTAGTGATATGTAAGTCTTGGGGTGAGAATGGTAGCATGTTGTAGCGGGTGGCCACATATGGGTCAATGACCATGGCCAGGAGCACAGATGATTCAGTGAAGGAAAAGGTATGAATAAAAAGCATTTGGATCACACAGATATTGAACTGGATCTCTCTGGAAATGGACTACAACACAGGCTCATAGAGATGAGGTACGAATGACTATTTTTCAGTTACTATCATTGACGTCAGTCTGTCCAGACAGATTTACCAGTCTTCTATCTCTTATCATAATATATTTTACATTTCTGCATATTTTTCTTCTTTATTATAATGTACATTGTTAGCTGGAAGAAATCATGTCTTTTCATAGATTTGTTGTTGTTCTAATTAATGAATGAATAAAAACAAAAGAGTGTTATTTTTCTGGTAGATAATTTCAATATAAAAATAAAATAACTAGTGAATCATTATACATTTATTATCATTCACACTAATCCCTAAACACTGTAGTGCATTAACATTTTCCTAGTTTTGATATTAAATGTTTTAGACATACTCAGGGATCGATCTTCAACAAAACTGGCTCCTGTCAACATTTTTTTTTATTTGACTACAGGTTGGAGAAAAAGAAGGATTAGAGAAAAGAAAAACACATCTGCTTTTTGGGAATAATAAAACAAATGGCCTAATATTTTCCTGATAAATGCTACATTCTCTACTCTTCTCTTTATAATAAGCAATTAAACACATGAATTGAGCTTCCATTAGGACTATGGCAGTTGCATTGCAGGCATTATTCCATTTAATCCTTAAGAAAGTTTGTAAGTAGGTCATCATACCTATGACACAGATAAGCAAACAAGCTAAGAATATTTAATTCACTTGTAATGTGAACTCATTGCACTAGAATTTAAACCCAAGTATAAATACAAAGTTTTTAATATTTATATTAAAAAGTCCAGAGGGTTTTATAAATGTAAAATTACATAATGCATTTAAACTGCTTTGAGCAACATAAAACATTGCTCAAATATCATAGATTTCTAAGGTTTGTTCAGAATATAGGACTGATACATGTACACTTTCATCTTTTGGTTCATCAGCCTTCCTCTGACAGGCTGAACTAAGCAGAGAAGCCCATGAAGAAATTTATTTTCAAGGGAAGTTACAGTCTAGTCCCAATCCATAACATAGTCTAAATGTTGTTGTTTTAAGATGAAGACAGTTTTTTTCAGGAGACACAATTCTAAATGGATTCAGTTGCCTCAAAAATTCTTACACAAGCCTTTTTTCCAGAGCCTGTTCTGATTAGAGTTCTGAAGCCTACCATCTGACTATCCTTCACCTAGCCTGTGACACAGATGACAGCGATTTCACATTGCCTTACATCGCCAGGACTTCTGTGGGGATGAGGACAGCTTTTCCAAATGAGTTCTTACAGACATTTTCCCCAATGTTTAAAACTCTCAGAGACATGGCATAGAGATGGTCTTTCTGTGGTGTCAGAGAAAGAAGCTATTGGTAATTGAAGATTTAAATACAGAATTTAGGTTTTAAGTCTTAAGAATTAATATCTAAATAATGGGATAATTCAGGATAGGTGTGGGATGGGGGTACTGAGTCTTCCTGGGTTATCTCTTGAATTTGCTTCTCAGCAGTATTGCTTGAGTTTTAGAATTTTGGGTTTTTAAAAATACGGTATTTTTACTTAGTGGTTAGTCCTTTTTTGTTTTTTAAAATAAACTGACCTTTTAAGTTGAAGAACCATATGATTTTACTCAATGCGGTATATAATACTGAAAGCAGCAAACAAACAAGATGAACAAACAAACAGAAAGGCATAGATACAGCCAATGGTTTAGCGGTTACCAGAGAGAAGGGGAGGGTAGGTAGACAGGATAAAGGAGGTTAAATATATGATGACAGAAGATTTGACTTTGGGTGGTAAACATACAATGCAATATCCATATGATGTATTATTGAATTGTATACTTGAAACCTATATAATTTTAGAAAGAAAGAAAGAAAGGAAGGAAGGAAGGAAGGAAGGAAGGAAGGAAGGAAGGAAGGAAGGAAAGGAAGAAAGAAAGAAAGAAAGAAAGAAAGAAAGAAGAGAAAGAAAGAAGAAAGAAAGAAAGAAGAAAGAAAGAAAGAGAGAAAGAGAGAAAGAGAGAGAGAAAGAGAGAAAGAGAGAAAAAAGAGAGAAAAAAAGAGAAGAAAGAAGAAAGAGAGAAAGAAAAAAAAAAAAAAGAAAGAAAGAAAAAGAAGAAAGAAAGAAAGAAAGAAAGAAAGAAAAAGAAAAGAAAGAAAGAGAGAGAAGAGAGAAAGAGAGAGAAAGAGAGAAGAAGAAGAGAGAAGAGAGAAAGAAAAAGCCTTCTTATTTTTAATACTGTAGTTCTCTGAATCAACTTGCCCAGAATCTTAAAAATTTATAGAGGTCTTAGTTAGGTTCAGTCATACATATTGTCCAGATGGTCTCAACACCTTATCTCTCAAGTGTATGTTCTTGGAACAACGACTAGCTGGGAATGATGGGCAGAATGTGCATTCCAAGGTAGGGAGGGGGTGAGGAGCCTGGGACTGCCCAGCTATGGCTTGAGGGTCAGCTGGTGGTTAATGTCGTCTCGAAGATCTCCCCCAACAATATGAACATAAAATTGACAGTGAAATAATAATTTTTAAAATCTACTTTAAGCTACATTTTCTAGCATTTTTCTAAATTTTCAAGTTTTATTATTTTTATTTGTAATATTTATTACAATAAATATCATGTGTGGCTTACCTATTAAAAAACTCTCCTGGATTACCTTCAAACTGGCCTGAGTCCTATATTTTTTTTTGTACATCTAGGCATATTTCCACACACAGCTTATTGAGAAAGGGAAGGCTAGAGGAAGAACAGAGTTGTAGAGATTGGAGTTCAAGAATTGCATCTCAGAAATATTCACCTGAAATTCATATTAGATACCCATATGGAGATGTCAAGTTCTATTTAGCATATAGGGCAGGGATGATGGCATAAAATTGGAAATTAACAACACGTAGACTCTATTATTAGCCATAAGAATAAATGTAGTCATAGAAGGAAAAACTATAAATATGAGAAGAAAAAATAGAACAGGGAAAAGAGTTCCTAGAGAGAAGGAGAACCTAAAAAATATGTAAGGAAGATACAAAGTAGCTTTACTGATTGCCTCTTTCTCCTCTCTTTTACTTCCAGTCTATCAGCATGCTGTGTTGTTTCTATCTTTAGCTGGTCTCAAATCTCTTCATTCACTTTATCTTGACACACATCACCTGAATCCAAACTGCTATTACTTTTCTTCTGGCATATCCCACTAGTCAATTCTCCATTTTCTCCTGCTCCAAACCTAATAGTCCCTGATTCCTTTTTGTTCTTCATGATCAGTTCATAACTTTAACTCCAAAATACATGTCTAATACATTCATATTTCTTTATTTATATTTTAGTTACTTTAGAAACCTGAGGTTATCATAAACTTGGTCTTTGAAAATAGCCTTAGAATTGCCTATGTTTGTAATTTTGACATTCTTCATCACTTCTTCTATAGAAGAGTCATTAAAAATGGCTGAAAAAAGTTTCCTAATGCATTTAGATTAAATTTAAGATTTTTTTTAATTGATGTGTAAGGTCCTAAATGGCCCTGGCCTGTGCCTCTCTTTAATCTTCTCAAGTACCACTCTATCCCTTTACTTACCTTACTCCAACTATTCTGCCCCTTTTCTCTTCCTCAATACTTAGCAAGAATTTTCTCCCAGCATAGAAGATACTTTTTTCATCATGTTCTGATACTTTTTCTTTCAGTATTGTGAATGACTGGTTTATTCTTATCATTTTGGTCTCAGTTCAAATGTTATCTTCTTACAGAGGTCTCCTTTGACCTTCTTTTTCTAAGTTTTCCTAACTCTGGTTAGTCTCCATCACAAAAACCTCTTAGCTTCCATCAAAGCATGTTTATATTTGCTAAAATATTAGTTTTAATTTGTTTTTGCTGATTATTCCCATTACAATGAATATTCCTAACATCATGGAACTTGTCTGCTTTATTATATTCCCAGTCCCTAAATTATAATTTATTGCCTAGTGCATAGGAAAGAGTCAATTCAATGAATAAAAGAGTTAATTTAATAGAAGAATGTGAAAAATTCTGTGTGCATGGTAGTACAAGAGATCATGAAGCTTCTTTTCAGGGTAACATTCAGAAGTTTTGTGGGTTTTTTCTTTATTTCTATTATGTTTCTATCATGCTTGTGATCTTCACATTTTTTTTTTCCTAACCAGTGGAACAATTAAAATAACATATATCCAGGAAGTGGAGAATGAGTAGTTATGAAACATAAAATTACTAATATATTTTGTGACCATTAAATTTATAATTATCAAAGTAACACCAAGAGAAAAGTCTTTGTTACATCATATTTTCTCATAAAAAATTAAGAATGATGTATACTTAACCCAGTCAAAAATCATTATGTAAAGCCGATGTGCTTATAAATTTGAAGTAACAGTGTAAAAAGCATATCAGTAAACTAAGTATTTTTGAGCAACCACATGTAAGATTTTATAGTAAGGCAGATTGCAATGAAGAAATTATCTGTTTTCTTCCCCTCTTCTTGGGTCTTTCATAAAAATAGTTGGTGGGGATAACTCTGAAGACTTGGTCTATCTTCTGCTCAAGAGTCTCTGCTCTGGAGTATGTTGGGCTCCACAGAGAACCTATGTACTCCTGAGCCACATTCTTGGGTTCTGGAAGGCTGTGGTCCTAGAACTGTTAATATAGTTGAAGTTAGTTGAAAAAGCAGTAGATTATAATAAAATAGGCTAAGAGCTTCTGGTGATACAGGACAGGTAAGGTCAGGGATAACATAACCATCTCAATATTTCCCTTCATCATCAAAGATGTGGAACACAAGGGCCTGGGGATCAGTAGGCCAAAGGGATCAGAAAACAGAATAACATAAAAAGATTAAAATGAATGTCCTATGACAGTTGGAGGTGAAGAAGTGATGGAGTGATTATTAATGTCTTCTATAAAGGAAAATCCTCATCAAATTGACAAGATGACATAAAATCTTTTTTATTACATCTTTCTCTTTGTTTCTATCAATTCAGGATCTGAATCAACTGTGATATTTCTTGAACCACCAGATCTCACTTTGCTTTAGAATTTTCCTTTTCCCATGTGATCTTGTCTCTAGGAAAGTCATGTCATCCAGTCGACTTTTTATAAGTATAATTAATGCCAGTAAAAAGAAGAGACATAAAAGTAACAGCCCCTTCACTTTCTGTTTAGTCAAAACCTAGGGCAAAGTATACATATCACCATTAGGTCTATGTACAACAGACTCAAGGATAAGCCTGATTATTTGAGATATTCATAAGGAGCTGAGTGAGGAATTCTAGGCTATGAAAGAAGTACCTGGGAAGGTTGGGATTGTGTGAGTTTTACTCTCTTTTCTAATTCTGCAACTTATCTGCCCATATCATCTCTGAATTATAGATCATTGTTGCTGAAGTGAGAAGCAAGAGCTTTGTGATATACTGAAGAAAAGTCAGTTCCTGTATTGGCAATGGGACAAAGAGGAAGAAATTCTAAGTTTTGCATCCATGTGGCTTCCAGGAAGACAGACTAAATGATGGTGTCCCAAGAAGGATGCAGGCTATCTGAGTCCTTTGTTTTATTACACCCCACTAAAAACAAAAACAAAAAACAAACAAACAAACAACAACAAAAAACACCAAAAAAAAAAAAAAAAAAAACAAGGCCATCTGAGCTTCTAATTTAGGCCTCAGTCACTAAGTCTCCAGAAGAAAATATAGACAAAAAAATGGTGAGTCTAGGGTCTGATGAATCTGGGAAGATAATCTTTGGACAGAAAATTACTCTTCTGTCAGAAGATCTAATGGGCTTACTGTGCGGGCCAACTTATTTACTAATGTGCAATGTATGTGACATATCACAGCAAATATATTGTCTGTTATTTTGTATTTCTAAATTCACATTATTTAACTCTATAGTTTTTATTAAACTTGGTACAATTTTGTCATGTTTGGTCCTTTTTTAAATGCCATGCTTTTATTTTTACTACTATTGTGCTTAATCACACTTTTTTCCCCTTATCTCTATCATCCCCTTTTCTACTTTTTAAAATTAAATTTATTGGGGTGACATTGGTTAATAAATTATATAGGTTTCAAACATATAATTCAATAATATGTCGTATGCATATTGCATTGTGTGTTACTACCCAAAGTCAAATCTCCTTCCGTCACCATATGTTTGACCCTCTTTTCTAGGTATTGTTGGTGTTATTTTAAATTTTTTAATTTAATGGTTCTGTATTTATTATTTTATCATTAATATAATACAATCAATATAGCCTATGAATTTACTACAAAGTTTAGAACTGGAATTGGACTGTACAGATGGCATATGTTCTCATATTTCAGTTTTATAAGGGTATGTTGTTCTGAACTTGATTTACTCTTTAGTTGAATTATTCTAAAAAACAAATTTAATTGCACAATTATGTGCTTTGTATACCCTTTACATATCTAAACTTACATTTTATTTGCTGAAGTAAAGGTATTATTCAAAATAAATCTTAAACTGTATATTTAGCCACTTTCCAAATTCATTACCAAATAATTTTCTTTTCATGTTTTTTTTCTCTTATTTATTTTCAAATGAGAAAAATTTACCCTTGCTCAGTGGTTTTTACTCCAAAATTGAATATATTTTTATTTCTTCTCCTATACTAATGGGCATCCTCTAAGCTTTACATATATAAGCCCTTTTAAGCTCTCTGATCTACATTTGAAGTAGGTGTTGAGGAGCACAGCTCTGAGAAAATATGCAACTTCTATATATTTCCTAACAGAGATGGACTTTTCCGCTCAATCACCTCTTCACTTATATTAAAATAATAATGATAAAATGTGCAAGTTTTTATTTTTCGGACCTACTTCCAGTATTTTCAGCTGTTCATTTATTTGCTTTGATTTGTATCTCTCTAAGGGTACAATGTGCCAATATTGTTGTTCTTGTATATCTGGTCTGTAAAATGTCATCAGAGTTAATAGTGGGACTTGAGTATACCAGAGCTTAGCTATATATTACTAGCTTTGCAACCTTTCCACTCTGCAGTCTAAATTTGCTAGATGGAAAGAATGAAGAAAAGAGGAGATGTTTGGAGGAGAAATGGGCTATGAATTAAAAGAGGATGATTATTTTCTGGTTTAAAAATAGTTACCTGCCAGATAAAGTGGCTCTTAATTTTTGCTTATTGTGAGCACACAGATGCAGAATGTGGTATGGTTTAGGACCTTTTGCTGTCACTCTTATAGCTCTTATACCTTGAAAAAAGAATCTAGCATATGTGCAATTAAAATTATTTACAAATGCATCTTGATTAATTAAACCAGTGGACAGTCAAGTGAAATTTAGGAAAGAATCTTCTGTTCTCTTCATTCTATATCATTGCCATTTTAATATATTTCACAAAGAGTTCTAGACAAATACATTTTAAATTAGGATAATACAATTAAGATTAGAGTATCATGATTGTGAACTTTATTTAACTCATAGTTTGCTCTTTATTTTAAAGGTACAGAATGTGTCAGAAACAAGATTAGCATCTTATCTACGAATCCTATGACTTGTTCAAGTGAAATAAGTATTCCGAATTGTTGAGACATAAACCTATTCATTCGTATAAATTTACTGCATTAATCATATGGGAATTTAATCATTGGTTTGTACCAGTTCTCCCTTACTAGAATGCTAATATCTAAAGTTAGGGATTGGGCCCTATTTATCATTTTACCCTTAGGGCATAGAATATTGTCAAGTATTTTATGTAAATTTATAAATAAAAGCATCATTAAATAAATGGACACATAAATATGAAAGAATCTCCACTGTTCTACAGCTGAACACAGCCAGTTTTCATCATGTTGTTGTCAAACAATACCAATTTTCAGCCCAATACATTTCTTCTCCTTGGCATTCCAAGGATGGAAGCCATACATGCTTGGCTATCTGTGCCTTTTTGCCTGTTTACCTGTGTGCTCTCCTGGGAAATTTATCTATTCTATTTATTATTAGAATAGATTCCAACCTGCATGAGCCTATGTTCTTCCTCTGTATGCTCTCTGTGGTTGACTTGATTATTTCCACTACTGCTATGCCCAAAGTCCTCAGCATTTTTTGGTTCCATGACAGGGAGCTCTATTTTGAAGACTGCCTTATACATTTCTCATTCATTAACTCTGCAGCATGGCTTCATGGTTTATCTTGGCCGTGGCTTTTGATAGGTATGTGGCAATCTGCAATCCTCTGAGAAAGTTTACTGTCCTGACACAGAGTCATCAAGAACTTGGGGATGGCTATTGTTTTCTGTGGGGTTTTGCTTTTCAGTCCTCAATCCTTCATGCTTTCGTGGCTTTCCTGCTACAGAACTAATATCATCCCTCTGATAAAACTTGCTTGTTCGAAGACCAGGATCTACAGAATATACAGCTTAACTTCAGCCTTCCTTACTGGAGGTTTAGATTTCTTATTAATTCTATGTTCCTATGTCATCATCCTTGACACTGTCTTCCACCTTCCATTCAAAACTGCTTGGCTCAAGACCTCAGGCACTTGTGGATCTCATGTGTGTGTGATCTTGGTAGCCTATACTCCAGTCTTTTTCCCCTTTCTTACTCACAGGTTTGGGCACCATATTCATATCTTTGTGGCTAACATCTACCTCCTTGTTCCACCTCTGGTGAATCCGATGATGTGTGGCATAAGAACCAACAGGATAAGAGATTGATTCTTCCAAGTTTTGACTTCTCACAAATTTTAAAACAACTAACTGTTCACTTAACAAGTTTCTAAAACTTATGGGTAAAAAAAAAAAAGACATAACTCTCATTTTAGATTACTGAATCCCCATATCTTCTATTTGTGATCTTTAAAGCATTAATTAGCATTGACTAGATTTTATTCTCAGAAAATATATTTACCTCATAATGCAACATCTCAACTATTATGTGATCTTATTTGTTGAGTTTGCTCCCACAGACTATCCTGGTCAGTCTTATCAGCTTTATCAGAGGTGTTATTGACTCATTTTTTTTCTGACTTTCACTAAGCTGCAATACATATGGAGGTCTTAATTAATGGGATTGTTTATCTCTTGGATAATAAGACTGAAAGTCTTTTCGACTATAACCGTGGAAATTGAGATGTCTTCTGAATACAGATGAAGAAACTGTCATGATACACCTTCCAGATGCCTTCTTGCAATTTTTTGTGACATTATTTTATGCTATCTAGGTAGAATCCTTTTAAAGTTTCTAAATAATATTTAGTCCCACAAACACTCCCCAGAAGACTTATTGATAGCCAAACTCATCCTACCATTTTTCCTTTTTGTTTCCTCAATGCGGTTCAAGTTGATTTAGTTGATGTTCTTTGAGAATATCTGTAGCTCTCTCTCGTATTTGTTGATGATCTTACACACTCTAATTCTATTTACTCCCAACCTATATTATAAAATAGGCACATTCTGTTCTAGCATTTCTCCACAAATTATCTTTCTAGCCACGGTTGACTGTGATATTGCCCCTTTTCCTTTTTCTTTTTTTAAGTTTAATGACTTGTATTTCTATGGAATATCATGGATGATTAGCCATTATGAGTATGCAATACAATTACAATGTTTTCCTTAAGATATACATGAGTCTTGATGATGACCCAAATGATTTTGTATTTAGATCAGAGTTGCATATTTTGCCAATCTCTTCTACATCAAGTCTGTCTCTCAATTTGTAGTTATTCAGTGTCATGTCACATTTTTCTCTTGATTTTTTAATTTCGTTTTTCTGAATAAGTGGGTTATCAGGTATCAGGTACTGCATGACCCCTTTTCTCTGACTGCTATATTGATTTCACACCTTCTCCTTTGAAAGGAAAGCCTTAACTGTGTGCTTGTATTTCTGATTATCTAAACTTATTGTCCTCTATTTTCGATTATCCTGGTTAAGATGGAATATACTTATGTATATATAATTCTAAGACAACTGGCTTTCAAGCCATATTGCTCAGTTTTGTATCCCAAAACAACAATGTGCCAGCTGTGTTGATCTTTATCAAGTTATGTTATCTCTCTGTCTCAGTTTCCTAAATGATAATTGGAGACATTGATAGTAAGTTTGACATTTAAAAAAAATAACTTTGCCACTTAAAAAAAAATTCTACATGTGATTTAGTTCCCTAAGAGTTAATTTATTGTAACTTGAAAAGTTAAAGCCTGGAATCAAGAAAAATTATGCAGCAGCAGTGTTTAAATTGAAATCCAGATGACTGAATTTAAAATAATTTGACCATTTAGGTATCTATTTTTATAACTTCTGATGGCAAATGATGAAAATTTGCCGAAGAACATAGGAAAGAGAAATATCCAAGAAAGAGGAAAAAGTCTAGTTAGAAAAACTAGATTGGCATGTTTTCAGAACCATCTTCTAGTTATAGTTATACTAAGTCTGCATAGATCTCCTTAAGATGAAAAGGGTGCCTTTGGCTCAAGGTCCAATTCTCATAGGTAAAGTTTTTTATGTGTGTGAATTTTAGTTAATATTGAAGAAGTATCTACAACTATTTCTAGACCAATGGCATCACATGTTCTGGAGCAGTCAGAAATCTAGGCTACCAATTGCACAATAGTTCATCCAGAAGCTTAATTAAAGAAGATTCAGTGAATGTATACTAGAATTCTTTTATGGCCCAGATATGGTAGCAAGTTCTGATAATGAAGTAACAAATAAAGTTGATATGAAGCATATAGGCCCTTTATTTCATATAATGTATATGTAGTGGGGAGTGAACATTTGAGAAGTTGTGTAAAATAAATTATTCAACACAAAAATTAGGCAAATAATTTTACATTTTGAGAATGTGGTATAAAAATTTATGAGGTACTCTGAGAGAATAAAGGACAGGGTCTGTGTTAGATAGTGTGATCATATTATTCTTGAGCAGAGGTCTCAAATATAATTAAAATATTTTTTGAAAAGCTGGGGATAGAAAAATCCATACAACAATAAGAGGAAGTAAAAAAAACCCTGGGGATAGAGAAAAGCGCAGGTTGCTTATGGACAGTTAGAAAATTAGTGTGCTGGGAACAAAATGGACAAAGGAGAGTTGTAGCAGATGCATTTGGAGAAGGCTACACAAACCAAAAATATTCTTCATAATTCTTAAGACCACAGAATTGCATGACCATTCTGAGGACTACTGAGGCAATGAAGAAAGACAATGAAATGAGACCATTATTAATCAATAATTTAAAGTAAAACTGGAAGGCTTTATTTTAAAGAGGATCCTCTTGGAATACTTTACCCTAAAGAGGACCTCCTTGGAAGAATATAATGGGCTCTTGCCTACTATACTTGGAGAGCAGAGAACACATAGGAGTAGTGAAGCTCTATGGACAGTAAAATCTCCCAACTTTGTAAAACTTCTACACCAAGTTTAGGATCCTGTTTGGAAGAGAGTGGGACACACAGACATAGAGTGGAGATATATGAGGTGGCACACCTATAAAACTTGAAAACTCAGATTATCAAGTGAAAGAAAACAAAATGACAACAAAATTGGGGGAATGAATTATAAGTCTGATGGGGAAAGTTTATTGATATGAGAGCAATCTCCTATGACATAAGATTTAACTTCTTTGGAAGAACCTAATATATGGTTAGTGTGGTTCTTGGAAGCTTGAGAAAATTGTGATCCATACTGAATGAAATAAAAGTGCTAAAAATCCCATCTCACTTGATGCAGAAATTTATCTAAATGCCAAGAGAGCTGGGCATGATAAAATAAACAGATTGTAAAATGCCAATAAACGACTAGCCAACTATGCTCCATGGAAGGTACAAGAGGATATTTTATTTAATGAAGTCAGAAGAAATTCATTGATGAGAGAGGTGCTAGCATCACTGAGATGTCCAGTGGTGACTGGTCTCTATAACCTACGATAAAGGTAGCATGTACTATTACAAAACTGGAAAGTACAAGACACAGAAATAACAAAGGTAAAGCGACAGTACTTAATCATCTAAACAAGATGGTAACACTTTTTGTAATGATATCAAGGCCATATGAGTGGTCAAGGGATGAGAGAGAGAGAGAGAGGGGAGAGAGAGAGAGAGAGAGAGAGAGAGAGAGAGAGAGAGAGAGAGAGAGAGAAAAGAGGGAGGAAAGGAGGGAAAGAGGGAGGGAGGAGAAGGAGGACTGAGAAGACACAGAGAGAGATGAGTAATGTAATATGGCATTCCTAGGGGCCAGATAAATGTTGGCTAAGAAAGTTATTTCTAAATCTACACAATCAAAACAAAACAAACAACAAAAAAAGATAGGTCATGAGGAGGCTGAGAGAAACTACCTCAATAGAAATATCACAACTTTTTGCTCAGTTTCCAGACCCAGAATCTACTGACTGAGAGGAAGAATATTGCAACAGAATTGCAAGTATATTTGGACATAAATCTTCCAGTCCTCCTACACAGAAGTCATATTACAAAGGCATTTGGACTCATATTCTGAATTGACATAATACCAGAAACCCAAAGCGTCATCATATCCATTTATTGTAATGAGAGAAAATAGAGGAAAGGTTAAATAGAGGCCTATTTCAATTTTGATTTACAATGGATTAACAAAATCCAACACTTATCTGCTTCCCAAAAGTATAATTGAAGAGGATTTACACAGCAGTCAGCAGAAACTCCACATTCATTTCTTGGCCAGTGGGTAAGAGCTATTGTAGAACCATAACTGAAAACTTCATTGGAACCCTTGATAAAGCATGTGTTCCAAAATAAAGGACGAATGTTCGCATCTCACATTTCCTACCACAAAAATAAAGCACATTTTGTGGTATACCTTTTCATGTACTAGAGAACATATTTTGCATTTTGGATTAATTATTCAAACTATTTATCAAGTGGCAGGAAGGACTTTAAGCTTTGAGTTAGGTCCAAAGCAGCAAAGAGTATGAAGCCAGTTTTGGCTGCAGCGTACACAGACCAACAGTTTGGTTCATACAGCCTGGAAATCTCTATGGTATTAGAATATTAGTGATGGAACCATACCATGTGAAATTTATGGTTAACTCCAGTAAGAGAATCATATTCTAGACAGCAAGAATTCTAAAGCAAAGCCATACCTTACGCAGCAGAAATTTATACACCATTAAAACAAACAAAAACGGGGCCATGGTGGTGCCTGTGGCCAATCTGGGTTCCCAGTTAGCGGGTATCTTCCCAGTATGTTCAACAAAGAAAACTCCTGTCAGAGGCTTCTTTCCTATCTTGGCTAACAGAATTTTCTGAGGTGAGACAGGGAGCGAGCTTTTCCACTTCTAACCAATCGGGTATTGCCAAGACTCAGTCTGAGAGGCAGAGACGGGTGTTAAGGCCAGTGATTGGCTGGAAGAAGTGGTCCTTTCCACCAATGAGGAGGTGCTGCAGGGCAGAGGGGCAGGTCTGGCCGTGGTAGTGCTTCTGGGAAATCATGAGCAGGAGGGGCACGGGAAAGCCCTGAAGAGTAAGTGCAAGTGCAGAAGCCTGGTGGCAGTAGTGGCATGGCGGCCTGGATCCTGCAGGCAAGTGAGGGTGGTGCCTACATACCGCAAAGCTAAGAATCAGGTCCTGTCTGCCGCCCCCCCCCCCCCCAAACCTCTCAGGGCCAGCTCCTTCTCTGCTAACCTTCTTGTTCCCATCCAACCCGTGTGGCTCTGTCCCACCCCATGTGAAGTATCCACAGTCCTTGGACCCAGTGCTGGATTATTCCTCCCAACTCCCACCCAACCTCCTCACCTTCCCCCCCCCTTTTTTTTTTTACTCTTCAGCTTCCCCTTTTCTGGCTGGGGCCCACTATCCTTCTTGAGCCCTGCCCTGTCTCTGGTATCACTTCTTTCACTTTCTCCTCTCTCAGGCCTCGCACTGTTTTTTACCTTTTCACCTCTGCTCCAGCTGTTACTCTTTCCCCAGAAATTCCTTTTTCTAAGAGCCTTTTCTCCTGCCAAGAGAGTTGAAATTGTTCCCTTCTTCCACCCTACATCACTGTCTATAATGCGAGATAAAGGAAGGAGGAGGCACACGAAGGTTTGAGTCGATAAATGAATTTTGAATCTCCTTCCAGAAGTATACACTAGATTTTTCCCCAAAGTATCCATTTGCTGAACTATTTTCCCCAGCTATGGCTCTTTATATTTCCATAGGCTATGGACTGTCTTTCCCCTTGCTCATCAGTTAAACTTTCTCTCAGCTAAATAACAATATTCCCATTGGGGGTAAATAAGGACACATAGTTATGCTTCCAGTATATTCCAAACACATTCAAGGGACTAAACATCTCTAAAACAGGTGATAGCAAATGAGAGCCAACAAAGATAAGTGCAAGTTCCAAGACTGCTCTTAATGGGCCAACACACCCTCAACTGTGCCTCTGGGGTATCTAGTCCTCTGGAGCCAGCCAGAGGAGAGGTTGTTGAGCTACAGGAGTGCCATGCATGAGCACTGAGATCTCTAACTCTGTTCATATTCTTCCCCTTGTTGTTTTCAGCCTAACAAAGAAATATGAGGCAAGATTTACTGAAGGCAATATTCTCCAACCTGCAAAAAACATTGCTCTTACTATATCTAGTCTGGGAATTTCTTCCTCGTAAATACTTTTAGATAATATTAGTATTTACCAGGGTTCAGTGAGTTCTACTGCAAAAACTTAGGTATTTTTAAAAGATTCTTGGCAGAATCAGCAATATATTTATTATATTATTTAGTGTGAATATCTTCTGTAATATGCTATACAAATATATGACTTTGAGTTTATTCCTCCCCTGAATAAGAGTCACCAAGTAAGGAAAAAATATACACATTTCACTCTCATAATAATGATTTCACTTGCCATTGAGTACTGTGTTACATTCAAGATGGATAAGTTTTTAGAAGTTTGGCTTCCAATTAATGGTAAATTAGCATGATTTTTTTTTCCCATTCTGGTAATTTTTCCTTACTTGGTGACTCTGGACAATGATTAAAGATTTAAATAGCAGAATATTTTTCAAAAAATTTTTATTTAATATAGTTGGTATACAATATTATATTGGTTATATCTGTTTCAGGTGTACAATATAGTGATTTGATATTTTTATACCTTACAATTTGATGACCCCACTAATTCCAATAATCATGTCACCATGTAAACTTATCACAATATTATTGACTATATTCCTCTTTCCCTTTTCACTCATAATTTTTCTTTTGTATAAGAACAGCAAAATCTTGGGATACGCTGCATGACAATCAAGAGCATTTGAGGATAAGATATTTATACTTTTATATTTTATATTCCCTCTCTTCAGGAACTTTTAAATTTGCTACAAGAAATTTTAAATTTGCTACAAATTTTTCCTGCAAATCTTAATAAATGATTATTTTTTCATTCATTTAGTAAATACTTCTTGTGAATCATTTCTGTATAAAATGTAATACCATACTCAGGTGATTTCTGTCAACACAGATAACATTTACTGGGAATGCAAATATTCCAAATGTCTTCTCTCTGACTTAACAGACCTACAATGCCAGCCTCCTCTTACCCTTTCAAGGATAATAGTCTAAGTTTCAGATTTTCTGAAACTGTTGTTCATTCCCCTAAACAATTTTACCTAATTCTGAAAACTTGAATCATAATAGTAGACTCAACTGTGAATATCAAAGACAATGAAGTTCATTTTACAAATAGAGGCAGCAACTTAATTCTCTTTTGATCTCTAGACCATCACAGAGTTCAGAATGTAAGGTAAATATTTAATAAGTATGTTTTTATGAAAGACATAGATAACTATGTGGATTATATCTAACCTTTAGAGAGTGAATTTACTGAGACTGAAGATGAAGTTTTCATTTTCACTGGTTCTCTGTATAATCTGCCAAGTACAAAATTGTTGATTAAACTACAACTATATCTAAACATCCCTTGCCTTTGCTTTGATCCAGCAAATATTTTAATTATACTCCTTGTCTCTATTGTTACTTCTATTCCACCAGAAGAGATGCAGGATCCTCATTCGGATCTCCTTAGTTTAGATAGTGTAGACAACCAGGTTCAGCAATGGAGGTGTGAGATAGTGCAGATAAGAGAGCAACAAAGGGCTTAAAGGAAAAGCCTGTTTCCCAAATCTGTGGATCATGGACAGGCCAATGAGACATACGTAGAAAAGCATTATAGCACAGAGGTGGGAGACACAAGTGTTGAGGGCTTTGAGGTGCTCAGCCTGGAGGCAATGGATAGCACTGTGTGGACGATCAGACCATAAAGAGGACAATGAGCACTGCATCCACATTCAGCATGGGAGCACTGAAGAAGGCCATAGGCACTGTGGGCACGGCCAGCTTCATGACATCTGGATGCAGCAGTAAGAGTGGGAAAATTCTCTATAAGTAATATGTGAAAGGCCTCTAATGAAAAGAGTAAATGTGAAAATAAACTATGGATATTACAAGCAAAGAGAAACTCTGAGAAAGAATCAAGGATGTGTTAGGAATGAAAAACCACCACACAAAAAATGAAGAATGTCTTTGATGAGCTCATAAATAGACATAAAGAATAAATCTACTTGAAAGTTAGTCAATAGAAATTTCCCAAACTGAAGTTCAAAGAGGAGAAAAAGAATTAAAAACACGACCAGAACATTCAAGAACTATGGAACAATATGCAAGTGTATAATATATAAGTAATTTGATTATCAGAAGAGGAAAAAGAGAACAAACCAAAAAGAATATATGAAATATAATGGATGAGAACTTTCCATTATTATGACTGAAACCAAACCACAGATCAGAAATCTGTTTCAACACCAAGAAGGAATAATAGCAAAATAAATATATCCAGTAAAATGTATTCAACTTGAAGAAACCGAAGGCAAAGAAAATTTTGAAAGAATCCACTGTTGTGGAGGGAACACTTACCATATAGGAACTAAGATAAGAATTACACAACTTCTCAGACATAATGTAAGCAAGGAAAGTAGAATGAAATTTTAAATTTTAAAGAAAAAATCACTAACCTAGAATTTCATATGCAGTGAGAATATTCTTCATATCTTAAGGAGAATGCAGGTGCAGATTTTATCAAACCAAAAAGGAAAAAGAAAAAAAAAAGCAATTCACACACACATGCAAGCTAGCCAACCTGCCCACAATGAAATATTAAAGAAGTCCTTCCGACAGAAGGAGTATTATTTGTCAGAAATGTGGCTCTCCATTATAAAAGGAAGAGTGTCAAAGAAGAAATAAATAGAGGTAAAATAAAGTCTTATTTCTTTAATTTTAATTGATCTAAAAAACCTTTTTACTTAAAGCAATAAAAGGAAGAATGTTTTGTGTGATTATAGCCAATGAATAAGTGAAACAAAAATCACAGTATCACAAAGGATATTAGGGGAATCAGGAATACTTTTTTTTTTTTAATCAGGTGCCTGCATTACATGTGAGTAGTATAGAGATAGGACGTTTGAAAGTAGATTGAGACTATTCAAAAGGTATGTTGTAAAGTAAAGGGTAACCTTAAAAAAACAAAAATATATAATTGCTACACTGGGAGATAATAAAATTATACAAAATGCTCTATTAAAATTAGTGAAGGCATAAAAATAAGGTGGAATACTCTAGAAATGAAAGTAAGAAGTGCTTATGGGCTTGATTCTAATATATCTGAAATTACCTAAACATTTATCTTAGCTAGAAGTTTTGCTCAAAAATGTAATCCACTCATTCAATCTATCTTATATTCAGCAAATACAAACCAAATACCTAATATATGGAAAGCACTACATTCAGGAAAGGGGATGCAAGGTTATCAAGAGAGAAAGAATACATTTCCTCATGGGGATTAAATTTAGTGGGTATTTTCAAAAATACTTCTAATATCACTGAATTCCAAACATCACCCTATTTGCCTAATTCTTTCTCCTAACCCCTAGGCAAAGCACTGTATTTATTTTTATACATTTGTAAAGTTTCTAGTTATTCTTTAGAGTTTCTTTTGTTAGAATAACAGTTACCTTCTCAAGTCTTAAATGATACTAGCCTTTCTCCTGAAATGGAGGCCATACCTTGGTTATATAACAAGGGTCTATAACAAGAGTATTTAACATGGTAGATATTGAATAAAACTTTAATGAAAAATCAATAACTAAGTTTATGGTTAATTCTTCCCATGAGTGGGAACTTCACGTGGAAGATGATACTGCCTCTGACATTCTTCTCATTATGGGGCTCCCTTTATGTTCACTGTTTCATTAAACAACTATGAGTAAAGTTTCTTCTGCCTTTTCTCTCTCTACAGAAGAATCAATGACCCTGAGTATCTCGGATGCCAGCCCCGCCTGACCGGAAAAGGCGCAATCCTCAATCGAATCTGTTTGGTCTTAATGGTGTAAACCACTGGATTGAGCACCGGAGGTGTGAGAAAGTGAAGATAGGAAGCAGTACACGGCTGCATGGGGAAGCCCACTTCCCAAATCTGTGGATCATGGATAGGCCAATCATAGGTGTATAGAATAACAGCACAGCACAGATGTGGGAGACACAAGTATTGAGGGCTTTGAGGCGCTCAGCCTTGGAGGCAATGGACAGCACTGTGTGGAAAATCAGCCCGTAGGAGAGGACAATGAGCACTGCGTCCATACCCAACGTGGAGAGCACTACGAAGAGGCCATAGGCACTGTTGATGTGGGTGTCGGCACAGGCCAGCTTCATGACATCTGGGTGCAAACAGTAGGAGTGGGAAAGCTGGTGATTGCGGCAGTAAGGCAGCTTCTTCAGCATGATGGGGGCTGGGATGTGGAGACTGATGCTGCGCACCATGATAGCCAGGCCCAGGCTGGCAATCCGGGGACTTGTGAGGATGGTGCCATAGCGCAGAGGGTTGCTGATAGCAACCACACGGTCAAAGGCCATGGTCAGCAGCACGGAGGACTCCATGATGGAGAAGGTGTGGATGAAGAAGAGCTGGGCCAGGCACACGTCCACCTCCACCTTCTTGAGACCTAGCATGTAGACAGTGAGCATGGTGGGCAGAGTGGAGGCAGACAAGCCCAGGTCGGTCACTGCCAGCATCGATAGAAAATAGTACATGGGCTGGTGTAGGGAGGGCTCTGACTTCACCACCCACAGGATCAGGCTGTTCCCTGCCAGAGATGCCACATACACAGCGCACAAAGGAATGGAGAGCAAGGAATACATAGCCTCAAGGCCTGGGAGGCCTGTTAAGAAGAAAGAGGTACTTGTGTGGTTGGAGTCTGACATGATGACCTGGAAGGACAGAACTCCAGTCAGAAGTGCAATTATAGGCCCTAGAATTTGAGTTGCTGTGTCAGACCTTGTTCTATAACCCAAGACATTGCAAAGACTCCCCAAAATGTTTCTAAAATAACCATGGCCTTGTGATTTGCCCAAGTATTTCGCCTAATTCATAGATAAGATACCCTTAAAAAATAAGTGAGTTTGAATTATTAAGAGAAATCTTATGGTAAACCTGTCTCAGGAGTCACACAATAAAATTTACCCCCAAATCAGGATTTGAAACACAGCTCTTAAAAGGGCCTAAGACAGTATTGTTTCCATTCTACATTCTACATTTTGAAGAATGAACTCCAGCTTTCAGGGCAGTTAATATGTCTGATCTGGAGCCAGAAGCAAGGTTCCTCACTCCCAGTAAGTTTCTCCTTCTCACTGCCTTTCGATATAGTTATTCCTACCATGTGGTGAATATGACAATTTTGCAGAAAGACATCTTTTTCCATAATTAAAATAAATTTTAAAAGTCCCTTAACTTGTTAGTCCACCTATGTGAACACACAAATACAACATTTCACACAATTTAAAATGCCAAGCTAGGGCAATAATAGACATTTATCCAAATATGATTCATTCTCTAATGAAACTGTGCATGTAGAACAGTAAATAGAATGATTCCTAACTAATAGATTATTGAACAGACAATTTAAAGCTTCTTGGTAACTATTAAACATACTGATGAGAATGTAAAAGCTAAAACAAGACATTTATTTGTCAAAGAGTCAGAACTTAGATTCACTTATAAAGTAAATTCTGGAGAAATAAAGGAATCTTGGATTAGATCTTGTTTTTCCAGTGTTTTTTTCTCTTGAACTTTGGCCACTGATTCACTTCCTGCCATCTCAACCATATCCCTATATTTAATCCATTTGGAGTTTCATTTTCTGAGAACACAGTGAAAGAGAACTCAATTTAAAAGCTTTTTTACCTTCCCTTCTAATTGTAAACAAAGGAAGATTTCTGGAGTTTTCAGAAATACAAAACATTAAAGAATAATACCAAAAAGGAAGACTTAATTTTGAGAAATCTCATTTAATCATATATTTGGAGAGTTTTTTTTTCCCAGATAACATTGATTTTCTCTTTATTTTACCACCTTTCTTCTCATATGTCTTGTGGAATACAATTCAGCATTCCTCCCTCTTTGAAAAGTAGGTCCACATAGTAAGGAATTCTTCCATTTTTTCATTCTACTGCTAAAAATGTGCAAAAATAATTTATTACTTTTGTATTTCAAGAAAATATTTTATGAAACCTTTTAACATATACCATTTTAAAGCATTTCAACCCACAATTATTAGGAACCCAAGTATATAACTTTGCTAACATTAATTATATGGATGGTAAAAGGAGTGTTCAGGATTTAAAACAATTTTGTCTGACTGCATTTTACTCTGGTTATTATTGTTTATAGCTGAAGACAAATGTCAGCTATCATTGAACAGAATAAAGATACAAACTTTATCCTTAAATCAAAGTAAATTCAAAACTCCCATGAATTTCTATATTTTAAAAATGTCCTACATAATGGCCACTTCTGATTTTCCTCTGTATTCTACTTTATTACCTCCAGATTAGATACCTGCATTTTCATTCAATAAATAAACTGTTCTAGATGCAGGAAATAGAACTATGAAAAAAATAATAATGTCCCAAAATAAGAAAAGCATCAGTCAATATTATTTCAAATATGTAAAAAAATGTGGAAAGAGAAGATGTGTGTGTGTGTGTGTGTTTTTAAGATTGAAAGTTTAGATAATAGTTCTCTGAGAAGGGAACAATTGGAGAAAAAGCAAACAGGAAGAAGGAGCAAGACAGTTGTAGATATGTGGGTGCATGAGTGAGTGAGTGATTTGTAGGGAAGGTATAGTGTTGCTTCAGGACACAAGTTAACCAGGATATAGGTATCTGTTATAGCTGGAATTGTGATATAAATGAGTTAAGAAAACAGAAACAATTTCTATATCCAACATAATTATTTAAGAAAACTGCATCGTACCTGACCTGGGGGCAGGAGTAATTCTCTTCTGTGCTGAATATGTATCTAGTGGCTCTGAAAGTGTGGACCTTGGGCATCAGCAGTGGCATCAGCAGCTCAAGAGAACTTGTAATAAATACAAATCATTAGGTCCCACTCCAAACTTACTGAATCAAGGTTTCTTGGATTGAAGCCCAGCATTTGGTTTTTTAGCAAACTGTTCAGGTGATTCAAATGCAAACTAAAGTGTGAGAATCACTGCACACATAGGTAGGTATAGTATTGCCGTGTAAAAAGATAAGTCCAATAATGCTGTTGAAGGCCCGCTAAAGCAAGGAAGTGGAAGAGAAGCAAAGCTTGTGAATTAAGAGAAAAAGGACACCCTTAGACAAAGAAAGAAACCTTGCTCCTCAGTGCTAAGCTCTGAAATGGGACAAGCAACAATGCTCAGACACAAACACAGATTCTATCACTGGGATATTCCTAATAATCTCACCACAAATCATTAAAGGCCAAAGCATATGACAATTACAATAAATAATGATACTCTGTTTTTCCTTATAATTTATTGTGCAAAGTAAAAAAATTGTTGATAAGGTAACCTGAATGTTAGCTAAATTTTGCTACTATGAAGAGTTGGACAAGTTGTATTACCCCTTCTATGTTTACATTTATAAACTTCTATTCAGTTACTGAAAGATGGAGCAAATGTGAAATAAGGTGAAGAAATGTTTGAGGACATTGACCGGGAAGAACTGTACATTGAAATCAAATGTCTGAATGATCCGTATCTGAATTTTCCAGCCTACATTCACCCTGCGTTGTCATAGGTTTTTTTTTTTTTTTAATTAGAGAAAAATCTTTCACATTTCTTTAACAAACTGAAAGACCCCTCACTTTACCTACCAATTTTAAATGCAGATATACAAGCTCAATAAATGTCTGTAGTGTAAGCAGTCAGACCTCCTGACCTTATTTCACTTATTGTTTGAGAAAGTAGATCTATTAAAATAAAAGCACCAAGATATTTACATATGTAAAGAATATTAGTTTTGTACATATCGCTCTAAGCTGACTGCCTGAAAGAAGAGTTTCATGAACTTGTGTGTGTGTGTGTGTGTGATGATTTTTCTCATTTTAATTTTTAAGAAATACTTATTGAATAAAAGAATTTAATGTTAAGAAGCAAAAGAATATAGGAGAAAAGGCAAAGTACCTGTTTCTGGACCTGGCTTCAGCACAAAAACACTAAAAGAAAAATATTCAGACAAAACTTGGGCTGAAGCAAAAGCTATTACTCAAAGTGTTAAGAATACATTATAAGCTTCCTTCTTATAGGAATTATGCCTTTTAGTTTGTCAGTAGAATTTCAACCTTATCTAAACCTGTGGCATCATGGAACAAGCAAAATGGAAAACCATGCTGGATATTTATTGTGTATTTTAAAATATTAATTTTCTTCTGCAACCACATTAAGATCTAGATCAAAAGATTTGGGTCAATATGGTGCCATGATAATAATAAGAAATAATAAGAAGATGGGTTTAATCTTCACTAAGGATTATTCTCTCGAACTGTATACATACACTCACATATACCATGCTGATTTCAGTTTTCATATACACTAAAAAATGGGAATGGGTAAATTGTACTAATTTTCATTTCATAGGTTTAATTGATGATAAAATAAGTGGATGTAAGAGTTCCTACATCTTGTAAAGTACTTAGAAAGTAAATAATAATTGTTATCATTTGTTTCTCCTTTAATTTTTTCCCTAAGTTTACTTACCATTCTCAAAATGCAAAGATTTTACAAAGATGAAAATATTTAAAGAGAATTACAGTTCATCCTGATCACCTGGTTTTATCAATTCACATCATCATTTTGTCACTTTTCATCTTGCAAGAAACAGACTGTCTTTTCAAACTATCTTCACAAATGAACAACTCCCCATACCATCTATTCCTCAAACTTTTCCTCATTCAGCTTGTCTCCCTTTGAGGGTCATATAATCCATCTACTTGGAGCTTCAGGTACACCTATATCAGATTGTATATAAGGCAAGGAGGACTTCTGCTGGTGAGTTATTAGCCCATCTCCCAATTGCCCTTTTAATTGGTTTTATCTATTATGACAGCACATTTGAGAAATTCTTCAGCAAATTCATCTAATAGCTCCCAGATGGTACTGAAATGAAAAGCCTCTTTTTCTCTAAATCTTTAATACACTGTCCTTTTTCAGAGTCTTAATTAAAAACATATTATTAACACTGTTTTTAAATGAGCACTAATAAGAATCTTGGCAAATGGCTTTATTCCTTTTGTCTCCAGACCCCATATTATTGGCTCACCCTCCTCCAGGGTACTACTGAAGGGAGTTCACAATGAAGAGCAATTTTACAGCAAAGCAGCCAATTCCTGGACATTATCTCTTGATGAACACATGGGCTTTGGGGCAACAACTGCCTTTAACCATGTCACTGCCAGACAAGTTTTGCAATGGGCTGTAAAGAGACTTCATTGTGACTAGAAATCTTTAAGCTCTGTCCAAGTCTGTCTCAGTTAATGAAGCCCCTTACATTGTAATTAAAAAGTAATTAACTTTAGGAGTACAAGCTTCAACATGAGAAAGACTTGAGTTAAAGATGGTCTCCACTGATCGTTATAAATTGCACAAGTTCTTTGAACCTAACTGTTGATATCTGTAAAATACGATGTTATGACCATTGAGAGGTAATAGATTTACTGTTAACAAAAAATGGCACTGGGATTTAACTGTGTGGGTTCGAGTCTCGACTCTGTAACTTAATATCTTTGAAATTTTAGGCATGCTATTTGACCTTTCACTGACTTTAATTTCCTCATTAGTGAAATTGAAACGGTAAAAGAAACAAATGCACATTACTGTCAAAAGACTAAATGGGATACTCCATTAAAAAAACATAACAATGATTTTATGCTCAGATACTTACCTATTATTTTATTCTTATTATTATTTCATAATAATATTATCAGTATTTAATATAATATAGGCAAGTCACTTACTATTATTCCTAAAAGATCCCACTAACCATTTAATTTTATTATTATTATGTTCATTCAGATGCTGTGGAAAAAAACTTTTTATTGTTGCAACAGTAAAATAAAGGACTTTCCAACTTTGAGGAGATATCTCTGTAGTTAAATAAAAATATCACAAATTAAGCTACAGCATTGTAAACCAAGTTAGGCAGCTCATGCCGTGCAAAAAAATGTAAAATTTTTTGTTTCACAATATAAGTGCAAAACAAACCATAGAACTATTGTTGGTGCTCATTTGTCAACCCCCTGAGTATGAACTCAGGAAAATGGGCCCCCAAAGGTTTATACCTCAATTAAATATGTCATAAAGAAATAGTGAATATAGAATGTATTCCAATGAAGAAACAAATCTAATTATAGGCTAGATATATAAAATGTATCACATTGGAATACAGACAGTGAAGAGTTGTGACTCCTTGCAATAAATGAAAAAGAACTCCATATTCATCCAAGTTTTCTGCCTGACAGAACTTTACAAGCTCATATAGGGAAGTTGACTGCAAATTAGGAATAGCTCTCTCCTTACTGGAGGGTAACAATAGAGAACTGATTTCAGATAGACTATGATGGATCAAAATTTGGGCACCTATTGGATAGGAAGAACTTGTAGAGGAAAGAGTCCTAGAAAACCACTTAGGTGACCACTTGAATTTTTCACCAGATACTAAACTGCAAATTCATAGGTCAAGGCTCCAGAAAGCCTGTCTGAGAACATCTCTGAAGTTAAAGGGTGGATTACAAATTGAATAAAAGATTTTAGAATTCATAGAGTCCTGGGGCACCTTTGGCTTAAAATAAGGGAGAGTGGAAAGATATCTTTGAATACTTTGGACATTTATTTGAAACTCTGGAAAGTCATACCACAGGAGTAGAAGAATGTGATATAAAGCCTGAAATTAAGATTAAATATCATGTGCTACGTTGACATCTGAAACTGAAAAGCCTAACCATGAATTTTTCTGCTCCCACCAGAAATGTCCCACATCCAGTGGAAAAGCCTCCTCACCTGGCTAGGTCCCTGAGTAATCAGACCAGATGCACTCCAACTAATGTGTTTCACTTCCCTACCATCCCATGAAAATGTTCAAACAAGCCAGTCAAATCCTCCTGCAAGAATGAGCGGTAACATCATCTTCCAGTTATTACAGACCTGTCCCCTGCAGCCCTAACTCATTCACTCTGTTCCTAAGTGCAACTCCCCATGTATCCCTTGCCTAGTATGCAGTGTCTTCCTTCCCCAGTCTGTGAGTACCAATGACTAACAAACTGCTCTCAGTTTTATCTTTCAGTGTAAAGTGCTGTGCTTTAGTCCATTCCTATAACCCTAGGGTGGGAATTCTCCCCTCACCTATGGGGTGAATAGAAGGTGATTCAAAAAGAATACTATAACTCAAGAGTAAGAGCTGGTAAGCACTTTCTCTAATAAAGCCTAAAACCAAGATGTAGAAACATCAACATGATTCTGCAATACATTAACTGTATTGCAAAATCAAATCAGACTCTCTTTTTATAAGATAATATGACTCAATTTCTCAAAAAGAAAAATAATATCTACAATGCCCACAGGCATATAAAAAAATAGACAAAAAAAGAAAAAGAAAAAGAAAAATAGAAGTCAGCAAATAGCCAATAGAATGAGATCCAGGGTGAACTGAAATTCTGGAATTAGAAGAAAAAAGCACTAAAATAGCTTTTTAAAAATATTTAAAAAATATATATGGACATATTGTCATGTGTATATAGTAAATTATTTATTGTAAAATAAGAAATAATATTTAATAGTTTTAAAGTGGTATAAAAAATCCTTGTAATTTATAATTATAATCTAGTAAATTTTTCTTCACAATTAAAGAAATAAAGATATTTCAGATGAGCAAAGTTGCACTAGAAAAGAATGTTAAAGTTTTTCAGGATGAAAGGAAATGATACCAGATATAAATTTGTCCCTATGCTAAGGAATACAGAGTACCACATGCAGTAAATATAAAGGTAAATATAATTTTTATAACTTAATAATTTATTTACATAGCATTTTACTATATAATACAAGTCATGGTATATCTATAAAGTGAAACATTATTCAACAATAAAAGGAAAAATGTATGAACCACATGGATGAATCTCAATTTAATCACTCTGAGAAAAAAAGCCAGACCAAAAGCAATAAATAAATAAGCAAACAAACAAATAAATAAATAAACAAGCATAGAATTTATGAATACCCTTACGTAAGGTATAAGAAGATATAAACTAATTTGTAGTAATAAAATTATGTCAATGTTTGAGACAAGTTGAGTGGAGAAAAGTACCTGGAAAGAAGTATAAAAGGGGAACAGGAAATTTTGGGGAGTAACAGATATGTTCATTATGTTGAGTGTGATGATGACTTCATGAGTGTATATGTGTGTGTGTGTGTGTGTGTGTGTCAAATTTATCAAATTGTAGTCCAATTTCTTTCAATTTATTATATGTCAAGTATGTCTCAATAAAGCTGTTAAAATTAAAATATGGGTAAAATAGACATGAGTGAATTATTATATCATGAAGAGGGTTATCTAAGCTACAGAGTGTGGTAGAATGGTAACAAAGGTATTTTCAGTTCCTTGATAATAAATCTGTATGTGTGTGGTTGGGGTAGAGGAGGGGTATCGAAGGAGGAAGAGCATTGGGTATTGTAGGCAGAGTTACAAGATTAACTAATAATCAGATGCCAGAATCTATAAAGTGTTCATGTGAATTTCAACAATTTTTGTGTTTGGAATGCAGAATCTATAGAGAGATGAGATCAGATGAACTGTTAGAGGAGGTCATTAAAGAGGGTGTGACTGCTGGTTAATCCATGAACTGAACATGGGCAAGCAGAGGCTCCTCAGCCTTTAACCTGCCCTTGGAGAGTGCATCTGTCCACCATTTCCAACATGGGAACTAGTTTTCAAGGACACATATTGCCTTGAGAGAGCAATATATTTGAGACCATCTGGATAGTATATGTGACTGAAGCCAGCTAAGGTCTCTATCTAAACATTTAAGGGTCTGGAGGGCAAGTGCTGAAATCTATTCATCACATAGTCACCCAAGACAAGCCTCATATGAAAGTTCCCTTTTTAAACCTGTCACCTACCAATCTGGATGCTCTGCCTCTTTCTTTGCTCTTTCCTTACCCTCCATGAAAGGGAGCCAATTTATGAGTTGACATCAAAAAAGGCTTTATTTGCCATGCTTAAATATTTTATCTTTCTAGTCTCCCTTTAAAATTCATCACTTCAAAGCAACGTCTCTCGAAATTCTCCTTTGTGTCCTCCCTCTAAGCTATGCTGTCTGCCTTCAAAACACCTGTGACTTACTGGAGAATTATATGCTTACAAGTCTCTTTCCCCTAACAATTAAACTTTTCACATAAAGTAAACAATATTCTATTTTGTTTTCTGTATACTTTAAATAGGAGGTAGCCCAGCATAGTTGAATAAATATGATTTAAATGAATGGCTGTAGGGGAGAAATCAAATATTAATAATATATTTTCTCCTTTCCACCATAACATTGCAAATAACTTTACATACAATCTGATACAAATTTTTAGCACTTAAGTATTAACTTAACTGTTACTGTTTATATTTTTAATAGAGCAATTTAATCAGAGAAGTTAGCTGAAGATTTAGTTCAGAAAGAAAAAGATCATGTCCAGGCGAACAAATCAATCTCTCTAGTTTTAACTTGTTTATGTAAGCTTAGTCAATTCTCATAAAAATGGACTTCCAAGGTGTCTATTTTCCTTAGATTTTTAAATACAGTTTAAATTATGTAGGGAAAAATTGAGTTGCATGAGGCATCTACCATTGAAAAATTATAGCATCTCAGTGTAGTTTATGAGGGCACAGGATATTTGATATATCTATTAAGAAGTGAGAAGCAGTTCTTTAATTCATTCAAAGGGCTAGATCATGTTGATGTACAAAGAAGAAGGAAAATATATTTTTATTTCACATACTTGACAAATTTTCAGAAAGTACAATCAAGTGGGACCTTTTTGAGCTTAATTTTGTAGGATTTTAGGTTTTTAGTTGAAAGATATCTTAAATGTCATTGAACTCTACTCTTCTAATCTGTTTACTTTTACATGTAAATGATACTCTCTCAAAAGGCTGTCAGTTTCCCTTATAATAATTTTAGGTTTTTCAAGCTGATACTGACTTTTGCAGAATGAGAATTATGGCATTTCTAATTGACAAAAGACTGTTCTGATGTCTGGGGAAATACCATAATGTATTCAGTTAGTACTTTTTGATAATTAATATTTTGATAGATCAGATGAAAAATACACTCTACCTTCTCTCTGGGATGTCTTCAGTAAGCAGGCTGACTATCACAATCAATATTTTATCCCTGTGGCTCAGAATTTTGGGGGGTGAAGCATCTTCAGAATGCGGACTCTAATCTCTTTAGTTTTGACACTGTAGACAATTGGATTGAGCATTGGAGGTACAAGAAAGTGCAGATAGGAGAGAAGCATATATACCTGAGCTGGTAGTTTCTTTTTCCAAAAGCGATGGATCATGGACAGGCTGACTAGAGGGGTATAAAATAGTAGTACAGCACAGATGTGGGAAATGCAGGTGTTGAAGGCTTTGAGCCGCTCAGCATTGGAAGCAATGCTCAGTACTGTCTTCAGGATCAGCACATAGGAGAGGAGAATGAGCACAGCATCGGCCCCCAATGTAGAAAGCATGACAAATAGCCCAAAGCCACTGTTCACAAGAGTGCTGGAACTGGCCAGCCTTAGAACATCAGGGTGCACACAATAAGAATGAGACAAAGCATTCAAAGCCTGGAATTTTAGTCTTCTGAGGAGCAGAGTCAGAGGCAGATGAAGGGCAACACTACGGGTCACAATGGCCAGCCCGATGGCCCTAATACGCTTGTTTGTGAGAATGGTAGAATAGCTTAAGGGCTCTCGGATAGCCACATAGCGGTCAAAAGCCATAGCCAGCAGCACGGCTGATTCAATGACTGAGAAAGTATGGATAAAGAAGAGTTGCATAAAGCAGGTTGCATGTCCCACCTTCCTCTGGCTCAGGAGAAAAACTGTGGCCATTGAAGGCAGTGTAGAAGCTGAGAGACCCAGGTCAGCCATTGAAAGCATAGAAAGAAAGAGGTACATAGGTGTGTGTAGGCTGGGCACAGACTTGATAATGTACATTATGGTGATGTTGCCCAGCAAAGAGAGAACATAGGTAGAGCAGATAGGAATAGCTGTCCAGCAATGAGCAGCCTCCAGTCCTGGGAGATCCATCAGTATGAAGAAGAAGCTGCTGGCATTACTGTTGCTAGGAATTGCCATAATTCTGGGAAGGACTGGCCTAGAAAATTATAAAGAAAGCAAGAGTTATTATTTTACAAAATTTTTCTGTCATTTCCTCCTACATGGATTTCATGGCCTATAACTATAGAATAATATTCCCTTTCCTCTTCTCATAGTACTGAATCCCATCCCTTTAGCTGCTGCCTCTCTTCTTGGTGATTAGCCTTAGTTTTCCAAAGCATATCTGGGTCATTCAGGTACAGAGAATTTCTTCCTCATTTGGAAGTGTTTTAAGTTTTGAAAAATGCAAAGTGAAACTCTGTATTGAGAGCAGTGTCCATGTGCATAAGCTAGCTTAGTTTTAGTACCAGAATACAGAGTTCTAAAGAAACCTAGATAATTTTATTTAATGGTTGCTTGGGAGTTATAAAAATAATTCATAAGAATGTTACTACTTCCTCTGAACTCCTGATACTACTCAATAGATCTTTTGCTTGGAAAGAGATTCAGGAGATTATAAATAGTATCTGTGTCAAAAAGACACCAGGAGGGGTTTGGGTTTGATGTGAATATTTACTTAATTTGAATCCCTTATCAATCTTTATTACAAGGTGCTGTCTACAAAACGTGTGGATAACAGGTACAGCTAGGTCATAGGAAGGTGAACCAGATAATATGTCTAGTCAGAAAGACAATATTTTCAAATGACACCACATATTTACTGAGCTCCTTCTATATACTTCAATGTGGTAATACAATGACTCCTATAACTTGCTTGAGTCTTTGCAACTCCAGTAACTCACTGATGAGCACAGAACACATCTGTAAATTAGTTCATGAGGGCATTGACTGTGGTACAAATAAAATTTCCCAACTGTGAATCCATATCTTGTTCTCTTTGACACTCACCTTTTAAAAGAGTGATCCTGAGAACCTTCAAGAACATTATTAAAGAAAGAAATAAAGTGTGAAATCTGAGTACATAGAGTTCAAAGGAAGCATTGGTCACATATATAAAGTCCAATTGAATGATGATTTCCTCTCTCAACATATTAGGAAAATTCTCTTAACAATGGAGACCTCAACATCTTCTTGGTCCACTCTTTATGTGGCAGCTGTGACCAATAGAATAGTCTTCATTATATTCTAATTCTCTCTCACAAGCTAATTATAGTGCTGTCCTATAAATTCATGAAGAATACTCATAATCTCTATTCCACATGCTAATGCTAATCTAAGGAAAACTCAGAAAAGAAATCTGTGAAGGGTGACCAATGGTGTCAGAATTAAAACAAGCTTAGAAAATAAACAGTAAATCAATATTAGCAGTAAATATAAGATAATTCATAGAGAAATATCAATAATAATGAGCACTTATAAGAAAAAAAAAAGCAGAGGCAGGCTTATTAGCTCTCAGAAATGGTCTATAATAGAAAGAGAACTGGGTTTTTGTGTGGGTATATCCATGAAGACGTGAGGGTGAGTGAGTACTATGACTCATCTATGATGTTCTAATAAAAACTCTCTCTGGATTTTGGTTACAGAGGCAGAGGTGGCCAATGAATAAATTTTGTATCCATCAACCTGCCTCTGATAAATTTTACTTATCACAGTGTGTTTTCAAAAGAAAGGAAAAGCAGCACACACACACCCCAATGTAATAGATTAAAATTTTCATAAATGTAGAAAGCTTACCATTATTTTTTTTAAAAAATTGAAATTCAGCATTCATATTTCTGGGAAAATATTTAACAAACTAGCATGAATAAAATAGCAAATCCATTCCTGAAGCATGACAAGAGTAGGGAAGAAGACAATTTTATGTTCAAAATACATACCTAAAGTAATATGAGACAAGTTGACAATCAATTCACAAATGAGAATAGTCTGGGAGCTATTTGGAAGTCTTTGTTTTGACTCCAAAAAAGAGAACCTGCTGCTCTCAGACTCTTAAGCATAGATATAGCGTATAAATTCAACTCATGTGCCTGAGTCTGTCCACAGATAGGTTTTGAGCTGTATAAGGACCCAGTCACATTTTCCATCTCCCCAAGGAGAATAGATTCCCACAAAATATGAGGCTGGGTGGTAAGAATCAGGGACACTAAAGATGTGGGGAATTACCTGAGACAGAAAGAAAAAAAAAAGTAGTAGTAGGCATTGTATTTTGTGAATGGTATGAATTAATTCTTTCAGCATAATTCAGTGATTATTATGGGTCAGAAACACTGCTGGACTTTTCAGAGAGGTATGACACATACAGCCAAACTCTATGATAAAACATCATTATCCAAAGAACAGCACTTCACCTGATACAGCTGTGGTGATCAGTGATGAAAAGAGAGACAAGTATTTCTAGGAGGCCCAGTCATGGTGATAAGTGTTTAAGGATTCAGTTAATTTAGTCAAGCAGAGGTTAGAAGCATGTATTTCCCTGCCAATTTCTCATTATGCTGTCTACTACTGAGTGTGAGCACAAGGAGGAATTATCCCTCCCACATGAAACTTTGAGAAGATGCTTTCAGTTACAAAGTGGGCAGCAAAATGCTTTTTATTTGAGCTTTGTCAGAAAAAAGAAATCATGAACAAAATTTTCATAATTTTCAAGGCTATCTTATTCAACTCCTGCTAAATTGTCTCTGCAACATCCTTAAAAAGAATGTGAAACTCCATGTCTCAGAAGTCTTTTATCATATGATTTCACTCATATGTGAAATATAAAACTAAAAGTAGCAAACAAACATGACTAACAACACAGAGACTCACGGACATGGACAGTGAATTCGGGTTACCAGGGCAGGGGGTAGGTATAGGTAGGGGTAAGGTGATTCAAGTATTTGGTTTTAGGAGGAAATTTAACTTTGAATGGTGAACATGCAATGCAGTATACATATGATGTATTATTGAACTGTATATTTAAAACCTATTTGATTTTATTAACCAGTGTCACCTCAATAATTTTAATAAAAAAAGTGTACTTCCCAAAATGCACAACTTTCTGAGAAATATTATCTAATATATGTCACACAAATGTAGTTTGACTTGTAGCTTACCTTAAACTCTAAGGGTAAGAATTGAATGATTGTTGCATGAGGAAGGAGACATGAGATATTGTTTCCCATAAACTATAATATATACTGTGTAAGAGAATTAGAGGTGCTACATAGCTCCTATAAGTGTCCTTCCTACCTCAGATGTCATACAGAGTTTGAAACCATATTATCCTAGGATAGCCCATGACTTCTCTTGACTTCCATCCCAAGTACACATGATTTGAGCTAACCTTGCTCTAAGTGTTTCAATCACTCACCAGACTCCAGGGCAGGGACACAGGTTCTATGGATTATGGTGCAGCTGGAGCCTCGTGAGGCTTTCTGACTTGAGCATAATGCTAAGTGAGCAGATTGATAAAACACGGGTTCTGGCTCTCCCTGGAGGCTCACACCCAATCCCGGAGGTCTAGACTTTCAGAGAAGCATCACATGGGCATATATGCTACTCCGTGTGGGTCTTTGCATGAAGCATACAGTCAAAAATGAGCATTTTAAGCTAGAAAATCTTCAAAGAACAATAGTGGTAGTTGTGATCAAAGACCAACCTGTAAATGAAGAGGAACAATGAAAGGCTTAATCAAGTGTGCAACATAATTATGTTTAGGTTTAAAAGCTGCTTTCAGTTCTGTTTGGAGTTGTTTGAGAATGAAGTCAGGGATGACAACTAGCAGAATAGTAAAATAATCTAATTATTAAGGTCTAAACTGAGGCAAGAGTGGTAAAAATGTAAACGTGGAGACTGTTGGGAAAATATTAATAGAGTAAAATGTACAATATTGGTAGATGATTAGAAATTATGAGTGAGAGAATGTAAGAAGCATCCTTGGCATAGTTCATATTTTTGGCTGAAATGAGAAAATGAATGAATATGCCTTTCAGTAATGGACACTACAAAAGTAAGAGCAGGAGGAAGTAGCAGCTGAAAATGGAGCAGGAGATAATCCTGCTAGTGTGTTCTAAGTTCTACATTGGGCTTTTTGAGTTTAAGGTTTCCATGTAGTATACCAAGAGAATTATCCAGGAGCGAGGTGTGAACCTGTCTGCAGTCCAGGAGAGATATTGAGTTCAAGATTAGAGAGGGCAACATTTGCGTTCAGGGGATTGGCACAGGAAGTGAAGCCAGAAAATGCAATGAGCAAAATTAGAGAGATCCAAGAATAATCAGAATAGAGAGGTGTTAGAGAAGCCAGCAAAGTACAGCTATTTAATGGCAAGTGAGTGAGCTGTAAACCGTGTCAATTATTAATGAATCATCAAGTGATGAGGGGACAGGATTTAAAATAGATTGTTTGATTTGGTAATTCAGAGTTCATGGATGAGCTTTGCCCGTGCAGTTTCAATGGCATATTAAAGACAGAGTTTGATTGTAATGGTTTTTAGTTCAATCTAATTACAAGTGAACTGTGTGTTTGAGATTGCATATCTAGGCACCATATAAAGAAAAATAATGAAGCAAACACTACAAAAGTCAGAATATTGTTTTAACGTGGTAGCAATAGTGAGTATGTTCAGGAAAGGCTGCAGAGGAAATTTGAGTGTCAATAATTTACTATTTTTTACTTAGGTGATATTTACACGGATGTTCATTTTATAAAAATTTGTTAAATTGCACATTTATTTCCATGTAGTTTTCTGTATGTACTTTGCATTCCATCACAATAAATTTTAAATTTTAAAAAGATTTGACAAGAGGAAGAAAATTAATGCATGTTATTTTTCAAGTAGCTTAATTATGTGCCAAAGGGAAAAAATAAGTTAAGTATCAAGTGCTGGTCAAGTAAGATTTTATTATATGAAGAGAGAGTCTTAAATAATTTTTTTAGCTAGTAGAGAAGCAGTGACTGGAGAAAATTATTCTAGTTGAACTATAGTAAATTCATTCTTGCTAAGGAAAGTATATTAATTTTCTATTGTTACTAAACAGATTACCACAAACTCAGCGGCTAAAAACAACACAATATTGCTATTTTACAGTTCAGGGATTAAATGTCCAAAATGAGTCTTTCTTACATGGTTAATATCAAGTTATCTGCATGGAAGTTTCTTTCTGGAGGCCCTGAGGAAGAATCTGTTGTTTTGCCTTGTTCAGCTTCTAGAGGGTATTTGCATTCCTTGGCTCATGGCCCCATTTCTGTATCTTCAAAACTATCAACATAGTATCTTCACTCCTTTCTGACTTCCTGTCTTACTCTTACAAGGCCCTGTGACTGCATCAGACCCACTCAAAAAATCCAGGATAATCACCCCATATAAAGATCCTTAACTTAATCACATCTACAAAGTTCCTGTTGCCATGTTAGGTAACATATTCACAGGTTAAAATGAAGCGCTATCTGATAAGCCAACATTCAGCCTCTCACAGAAAGAAATAAAGATATAAGAAGAGTGAAGGATCTTTGGTTGCAAAAGCAGAATATAGGTCAAAAGGAATTTTATGTATCCAGGTAGGGATTAAACTCCAGGGAGGAGATGAGAGTATCATATAAATAGTGTTAGAAGCTATAATGAAATTACTCCAGTAGGTCTCATGTAGAGATTAGGGTTAAGACTAAGGATGTTCTAGGAATCTCTTCAGTCCCATTAACAGTAATGTATAGTGTAGATCAAAAGGCAGGGTTAATTGGAAGAACTGAATTTCTGGAGTACTTTTTTATCTCCTGGACATCAGAGGAGTGTTTATAACAGTTAAAATAATTATATTTAGGCTGTATGTAAGAATATGGATAACCCTCAAAGCTGTATATCGTGACAAAAATATTATTGATTTTTTTGAGAAAGCATTTAAAACAATACCATACATCATATATGAGTTTATTATATATATATATATATATATATATATATATGTATGTATGTATGTATGCATATGTATTAAATATAATGAAATGAGGAAGGAGGAGATAAATAATAAACTTTAATTTGCGTGGTTACTTTTGGAGATTGAGTTTGAGGTATATGATTCAGTGAGATACATAAAAATCTTTGCTGATATTGTAAGTTGTTTTTCTTAACCTCTGACTTAATTGTGGCAAAATATTGTAATTAAATAGAAGTAAAAAAATATGTATACATGTTTATTGCATTATTTTCTTCATCTTTTGTATATTTAAAATATTTTCTAATAATAATATATAAACAAAAGAGAAAAGGAGAATGAGGTGGAGGGCAAAATTGAACATCTCAGATGATATTAAAATAAATTTATTCATATGTGAAAATAGTTTGATCTTCTTTGAATAAAGGAGATTACACTTCTTTTTGGTTGGAAAAAACTTTTATAGCATATTTAGAAATAGATTCTTTTTGTATGTGAAAGCGAAGAGATGTGTAAGTGATAGGAAGAGGACTGTGAACATGTGAAATTACAGTTGTGGATTGTGGGAAAAGCCACCAAGCATTTCAAAAATATTCATTTAGGCACTGAAAGACCAAATGAAACAAAGACCATTATTTTGTAGTCATTACAATATAAAAATTTCATGTTATTTTTAATTAGAACTAAAAGGTACTGGTGTAAGAATAGAAAATATTAAGATGTTTAAATTGATTCCAAAGAAAAACTTAGAGTTGAAAAGCACAACAAAACAAGAAAGGATGAATATCGATAGAGCTTTCTCTGGAGTATGTGTGGTCCATAGTGAATATGAAAGAAAGAACAATGCTGTCATAGAATTAGAGAAGGTGAGGGTTTGAAGAATGGGGACTAGAAATCTCAAGGTCAAAGACCAGAAGCTGTGAAGTCATGGAGTGAGCATGCTTGAAAGATAGAACATTATGATTAAGATTTAGAGTCTGGCACTGTAAATGTTGGTACAAATTTAGGTAGAGATTGTTGATTTTGTAAATTTTATGGCTCTATATCTTTTCAATAGTAACATAGATATTCATTCATTAACTTGTTTCTTTCCTATTGTCCCCTACTTCAACAATATCATCAAGAAAACAAATCACTGTGAAGGTAAGAGCTTTGTTTAATTCATAGTGTATTTCCAGCTCCTTATAAAGTCAAAGATAAAGTAGATATTCACTAAATAACCATCACCCAATTAAGGGTGATACATGTACAGATGATAACAAGAAATATTTTAATCACTCTGTCCAAGATGAACTATAAGACTACAAACCTCTATGACCAAAATATATGAACCATTGGACTAAGAAATAATAAGAATAGTTTATTATTTCTAAATTTTATTAAATAATTTTATTGTTCAATGTATATTTATTCAAAACATAGAATATAAATAGTTATTGAACCTAATATCTCATATAATTAGGAAGAATCAATGGCCAAACAGAATCTTTGTGGGCATTTGAAATATTAGCAAACTCTTTGTTTTATGAAGCATTCATCCTTCATTAGGATAGAGCACATTTATGTTATAAATGTGACTTGAGATTCTCCTGGTCCTTTTTTTATGAAGAGTTTTAGAATTTTGTTTCGTATCTGCTTGGTTTTCACCACATACACAATGGGATTCATCACAGGAGGAATGAGAAAATGCATGTTGGCCATGGTCACATAGATATATGAAGGAAGTTTTGGGCCAAAGCGGTGCAGTATAGACAGGCAGATCATGGGTGTAAAGAAAAGGATCACAGCACAGAGATGGGAAATACAGGTATTGAGAGCCTTCAGGCGGCCACCATAGGATGCAATGCTTAGTACAGTTTTTAGTATCAGAATATATGAAAAGAGAATGAGGAGAAAATCAAGTCCCATAGTGGATAGCAGCACAAATAGTCCAAAGATGCTATTGACCCTAGTGTTGGAGCAGGAGAGCTTTATAATGTCAGGATGCAGGCAGTAGGAATGAGAAAGTACATTGGAGTGACAGAAGCACAGCCTCCTCAAGAGAATAGGAAGGGGCATCTGTATAGTCAAGGTTCTCACAACAATTGCTAAACCTATCTTGATAATTACACTATTGGTGAGAATGGAAGAATAGTGCAATGGACAAGCTATGGCCACATAGCGGTCAAAGGCCATTGCCAGTATGACAGCTGACTCAAAATCCTGGAAGGTGTGGATGAAAAACATTTGGGTGAAACAAGCTGAGAAGGTGAGCTCACGAGCATTCAGCCAGAAGATCCTCAGCATTGTGGGGAACGTGAAGAGGGACAGACCCAGATCAGAGGCAGCTAGCATGGCTAGGAAGAGGTACATAGGCATATGGAGAGTCAGTTCTCGCCAAATAACTGTCATGATGGTCATGTTGCCCACCAAGGTAGTGAAGAACATAGCAGAAAAGGGTATGGACATCCAGATGTGCACAGCCTCCAGCCCAGGTATGCCTGTCACCAGGAAGGTAGAGAATATGGAGTTTGTGCTATTCACATGAAGCATGATGTCATGGTAGCAGGCCTTGCCTAAAATGAAATGCATTGTCCCAGAAACAAATGTTATAATTTGACTCTATATTTTTTACATTCTTGAGTGTATATATTTTGGAATAAATGATTACTGACCTTATGAAAACTTTAATTTGAAACTTATTCTGATTGTGTAATACTCATATATAAAATATGAGTCTTAGAATATACCTATGCTATTGATCAAATTCTTCAGATATGTTAGCTAATTGAAAGGAAAAAAATATCTATTCTCTGCATCTATTAGTTTGACTAGTTCAGATTGGTCATATGTCACATAGTATTTTTGTCTTTCTGCATTTCGTTTATTTTACCTAGCATAATAACCTCCAGATTCATCTATGTTGTTACAAATGACAGGATTTCCTTCTCTTTTAAAGCTGAATAATATTCTATTGTACACATATGCCTCATTTTCTTTATCCATTTACCCATCAATAGACATTCAAACTGTAATTTACCTAGGCCATAAAATTGGTATAAAAATCCCCCTAAGAGCAATTAGGGAGATCATTTTATAAACTGTATAAATGTCTAACCAGTGTACTGTATACTTGAGACTAGTATTAAAATAAAGATTTTAAAAATAAAATAAATAATTTTAAGTAAAATCTTCAATAAAATAATGTAGATTCACATCTTGCCTTATAATTACAATAGCACAATATTACATGAATTTTTTTCTGCCCTGGTCAACAAATGGTACATGTTGGACTAGTGATTAACAACCTAGTTGATCTGCTTTTTCTGCAAAATTATAAGTGCAGGTATTGAAAATAATAATTTCTAAAACTTTATATGCATTTGACATAATAATTCTGTTTCTTTTCTTTAATAATAGACTTTAGGCTTGGTATCTTGGGTACATTTTTACTATTTTGTACCAATTCATTTTTAGTTATATTTTACAATGAAACCAAACAGACGTTAGATATACACTCTTGACATCCATATGCAGTCATCCCACAAACAATAAACCTTTGCTTGAACTAATCATCCCAGTTTCTCACCATCATTCACTAATGTCATTGCTGGTATCTTTTTGTAGATCTTTATAGAGATATACACTTCAAACTCTTCATTACCTGCATATAAGAGTTATGGGAGCATACAGATTCTAGCGTAATTAAATTTTTTGTTTTGGTAATACATAAGTCACTTTAAATTTTCAATGCTAGTGTAGCATGTAAAAGATAAGAGCATAAAAATAACAATAACTTTATAAAACTATCTTAATAGATACAAAATATAGAAAGATGTAATTTGTGATATTGATAATTAAATTTGGAGAGAAGTAAAAGAGTAGAGTTTTTGTATGTGATTGAAATTAAGTTGTATCAATTTAAAATAGATTGTTATAATGATAAGGTATTTTATACAATCTCAATGGTATCACAAAGAAAATATCTACAGAAGATACATAAAATGAAATCTAAAAGGAATCAAAGCATGTCACTTCAAAAAAATAAACAAAACACAAAAGAAATCATCGCCAAGAAAAAGAGGGACAAAATAACTAAAAGAAACCATACACATGAATAAAACAATTAACAATGTGGCAATTAGTAATTACTTTAAATGTAAATGGATCAAACTCCCTTGAGTCTAATTCTTGATAAGGAAAAAATACTAGAAAAAAAAATGAAAATATAAATAATTTCTTCACAGTCTCACCCTTCTTGCCTTCCTATTAAAAATGAAAAGCATAAGGACCCTGCCCACTGCTTTTGCCTTACATCTGTAAAACTATTTAATTTGTCAAAATCTCAATCTATGCAGTTTGGGTGAGACTTTCAGAAGTGATTAAAGTGATTAATCAATATCCTACACACTGTCTAAAATAACAATGAGAAATAAAACTTAGTCTCAGAAGCTTTATGACCACATTTTAAAATTTAGAATTATGCTGGAACAGGGAAGATGGAAGAGGGTATAAAAAACTCACTCTCATTCCATGAAAGCACATCCTGCCTACACTAATCATTGGCCCTATGAGGTTTTATTGACATTTTCAGAATATATATCCTCTGGTCTCAAGTAGTCTTCATACTCAGGGATGGGGCTGAATCATGTCAATGTTCTCATAGGCACAGATAGTTCACCTCTCCAATTCAGGAATACTTCAAGCTCACTTTACGCAGTTCAGTGTCATTGTCTAAACATCTCAGGTTTTGGGGAAAAAAATAGATATAGTTTCATAGAAAGAGACATTCTTAGGATCCCTGGGATTCCTTGTATTACAGGTTAGAGAGCCTTTACTAACTAATTTATCCTAAATCTCCAAAATATGTTCAATTTCAAACCCTATTCAAGTAAATCTTGTTTTTACTCTCACCTGGCATCTTAAGGCAGTATAGTAGCTAAAGACCTTCAGGGGCAACTTTCTCTTCCATGATGACCAAGATCAAAAAATACCTGTGGCCTGATTTGAGTTGCTTTATATGCAGCTTTCCCCTCAAAATAGGAGTCTCCTGGGACTTCATCTCTTCTTGGTCTGGGAATTCTCATTAATTCTTTTAACTTCCTAGTAATGTTCCAAGAATGGCTGGGTAGGGTTTTTTTTTTTTTTTTCATCAGATGAATTGAAAATCAAACCAATCAAGACAGCTTCACATGGTAGACAGCAATAAGTGTTGGCATGAACTCAATTCTGTCCAAAATCAATTTAGAAAATACTTATATATTTTGGGATCATCCACATTTTCTGTAATAGTTTTTGGAAAACCTAAAAAGATTATTTCATCAAAGATTCCTTATAAATTTTAATATTACTTTAATTCATAAATATTTCAGACATGAAACACTATATAGTATATGTAGAAATTACCTCAGTATTCAGAAAGGATAAACTATATTTGCTTTCCTATCATCATTCTTCATCCTCCAACACATCATTACCTTACACAAATACATAGATATGTGGTAGTGACATATTTGCTCTTTCCTAAGTCCCTGACAACCACCATTTTATTTTCTGCTTTGAGTCTGATTATTGTAGATACCTCATATAAGTGGAATTATGCAATATTTGTTCTGTGACTGGATTATTTCACTTAATACAACTTTCTCCAGATTCATCTACGTCATTGTAAAAGACAGACTTCCTTTTTTTAAGGCTGAATAATATTCCATTATATGTATATAATACATTTTCTTTATTCATCTGTCAATAAATATTTAGGTTTCCAAGGAACAACTGAATCAAATAATGAAAATTAGAGGGCTTGGAAAGATCTGTAGTACATTTTTTTTTCATTCCTGTGACAGGTAGTTTGCACAGGGAGTGCAAGTTGATATTTTTCAAGGTTAGTATGGAGCAAGAGAGTGGACTATGAAACTATAGCAGGGTAAAATGCTTCAAAGTCTGGTGTCCTTATGAAAGTTTAGCCTATTTTCTTTTCTTTTCTTTTTTAAAATAATAGCTCCTGGGTTACTGCAAGCTTTTGATCACTTTCCAGAATTCTGAAAAAAATGGTTCTTAAAATCTGATTCTGAAATTTTAAAAAAGTTTATCTTGACAATTTTTGCCAAATTTTTTTGCTTTCATGAGAGGCAAATTTTGAAGGTCTTTATTTCACTATTTTTGATGTCACTCTTTTTATCATTAATGTAATGTGTTTCACTTACTAAATATATGACAAGTTTGGTAAAATATTGTAAATCAATAGAACCAAGTGGGAAATATATGTGTGCATTATTTTCCTCTGTATTTTCAGTTGTATAAAATATTACATTAAACATAATAATAATATGTAAAGAAAAGAGAAAGAGAGAATGGGATAAAAGGCAAGATTAAAAGAGACTCTGATGATATCCGAAATTATCCATTCAAAGATGAAGATAGATAATGTTCTTTAAATAAATAAGATTGCAAATCTTTCTGGGGGGGATTGGAAAAGAGTATTCGATAACTGATCAAGAAATATATAACTGTATAACTAGAAGCAAGAAATGAACCTTAGAGTTATTAATTGTACTTTTAATAAAGAGACAAGATAAGAGCATATGCAAGTAAATTGGGGAGATTTGTGAAAATTTGATGTTGCAGGTGTGTTTTATAGATAAGAGCCATCAGTGGTTTAATGGTTTTATCAATAGAATGCTTGTATTTGGAGATCAGTTAAGCTAGATGACATGAATTTATCCACATACCACTCTAAAAAAAATAATAATACTATTCTAATTAGAACTATAAAGCACAGGTACAAAAGTAGAAAATATAGTTAAATTGATTTCAAGGTTAAGTTTAGAGTTAAAGGGTACAAAAACGTGAAAAAGCATAAATATTTATAGTATTTCCAAGTGAGTATATATATGTGGTTCATAGATAATATGAAAGTAATGAAGTATTGACATTAGGGATAGATAGAAAAATACTCCCTCCCAAAGATGTCTGCATCTTAATCCCCAGAACCTTTGATTATGTTATTTTACATGGCAAAAGAGTCATTACACATGTAATTAAATTAAAGATTTTGAATTGAGTCGGTAATTCTGGATTATTTCTGTGGGTCAATGTAATCACAATAGCTCTTTAAAGGAGGCAGAAGGGTTTGAGTCATAGAAGTAGAAGTAAGAGCAATGTGACCATTAGCCAAAAAATTGAGATAGACTTCAGAAGGTGGAAAAAAATAGAAAAAAAAAAAAAAAAGGCCTATCTTTCTTGAGCTTCCAGAAGGAACACAGACTTTGATTTGACATTTATAATTTCCATTTCTGAACTCCAGATATAAGAAATAAGCTTGTATTATTTGGAGTCACTAAATTTATGTTAAATTGTTACAGCAAACATAGGAAACTTGTAAAATGGTTGTCATAGATTTAGAGAAACATGTATGTTTGAAGAATGGAGACTAGCAATCTCAATGTCAAATCAGGTGCTGCGAAGTCTGAGAATGAGTATACTTGAATGAGAAAGTATAACAATTGATACACTATTTGAGGATTTTACTAATTTTTAAGAATGATGATATTTAGTGCCTGGAAATAAAAATGTTGCTGTGATGAATTTACCTACAGATCATTTACATTGCAGATTTTAAGAAAAGTGGAGAAATGAATAATATGGGATTGCATAAATTATTTAAATTAAAAATTATAATTACTTGTGTATTTATTCATCAGTTTAATAATTTTGAAGGATTTATTTGGACAACATTTTGAGATAGATTGGTGACTAAAACCAAGGCCCAATTATGAATTAAAAATATAGACTGAGTCAGCTTTTTATAGCAATAGAAATTTAAAACATAAAAATCAGTGATATTAATAACATTTCCAATGTGGAATAATGAATTTCTCTATTGTAGACATTTAATATAAATAAGATCATTTAATAGTTCTTATTTATGACTGGCTTATTTCATTCAGCATAAAGTTTTCCAGGTTCATTCATGTTGTAGTATATGTCAGAATTTTATTTACATTTTGATTATTGAATAATATTCCACTTAATGTATATATCACAGGGATATTGTGATTTATAATAAGAAATATAGTCTATGGCCATGCCATCCTGAACATACCTGATCTCATTTGATCTCAGAAGTTAAGCAGAGTTGGGCCTGGCTAGTACTTGGATGGGAGACCACCTAGGAATACTGGATGCTGTAGGCTTAAAAAAAAAAAGAAAAAAAAAATACGTTTATATTTGGTCTCTGTCTCTGTTTCTGGCACAGAGTTCCTATAACTCTTAGAATTTTCTAAGTGAAGAGAGTAGCAAAGATGTTTGCGTTGTTAATGAGGAAATTTTGGGAGTCCCCCTACAGGTGAGGGTTGATTGCAGGGAGAACCAGCCACCTGATTGGAAGGTTGGAACTTTCAGTCCTACCTCCCCCCTTCATCTCCTGGGAAGAGAGAAGGACTTTAGGTTGAATTAATCACCAATGGCCAATGATTTCATCAATCATCTTATGTAATAAAACCTCCATAAAAATCCAAAAGGACAGGGTTTGGAGAACTTCCAGGTTAGTGAACATAAGGAGATTTGGGAAGAATACGATGCCTGGAAAAGACATGAAGCTCTATGTCCCTTACCGTGTACCTTGTTCCCTGTATAATTTTCATCTGGATGTTTTTGAATTATATCTTTTTATAATAAACCAGTAATCTAGTAAGTAAAATGTTTCTCTGAGTTCTGTGAGTGGTTCTAGCAAATTACTTGAACCCAAAGAGGGGGTCATGGAAACCTCTGATTTATAGTCAGTTTGGTCAGAAGCACAGGTAACAACCTGGACTTACAACTGATCTGAGGTGGAAGGTAGTCTTGTGAGACTGAGACTTTACCTTCAGAATCTGATGCTATCTTCGGGCAGGCGGTGTCAGAACTGAGTTGAATGAAGGTGTAATCTTGGACACCTTGTTCAAATCTGAGAACTGCTTGCTCTTGTGGGTAAGCTCTCCAACTAGCACATACCTGTTGGAATTAGGTCCAAGAACCCTTTCAACCACAAATTGTTTAGTACTCATTGGTTGTTGGACATTTGTGATGTTGCCACCATTCTGTTATTGAGAATCTGGATGCAGTGAACATTCACATGAGTGTCTGTTTGAGTTCCTGTTTTCAGTTTTTTCAAGTATATACCTAAGAGTCGAATTGCTGGATCTTATGGCTATTCCATGTTTTACTTTTTGAGGAATCATCACATTGTTTTCCACAATGGCTGTACCATTTATATTCTTTCTGACGATATACTAGGATTTTAATATTTCTACATCCTGAAAATTTATCTTTAAGTGACAAACTACAAGTTAGTTTCAAGTTAGTTAAGATTATGAGTCAAATTGGTTAAGTATAAATTTTAACAAGCTTCCTTTCTTGGTTTACTGTTCATTGCCTTAACCTACAATATGAAGGTTCATGTGTTTAAAATATGTAATCAGCCTATATAGCAAAGGTCCTTTGTCTTAACACAATGAACTTTTATGATTTATGTTGATTTTATTAATTCTTGATTATCTAAAAAAAAAAGCAAGTATTTCTTAGGAAAAAGCTGAAGTTCTTTATAATCATGTTACTTTCTGTCTTTATTTTTTAAAAAATTTATTACCCCTTTTAAATAGATAACCAAATATTGTTTCTCAGATTACTGCAATCCTATTCTTAATATTTAAATATTTGGAAGGTTTTGACTTTTGTCTCTCAAAATTTAATCCTAAAAGTAAAATAAAATATAAATGTTCAATTATACCTCAATAATAATAAATAAATAAACTTTCAAAGATACCTTTACTCTTAAACAGTCTAGCCCTGCATAGTTCCAAATTGTTTTAAGAACCTATGGAAAAAATAGATTATGTCTCTATTTGCAATTCCTATCAACATTCCTGTGTTCCATATAAAGATGTGGTATTCTGGCATTCCCTTCAAAGATTCCCTTTGAATAGATTCTCTTTTAAACATCTACTGCCTCACATATGAGTAAACTAAAAACATTTAACATGTTCATTTTATATTTAAATGAGATCATAATTTTACCTTTTTCTACAAATAATCTTTTAATAATAGCTCTTGTGGTTTTCCCAAATATTCTGTATGGCACTCAACATAGAAAATAAATCATTTAGATGGTGATGTTATTGGGAATAAAGCAGGCCATCGCAGATGTAATGTTGATGGTGATAACACTGCAGAAAACAAAACAATGATGGTGATTATAAAGATGATAACATCAATGATAATTAAATGGAAAAATAAAAGTCTTACCAGATTTTCACCTAAAGTTTATTTTTTTTTTGTATTCTGTGTTGTAATAAAAATCAGGAAGAGAATTTTTTTAAAAAAATATTTCAACTGAAGAGCTTTAACTATTTAGCCTGAGGTATATAGAGTGGATAGATAATATATAGTGGCGTTTAATGATGCAGAAGAAGATTTCTTAAAAATATCAAAGTAGCTTGTAAAGGGATTTATTGATAAATAGGAAACCTAATGGTTATGGTAAATACAAGTAAATGATAATAAAGACAGCTGTTTGTTTATGGCACATAGGGAAAGAGAAACAAAGGAAAATGAAGAGTGTTTATATCCTATGATAATATATTCACCTGGGTAAAATACATACCACTGATTGAATAATACAAATATTGTAAACATAGCAGCAGATAATTATATCAAATTTAACTGATACTCCATTTCTAGTAAGGAAAAAGATAATTTCTACTTTGAAGCTAACATAAGATAGATTGGGCATAAACAATTCAATAATCTTTATCAATTTTATTGTTTAACTTCTAGACAGGTAAAAAATATATTACATTATTTTTTCTATGACTTGTTGTTAAGTTAACTAGAATTAAGTATTCCAACTTTATTCCACCTACCTGGATTAGGAATGTCCTAACCTCCTACCTATATCATCTAACTAATAAATGTTGCTTTTAAAGATGTCTCAAACATATTTAGCATGCAGAATAGTTAAAATTCGAGAAAAAGAAACTCTTGCATATGTAGAAAATTTAGACTAATATACTCCTGCATTTAATAAAATTGCTAATAAATTATGGTGATGAATAAACATGGGACAAGGGATATTGAAAAAAGGTGTCTTTTAGAGAACTGAGGAATAACAAAACAAACTATATACAACTTCCAAAATGTGAGGTTAAAAGTAATTTTTGATCTGAAATGTAATCGGATAGAGAAAACTTGCATGATAAATTTAAGCAAAGTCTATAGCTAAAACTAAAAATTATGGCCAGCGCAAACATAAAATAAAATACATTAATCCTTTTACTTTTTCTTTCTTTATGTATACAGAGATGGACCAAGAAAAAAAAAGTTATTTCAGTTTGAAGGGTTGGAATAGTGATCATTACTGTTATAACTATTTCCCCAAAGTTTATAAGTTATAGATGCTGCTCAGTATTCTTCGGTTCCTTTTTTGATGAAGAGTTTTACGATTTTATTTCGTATTTGCTTGGTTTTCACCACATACACAATGCGATTCATCACAGGAGGAATAAGAAAATGCATGTTGGCCATGAGTACATAGATGGCTTTTGGAAGCCTTGGGCCAGCTCAATAAAGTATAGATAGGCAGATCATGGGTGTGAAGAAGAGGGTCACAGCACAGAGATGGGAAATGCAGGTGTTGAGAGCCTTGAGGCGGCCACCATGGGATGCAACGCTTAGTACAGTTTTTAGAATCAACACATAAGAAAGAGAAACAAGAAGAAAAGCAAGTCCCATGTTAGAAAGAACCATAAAAAGTCCAAGGATGCTATTGATCTTAGTGTTGGAGCAGGAGAGCTTTAAGATATCAGGATGCAGACAGTAGGAATGAGAAAGTATATTGGACTGACAGAAGCACAGTCTCCTCAAGAGAATAGGAAGGAGCACTTGTGCAACCATGGCACATATTACAATGGCCAAACCTATCCTGGCAATTACACTATTGGTGAGAATGGAAGAATAGTGCAATGGATGAACTATGGCCACATAGCGGTCAAAGGCCATTGCCAGTATGACAGCTGACTCAAAATCCTGGAAGGTGTGGATGAAAAACATTTGGGTGAAACAAGCTGAGAAGGTGAGCTCACAAGCATCCAGCCAGAAGATCCTCAGCATTGTGGGGAAGGTGAAGAGGGACAGACCCAGATCAGAGGCAGCTAACATGACCAGGAAGAGGTACATAGGCACATGGAGGGTCTGTTCTCGCCAGATAACTGTCATGATGATCACGTTGCCCACCAAGGTAATAAAGAACATAGCAGAGAAGGGTATGGACATCCAGATGTGCACAGCCTCCAGCCCAGGTATGCCTGTCACCAGGAAGGTGGAGATTATGGAATTGGTACTGTTGATAGGAAACATGATCCCAGAGCTGCATGCCTTTCCTAGAATGAAATGCATTGTCTCAGACATGGATGTTAAAATTCAACTTGAACATTTAATTGACTACTCATAATACCTCTTATTTAAATTGACTGTGATATGTGTCCAATATAAGATTAAAAGCCGTTTCTTAACAGAGAGTATCTAAGCTTCTAGACTATAAAATAAGACCTTTTTTGATAAAATTCTCCAGATATTGTGACTTATTGATAGGAATTTTTTGAAAGTATCATTGATATTTAATTTACCTGTCATTTAATTGATCTAAATATATTTTTAAATGAAAAATTGTAAAATAAATAATGTGCTTTAAATACATTTCTTTTAAAAATACATGCCACTTTATATCTGTTATTATAATTACTGAGTTTATCATTTCAGGATATTTTTACCACCTTGGTTAACCTTGATAAATATTAGACAGTGCTACTCAAACTGTAGATTATAGGTACATTTTAATATTAATTTTTCTGCAATGAGATGAGTGCAGAAATTGAAGATAAACATTTAGAAACTTTTGCATTAGTGTGACAATATATCTGTCTCTTTAACTTAATACTAATTATTATTAGTGTATAAAAATAAGGTTGTTATTATATTTTGGACGTATTTTTCATTTCTTCTTAAATACTTTTTAGTTATATTTTACAAATAATTCTATTGTGATTTAAAATTTTTTAAATGTACCTTCACTACATAGTTTATGAGGCACTGTTACAGGATAATTCATTGTTGAATGTAAACATGTAATTTTTATTCACTCAAACATGAAAAAGAAAGAAAAAAATGAACAAATTGTTTAATTTTTTAATTTTTGTTTTTGAGCTCTTTTTTATTATAGGCTAATATTTTAAATTTATTTAATAAAATATAGGGATATTTTATACAGTTACTATATATTTGTTTAGAAATACTTCACTTTTAGTAACAATAGCAAAATATTAAACAACAATTTTATTGATTTAATTTAATATGAATTTCAATTTAATATGGATATTGATATTTATTCATCCAAATACTCAATAAAAAATATATTTTTTTCTTTTTGGCTGTTTAAGATTATAGCAAAGATCTAAGAAAACACATCTAGCAACTTATATTGAAGAAATGCAGTCTGTTTATTGTTCAACTATAATGTACAACATGTCAGAGATGAGACAGCTTTCATGGTCTATGTTAACAGTATTTATTTCCAGATTAGTTGTGGATACACTGAGTCTCCTTCTCACAGACAGCAAAGTACACAATTTTTTTCTGAGTCCAACTCTCACCACATTTATGAAACTGAACAGACACTGCATATATACTATTCATACCTTATGGAGTCATTCCCACAAACAGTAATCTTTACAGATATGTGCATATACTAATTGTCCCCATCCTTCACTTATCCTCACTAATGTCATCTGTGGTATTGTTTATGGGCCTTTGTAGAGATGCTCATTTACAAATCTTTGTTCCCTGCATAGAGACTCTAGCTGTGGTGTCCTGAGTATTTTTCAGCTGTTTCTATTCAAATTCTTCCTAAGTCTAATCTTTGGTCAAAGTAAATTAAAAAAAAAAAAAAACTAATTTAAAAATTTAAAAACCTTTCCTCTAGAGCCTCACTGTGTACCCTGGACAAGTCTAGGCAATTTTTCAAAATCTTATTCTGAGTCAATTTGGAGACTCAAAAGCATAATGATAAGAATAAAGCATAAGAATTGAGAAGAAGAAACAAGGATCTTATTCACATGCCCCTGCTTTCATTTTGCAGGTTAGTTAACTTTTCAAAATCTTAATCTGAATCCATTTGGATGTCATTTTTAGAATAATAAGGGATTAACTACAATTCTATAAATTATGTTTTAAATATTAAGAAAATTGGGATTAGCTTCAATCCATTTTTTAAGTCTTGAAATTTGTTGTAAAAAGTAGAGGTGGTGGGAATGAGTCTAGGAAACTCACTCTGTTGGATAAGAGCACATTCAGCTTAGTTTCATCATTGTGCTTTCCCATATTAAGGGTCTGGTGGTATGTCTCTTCTCAAAGTCTTTTCTTTTCACCCATGAGTTTTTAAGCATTTTCAGAATCTATCGTCTTTGGTCTCCCAAAGAATGTTTATGTTCAGGAATGAGGCTGGACTTCATGGTCATTGTTAACACAGGCACGGGCAGTTCTTCACTTCTCTAGTTGAGAAATGCATGAAACCCACTTCTTTTTATTTGATTCAATATCATTGTCCGAATATCTCAGGTTCTTGATGAAAACAAGAGACATTTTCACAGAAACATTTCTAGACTCCTTATAGTCTAGAGTTTCTCTGCTCACTAATTTATACAGTCTCTTTTGTCTTAGTGCTCTTTCAAACCCAGGTAAAGAATGTTTTTTTTATCTTACCTGGCATCTCAAGGCAGAGTGTTTGCTAAGGTCCTAGAGGACCAGCTTTCTCTTCCTTGTCCAAAATCAGGAATTTAAATGACCTGTTTTGAGTGTCTGTATTATTCATGCAGCTATCTCCTGAGCATAGTAATCTCCTGGGAAGTCTCTTTCTCTTCTTGATTCAAAGTCTACCTTTATTTGCTTCCTAGAAAAGCTCTACAAATGATCCAAGTACTAGGTATTTTTTGCATCAGATGAATTGAAAATCACTCATTAATTCTTGGTGTTATAGCCATTCACCACCAAGTTAATTTAAAACGATGTAATATCTACATTTGGGGATTATTCATATTTTTTAATAATATATAATTTTTGATTCTCAAGAAGTTAATTGTATCACATGCATCTGTTCCAGCTCTACTATTGTTTCAATTCATGTCATGTGTTTTAATATGGAAACTTATTGAGTGCATGTAGAAATTATCTTAGAATTCTGAAATGATAAACTATATATGGTTTTTTATCATCATTCCATGCCCTACCACAAACACACCACTCACTTTACACAAACATTTACACATAACTGTATGTCAAGAGACTTTCTATGTAATATAGTTTCAAATAAAAATATGGACATGATCTTTCAGGCTAGCAAAATCCATAGATTTAATAACATTCCAAGAGTGGCCAAATTTCTATGAATTCAGCTAGAAATATTGTGACTGTAGAAGTAAACCCTCCTTCTGATGAGTCATGCTTGGGAATTTGTTTATTTTTACTTTTTCACATATAAAATCACATTTTTCCTCACATCAACCCAGTAAGTTATTGTTAACTTTGAAGAAATTGAAATTCAAGTGAATTAATTTATTTACCTATGTCAGATAATTAATATGAAGGCAGCCTAGAATTCAAAGTTTCAAAGTTCGTTCATTCAGGTCAGCATATTCTCCTTCTATCAAAATAGACTTCAAAATAATATTAATGTTATAATTTGTGTAAGTGTGACTTTTATTGGTAAAGTATCTCCTCTCTGAAACTAAGTATTTATTTTTCTCTTTTATGAAGGAGAAGCATTCACATGACAATTATTTAAGTGCAAATGCAGGTTAATCTATCTCACTGATTCCTCTCAACCTGAGGCTTTCTATACCAATAATAATAGTGTGGAATTGAAGCCATTAATGTATGCAAAATAAAGTACCTTGGGAAATGTATATTATCCAGAAAGGAAAAGTAGCTTGCTATTTTTCTGGATGTTTCTATCATTTTTGTTTGTTTAATTGAAGATAGCCATATCAAAATTTGCATTATAACAATATCTCTTAACTCATTAAATTTTCTTTGTAACTTAGCTGAATTAAAATAGAAAATTTCCTTTCTACTTACAGTTGTGAAGACCCACAGCCTTTGGGAAAAGTATAAGTTAAATGAAGGACTAGAAACAAAAAGAGGATGTTGCCACCGTGTAAGTAATTCCTAAAAAGTGAGAAAGATTCTTAGATGAGATGCTCATATTAAGACAGTTTGATCATATCCAAAAAAAATTCTTATTCTTTATTCTTCTGTTCATATATCAGAGATATATCAAGGCCTAGCACAGAGAAAAAAAAAAATAAATAGTATCTCAATATTTATCCCACAATATACTATTTATTTAAAATATGTATTGAATAATTACATATTAATGTATTAATGATTGTGTATGTACTTTAGACATTACAATGAACAATGACTATACAAAATGGCATTATAGAATTCATAAATAAATTTAACCTCTCAGGGGCCTTTGAGAATATTTGAAAATATATAGAATATTAGAGTTGGACTAGAAAACATTCACCATCCAACTCCAACTTTACTAAATATAAAAATTTCTTCTATTCCTTCCTATCAGTGAAATGGTAAACAGAACTGATCACACCTAAATCGACATAGATTATATCCAGACTATGAACTGAGGATACTTGTATCAGGTTTCTTATTTGTTCAAGAAAATTCTTGCATAAGAAATTAGAGATTCAAATCATATAACATCACCTATCGTCACCATTAAATTCCTGAAAATAAATCTATTCAAATATTATGCTTCTCTGAGAAAGTAAAAACTATTTGATAATAATAGATTTCTTACACAGAAAAACAGCTTAGGGCACTTACTAAACAATAGTTTATTTATCAACACTACCTTCACTTCCCATATCACATTGTCTCCATCAAGTCTAAACTATGGTGCCATAAACTTTATCAATTACCATTTAGTTTCAATTACTGTTTAGCTTCCAGATATGTCAAATCTTTGTTGTAGGATTTTCGGTCAGGACACCAAGGCTATAAGCAGAAAGCAGCATTTATTGATGCAGCACTGGCTCAGCGGATCCTTATACAAAGGCTGAATGCTGATAGTAACATGGTGGCCAGTTTTATACCAACTTGTACTTGCATTCCCACACAGCTATAGATATTCTACAAAAGGAAGAACATAAAGAGAACATTGATTGGTTGCCAGCTTAATTGTTTAAGCGGATTTTCGGATTGCCACATCAGCCAGAGAGTCCTGGGGAAGGATGGGGAGTGCAGTCAGGAACTAACTTGTTGGAGCAGGAAGTGGTCGGGCAGGGTCAGGCTGTCACATCTTCAGTTCGATCCCCAAATCCTATAAATATCCCAACCTGACCACATTTTTTTTTTGAAATGCTACTACTACTAACACTATCTTAAAGTAGTATTCTCTCAGTGTAATTGATAAATTGTGAATCTAATTTATACTTACCTTTCAACCATGGTTCAAGACCCATAACTTTTGAGTCTCTTGCTTAGAGATCTCCATGATGCAACAATGAGGTAAATTTCATGTTGTATCCATGTTCCAATTGCTTTACATTGAGCTCCAAAATACTGAGATCATTTATGTTTTATTATGAATGAAAAACACTTGCTTTTAAGTAATCCTTTCATATTTTACTAGATTAGAAATGTTTCCCTTGGTGTAAATTTGCCTTATTAATAGACACACTTTTGCATGTCTTTCTTTCTGTGATCATTGCTAATTTTTGTAAATATACAAGAAATATATTTTTTAATTAAATTTATTGGGGTGACATTGGTTAATAAAATCATATAGGGTTCAAGTGTACAATTCAATAATATATCATATGTATATTGCATTATGTCTTCACCATCCAAAGCTAAATTTCCTTCTGTCACCATGTATTTGAACTCCTTTACCTGTATGTACCTCTACCTTCTACTCATCCCCTCTGATAACCACTAAACTATTGTCTGGGTCCATGAGTCTCTGTTTGTTTGTCATATTCATTTGCTGCTTTCAGTTATATATCCCACATGTGAGTGAAATCATATGCTTCTCAACTTTTTCTGTCTGACTTATTTTGCTTAGCATGATAATCTTGAGATCTACCTATGTTTTTGTAAATGGTAATATTTTGTCTTTTCTTCTGGCTGAGTAATATTCTATTGTATATATGTATCACCTCTTCTTTATCCAATCTTCTATCTAAGGACACTTCAATTGTTTCCACATCTTGGCCATCATGAATAATACTGCTATGAACATCAGGTACATATACTTTTACAAATAAATGTTTTCAAATTTGGGAATAACACCCAGAAGACAGATTGGTGGGTCACATGGTAATTTTATTCTTAATTTTTTGAGGAACCTCCATACTGTTCTCTATAGTGGCTGTCCCAATTTATATTTTCACAGCATTGTATAAGTGTTCCCTTTCCCCATAACCTCTCCAACACATTATTTGTCCTGTTGATGATAGTCATTCTAATAGGTATGAGGTGGTATCTCATTGTGGTTTTGATTTGCATTGCCCTAGTAGCTAGTGAAGTTCAGCATCTTTTAATATGTTGGCCAGTTGTATGTCTTGTTTGAAGTGTCTGTTCACTCCTCTGCCCATTTTTTTAGTTGAATTGTTTTTCTATTGTTGAGTTTTATGAGTTCTTTCTATATTTTGGATGTTAGCCCCCTTTTTTTTGGAGGCGTTGTTTGCAAATATCTTCTCCCATTCAGATGATTGCCTCTTTGTCTTATTGATTGTATCTTTTCCTGTGCAGAAGATTTTAGTTTGATATAGTCCCATTTATTTATTTTTGTTTTTACTTCCCTTGCTTTTGAGGTCAAACTTATAAAATCCTCTCTAAATCCAAGATCCATGAGTTGTTACATATTTTTATTCTATGCGATTTATTGTTTCAGGACTTATATTCAGGTCTTTGATTCATTTCAAGTTAATTTTGGTACATGGTTACAGCAGTCTTTTTTCATTCTTTTGCATGTGGCTTTCTAATTTTCCTAGCACCATTTATTGAAGAGGCTTTTCTTTCTCCATTTTATGTTTTTGTCATTTTTGTAGAAAATGATTTGCCCATACATATGAGGATTTATTTCTGGACAATCCATTCTATTCCATTGGTTTGTGTGTTTATTTTTCTGTCAATATCATGATGTTTTTGATTATCATGGCTTTGTAGTATAATTTGAAGTCAAGCAGACCAATACCTCTAGACTTGTTCTTTTTTCTCAGGATTGCTCTGGCTATTCAGGGTCTTTTGTGCTTCCATACAAATCTGATGAGTTTTTTGTTCCTCTTTCTTAAAAAATGCCATTGAGATTTTAATGGGGATTGCATTAAATCTGTTTATTGCTTTGAATAAGAAATATTTCATATGGGTGAAAGCACACATAAGTTAGATAAGTCTGTCTTTGAGATATCTCCAAGGACTGATAAAGACAGATGATCTCCACAGTACAGCAGACTTAAAGAACAAAATTTGCCTTGAGTAACCTACCAAAAGCCTTAGGAAAACTCATCTCATAAAATAATAAAAATATTTGCAAATGTACAGGATTGAAGCAATACAAAGTCTATTCTCAGATAATAAAAATTAAATTAAAATCAATAACAGAAAGATACCTATAAATTACTTTAGATATATATAAATTAAACAACACATTTTATAAATAAGCCATTGAGTGAATAGCAAGTCACAAGATAAATTAGAAATATTTTGCATCAAATTAAAATAAAAATACAGTATGCAAATTTACAGGAAAATTATGCTTCAAGGAAAAGTTGCATTATCAAATTCTAACATTTGAGAAAAATAATCACAAATGATCATAAATTTATGAAATAAGTTGACACTTTATAAGACAATAGATAAATTAGGGCAATTTAAGTCCTTTGCAAAAAAAAAAAGAAGTAATCAAGGTAAATATATAAATTATTTTGAGGGCTGTTAATGGATAAGGAAAATTAAAAATTCAAGATCTGTTTTTTTGAAAAATAAATTGTTTAAAATTTATTAACTTGTAGTCAGACTGATGAGAGAGAGGAAATAGGACAGGTAAACAATTATGAAAAAGAAAAGAGTTTAAGATGTGTACTAATTTCAAGAATGTTTAAAATACTGTAATTAAGACAGTGTAGTAATGGTAAAAATTAAAAAAGAATAAAGATTCCAAACTGAGATGCTCACTTTTATGGTCAATTCATTTTTAACAAAGATGGCAGTGTAATTCAATGGAGAATGATCATCTTTATAAAAATTAATTTAAATAGATTATAGACATGAATATGAAATCTAAGATTATAAAATTTCTAGAAGAAAATAAGAGGAAATGATAGTTGCTTTTGTTAGTCAAAACACCAACTTAAAAGTAAAAGAAAATCATAAATTTTACTTCTACCAAATTAAAAATACTTTTTTAATTACACAGTTAAGAAAATGAAATGACAATTCACAGGCCTAGACAAAAGTGTTTGCACAAGACATATCTCCAAAAAAGACATATTCAGAACACATAATAAAATCTCACGACTCAATAATTAGAAAATAAACAATACTGTAAAAAGGGCAAATATTTAAATATTTTACCAAATTAAAGTACTGAGAGGAAATATAATATGAAAAAATATTGACTATTATTAGTCATTAATGAGATGCAAATTAAAACTGATACCTTTTTGTCCCCACACAGTTTTTCAAGTGTCTAAAAATAATATCTCACAATAACTTGGAGCAACTCTCACACTTACATATATTGGTTATGGGAATACAAAATAATATGTTAGATAAAAAATCCCTACTCATAGGTATTTAACCAACTAAATGAAATCTTGGCCACAGATACACCCATTATCTGAATGTTCAACCTGTATTTATAATTGCCACAAATTAAAAACAACAGATATATACGTCAAGTGGTAAATGGGTAAAAAAAATCATGGTGGACCCACATGCTGTAATGCTATTTGATAGTAAGAATTAATGTATTTCCTATATTTGCAACAACATAGATGAATCTATAGAGCATTAATGATAAGTGAAGGAATCAAAACACAATAGCTATATACATACTGTATAATTCCATTTTTGTAACATTCTGGAAAATCAGAAACTATAGAAACAGAAATCAAAGTGTAATTTCCAGGGCCTAGAGTGAGCAGGGAAGAGGCATTCTAAAAGCAGCACAGGGGCCATTTTTGAAGGGATTAAAATATGTGCATTTGGATCTTAGTGATGTTTACATGAAGGTGTACATATTTGTTAAAACTAAGAAATGTGCAACTAAAAATGGTGAGATTTACTATATTTAAGTTATGCTTCTAAAAAAATAAAAGATAAATAGCTATGAATTTTACCATTTAGTAGTCTCCAGAATAATTTTAGATGCAAATATTTTGTTAGAATGGAGGCAAAAAAAGGGACAAGAATATAAAGATATACAATGCTTTTGAGGGCTACATTAAATAAGATCCTGGTTTAGAAGTTTGAATTTAATATGATCCTCAATCAGGTGTCACATGGACTCATATTTTCTAAAATATAATCGGCTTTCCTTTATTTTACAATACAAAAGTAAATGTGGAAAAAAAAAAAAAAAGGTAGACCTGAGCAAAGACTGAATCTAAAATATCCATTTGAATGTTTTGGAATGCCTGGTTAGGCAACTTACAAAAGAACTTGTACAAATGCCCAACAATACATAAAAAAGATTCTTACTTTCACTAATAATCACTATAACAGTATATGTTAAAGAAATAACAATGTACTTTTTTGTCTAGCATGTTAGAAAATTTAAGAAATTGGCAATGTGAAGGAAAAGCAGAAGAATTTTTATACCTCTGTGGATGTAAATTTATTTTACATATTTGACAGGAATTAAATATGTAAAATAAATATACTTTGGGCTGCAATTTAACTTGAGCATCTATTCTATAGAAATATACACACAAGTGCACAAAATAATAAGTAATAAAGATTGTATGATTATTCATATTTATGAAATATAAATAATTTTTTAAAAACAGGGAAACCGTTAATACATTATATTACATTCCTATTATGCAATATTAAGTTTCTCTTTTAAAACTCAGAGGGGTTGTTGTGAGAGTACGCCTTTGAGAAATTTTGAGAGAAAAGCACAAGGTATAGATAGAGTCTGATGTCATCTACTAAATTGATTTAAAATATTTTATTTATTTTCTATTCAGAAAAAAAAAACATTTAGACACAATTTTGTTAATTTTGGAGGAAAGAACTGCTGTTTTTACTCCAAAATTGCAAGAAATAATTTCGTATATTTAAGTTTTGACAAATGCATTTAAATATTTGCTTTAAATGCTTTTAAGTGGTTATTTTATTTGCTAAAAAACACAGCATTTCCTAAACAGTCAGTCTCATCTAAACATAGTTTCAATTTGTAGACATTCACTCCAACTTGCCTTTGATACAATAAAGAAAGAAATAACTCAGACTCACTGGATTTCAATAAAATGAAAGCTTTTGGTTTCTACTGTACAAAAAGATACTTACTTTAAGGTGTATAATATCTAAGATTTTCTCCGTCTTTTCTCAGATCCCTTGGGGCGAAAATAAATCTCAGCAGGGCTTTGCCTGCACCCGGGAGACTTTCTTCTTGGTTTGTAAAACACCTTTAAACTGCCAAGCCCTTGAAGACTCGATTTCTCCACACTGAGTTGTGAAGTCTTATGTTTTACAGGGAAAAATAAGCCTGCTGACAGACACAACTGAAAGTGAGAAAGCCCTCATCGTACAGTGAGTGAAGTATTTCAGACATTAGTAATAGTAACTACCATTGTAAAACAGAACGCTCATTTACCTAAATTGGTATAATAACTACCAGCTTTTCAGGGTAAAGAAAATGCCAATATTGTTGAGTCAGAAGTGTGTGAGATTTAGAGATTAAATTGTTTAGAAAGCCCTGTTTTTGATAAGTAATGCAGTTTAAAGTTAAATGATTGGTTTAATTTTATTTATTTTTTCTAAGTAATATTTATTGTAGTCATGATGAATTTAAGGAATATCTGTTAGTGCTATATACGTGAATTGTGTTTACATGGCTAGATTTTTAGGGCCCCAAATTTCATGGCCAGTGTTCTTGTTTTGACAGTTTTCCTCTGAGTCCTGAAACCCACTTCTCATGAATATAATTTGCAAACATGACTTGATTTGACTAAATAAGCATGTTCTGTTTTCATGTGCTGAACCAAGGAGAATATCAAATGCTTTTGCAAATTTTTGAGGTTCTTCCCCGCCCCCTTCTCATTAAGGAAAAGAGTTTTCCCCAGCTTAAATGCTGAGTTATTTGCCATCTTTAGATTCTAAGATATTCGAATAATGAAGATTTGTGTTTTTGGAAAACTGTTCATTTAAAACCAAACTTAAATAGTCAGGTAAAAAATATAAAATTTACCTTGATAAAGAACTGTTCTGCTAGTATTTTGAGACTTGATGATAATGCAACTTTTAACCCCATATTAATAATTCTAGATACCATATATTCCTGATCTAATTCTCTTTAAAGTTACTGGGATTTTGCAAATGTTGTTTCTCAATATTCCCAGGTTAAAATGTATGAAGTAATCTACATAGAGATATAAATTTGGTGTCTATCTACGAATCTGACCTCAATACATTACTTTACAGTAACTTTTTAAAGTTGTGGTTTTCATTTGTCAGTATTATAAGCTTTTTTTCTGTTTTCCGTTTAATCCTTCTAAATACTATTAATAGACACAATTACTCACATTTGACAAGGAATGTTAGTTCTCAAAAAGATTAAATGACTCTCTGGATTATATAAGTGTGAAATAACAAAGCCAATTTTTAAAATGTAATAATTAAGTTTCTTGCATAATGCTTATTTCTCACACATGTCTAAATCTCCAGTGATCAGAATCATACCTGTCACAAACAAGGTTCTTATTAAAACACACATAATTGATACATGATGATATAACATAACATAACATAACATAACATAACATAACATAACATAACATAACATAACATAACAAACATCACAGGGGAAATAAAACTTTTTCTTCAGCAGCTGATAGAACTAGGTCTTTCCTTGACCAAAATAAATAGATAGATGATAGATAGATAGATAGATCGATGATAGATAATGGATAGATAGGTGGATGATAGATTTAAAAGACAGGGCTAATAGGTGGATGATAGATTTAAAAGGCAGGGCTAAAATTCAAAGGAATTTTATTCAATTTATTGTTTGAACCATAAGTTTTGGTGAAACAAAATGTTTTTTATGTGATAATTAAGATACATGCATAACAGATACATATATGTGAATGTGTTTATGTATGTGCTTATGTGTAAGTGAAGGATATTTTTATAACAAGGTATGTTATGTGTTTTTAACGTATCTCTGTCAGGGACATTTATCATTTATACATGTATAAAATAGGGCTTTTAGTATATCAATGTGAAAGTGACATTTAAAAATTTTATTTAAGAACATGATTTCTGGTTGGACTTTGAGGGGTAAAATAGACACACACATATACACACATATGTAATGCACTCACTATTATATATTATTAAAACATTATTTAAATATATATTATTTGTATATAATATTTATATTAATTATTCAGTTTGTCTGCTTATAGAAATTCAAGTATGAGGATCAAGAAAATATGTACTGACTTCACCACTGGTAAATAAAGATGTTCTTTAATTAATTTTTCCTAAAATTTTCTTCTTCCTTCCTTCTTCCTCACCCTCCTTTCCTCCCTCTATTCCTTTTTTCCCTTTTTATTTCCCTCTGTATCCCCGTTTGTTCTGTCACTCTTGCTACCTCTGTTTCTTCTATCTGTTTTATTTATCCAACACATATTTAATCTGCTGCTATTGACCTGGAATATTGACTTGGTCAACTGCAACCTTACCTTTTTTTTACAATTTTTTCAAAAATATAAATAATACATGTAAGAGATTTGATAGACATATGTAAGTAGATAGACTGACATATATATATATATAATCTCATTCATATATATAATTTCTTCATATAATGTGATTTTTAATAAATTCATATATAGTTTTAATATGATATTTTAGACTATACAAACAATGAGATTATTTTACAGAAATATTACTATATTTTTTAATGAATAATGTGTTTTCTATTGAAGTTAAATATGGGATTTTATTTGTTTGTTTATTTATTTACTTATTTTTATTATAGTGACATTGGTTAACAAAACCCTATAAATTTCAAGCATACAGTTCAATTCAACAATGATTAAGATAAAGAACAATGGTGAGATTTAATAAGTCATATATAATTGTATTCTGTGTTCACCACCCATAGTTATATTTCTTGCTGTCACCACATATTTGATCCCTTTTTTACTCTAGGGATTGTATTTTTTAATGTCTACTAATTACTTACACATACATTTGTATTGAATTGAATAATACGAAAGCTCGGAAACAAATGCTTATTAAATACTTTCAAGCAGTGTGCTATGTGCTTTCGCTGTCATACACTTAATCCTCACAGTAACATTTAATACAATGTCATTATTACAAATTTAATAAAAACAAAATTGAGATTTAGTGAGATCAAGCACCTTACCTCAATCAGGTCAATTATTCACTTATACAAAAGTGATTTCTTATAATACATAACATTTTCCAGGAAAAAAAAAAATCTCATTGAGAGAAACAAAAAGGCTTATTGTGATCGCAAGCACTTGCAGACTAGTTAAGACAATTAAAAACTTTATGGGTGCAATGATAGAAGCATTAAAAGTACCAAAGAAAGTAGTTTGTTTAATTCTATTTGAAAGGATTAGGGAATATTTTCTAGAAGAGATAAAATCTGAGATTGATTTTTAAGACTGAAGAGAAATTCATTAGTATGTAAGAAGAGGAAAGATCAAATGATTGAGTCAGAAGGCTTGGCTTGAGCAAAGGTACAAAGACATAAAATGATAATAAACAAGGATAAAGGTCCAGGTATCTTCAATATTACTGTAACAAAATGTAGAGCAGAGGGAAGTCATTTAGTATTAGTGATGAGCTTAGAGAAATATGCAGTGTCCAGGTCATAAAAGTCTTGTGTGTCATAATAAGCAAAGGAAGTTAAGTTTATTTGTAGCTTATGGAGAAATATTTAAAAGAATGTAATACAGTGATATTGAAATTTTATAAAGTCAATATGAAAAACATATGAACAATGAATTTATGGAGAAATACTTGAGGTAGAGCTTTTGGAAAAGAAATTGTTAGAGTCTGCTTTAAAGAAACAGTGATTAAGATAAAGAACAAAGGTGAGATTTAATAAGAATAGCCTCTAGTTAAACACCATTTTATGTAGTGAAGCATTATTCTTAATATTTTTTATTAGAACTCTAGGAAGAGTAGATACTAACATTCTCATTTTCCAATAAGGATGTAGGCACCAAGAAATTATTTATTTAACTAGTAAGAAGAGAGCCAAATTTGAATCCAGGCACTCTGGTTCTTGACCCTTTGCTCTTCATAACTGCACTGTCAATGGAAAAATTAACAGACATTAAATACATCTGCCTTATCAGTAATATTTCTAATGAAAACACGAGCAAAAGTTATAAGGATTGGGAAGGGTTAATTTAACTCTTATGTTTAGGGTATATGGTTGAATTCCCTGTGAAATATCTGTGTAGAGATGTCTATAGGTCAGTTGAATATATATTTATAATGAGTATCTGATCAAGTATGGAATTTGGTAATTAACTGAAGCCTTGAGGCTTCAATTTGTCCAAAAATTGTATACGAATCAGAAAAGAAGGAGCAAAGAAGTAAATCAATGAGAAATACAGAAACTATGCTTTTTGTTCAAAGGGAGCTCTAAATTTCTAAGGAAAAAAGATACATGTAGGAAATTAGAGTTCTTTGAAATGGGGGGGGGAAATGAAAAGACAATTTTGAAAAAAATGTTGGAGAGCACATAGAACTTTCTGAAATTTTTTCAGTGTGGTATGTGGACCATTTAGATCAAAGTCCAATAGGTGAATATGTAAAATAAGATAGCCTGGGACTCATCCCAGATAAAATGATTTCTGGTCATGGGAGGCAAGTTATTTTATAAACCACAGTGACATTTCCTTTATGAATGAGTTGAAAGAGGATTTAGGGAAGATATATTGAAGAGACACATTTTGATGAATTACAGATTTAGAATAATTAAAAAACCATTTCTTGGACAAAAAGTTTTTTTGCTCAGTTGTATTGAGGTATAACTTATATACATTAAAATTCATCAATTTTAACAGTAAAATTTGATGAGTTTTAAAAAAATGTATGTAGTCAGTAGTTATGTAGTCAGTACATTGGCCATGGTATGAAACATTTTCACTTCTTAAGAAATTACTTCTTGCTTGTATGTAGACAATCTTTTCACACTCCCCATTCACCTCTGAAAATTGATCAACTATCACTATGACTTCATCTTTTCTAGAATTTTATGTGAAAAAAAAATTTGCTCTTTCGTACTTGCCTTCTTTTACATAGCATGACTGATCCATTCGTCCTGTTGCATCTATCAGTAGTCTTCCTTTTTAACTTAAATTACATGGATCTATCACAGTTTATTCGTGCATTCAGTAGTGAATGTTTATTTGATTTCTTTCCAGTTGTTTGCTATCACAAATAAAGCTGCTGTGACTAACTATGTACATACAAGTCTCTGTATGGACATGTGTTTTTATTCGTCTTGGGCAAATTCTTAGGAGTGAGATTTCTGGGTAATGCTGACTCTATAATAAGGGCATGTGTGACTTTATGAAAAAAATGTCAAACTGTTTTTATTTAAAAAGCCATACCATTTACATCCATATTATATGAGAGTTACAGTTAGTTGTTCCACATCCTCACCAATGCATGGGATTTTCAATCTTTTTAATTCTAGCCAATCAAGTGGTATCTTATTGTATTTCTTATTTATATTTACCTAATAAATAATGATGTCGAGCATCTTTTCATGTGGTTGGTTGCCATTCATATATCAAAAGAAATAATGATGAATTTACAAATATAAATTTTGAGTTCTCCATATCTTAATTTTATAATTCTGTGTATTAACAAACTGTTTACTTAAAAATTGGTTTTTACCTTTCCTGACACATGATTTCTCTTTTGTAGGTCTGCAAGCATCCTGGACTACAGTCCGACCTACATGCTGGCTTTTAATAACACGGCCTCGAACTGGCCCACCTTTTCTTTCATTGGTATTCCTGGCCTGGAGGCTGTACATATATGGATATCCATCCCCTTATGTTGCCTGTATCTTGTAGCCCTTGTGGGTAATGCTCTTCTGCTTTTCCTAATTAGAGCAGAACAGAATCTTCATGAACCTCAGTTCTATTTTCTGGCCATGCTTGCCCTTACTGACCTAGGCCTTTCATTGTCTACAATGCCTACTGTCTTGGGTATCTTCTGGTTTGATATCCGCCTCATTGGCCTGAAAGCCTGCCTAGCCCAAATGTTCTTCATCCACACCCTCTCCTCAGTAGAATCAGGAGTCCTGGTGGCCATGGCATTTGACCGATTGGTAGCTATCTGTGTTCCACTAAGCTATACCAGGATTCTGAACCACTATACCGTTGCCTGCTTTAGTGGAGCTATCCTTATACGAGGTGCTACTCTGCTGGCTCCTCTACCTTTTTTCCTCAGGAACTCTTCTTTCTGTAGGGCCAATATCCTCTCACACTCTTACTGCTACTACCCAGATATACTGAACCTGGTCTGTGGGGATGTCACTTTCAGCAGTGCCTATGGATTGATTTTTGTACTCTTCACATTTTCATTGGATGCTGTCTTCATCCTAGCTTCATACATTAAGATCTTGGGCACTATTATGAAACTGGAAACTCAAGACAGAAACTGGAGATCACTGCATACCTGTGCCTGCCACTTATGCACAGTACTTGTGTTCTACTTGCCCCTCATCAGCTTGGCAGTGCTGCATCGTTATACCCAGGATACTTCCCCAATTCTATATACCACCATGAGTAATGCCTACCTCTTCATGACCCCACTGCTCAACCCTCTGTCTACAGTCTCAAATCCCGGCAGATCCAGGCTGCCCTGCTCAAGCGATTTTGGGTGCAACGTTTCATTGCTGGAGAATGATATCTTCTCTATATCAGAAGGAATAACTGATTAAAACCCAGTTAAGATCTACTATGTGTCAAAAAGTATGGTAGGCATCATGAATTCAAAAATAAAAATACTCAAGTCTTTGCCTCAAGAAGTATGTAGTCTAACAAAGGAGGGAAAAAAGACAGAATACTTAAATAAATCATCATAACTCTAATCATGGATGATGATTATTTGGTAGTGATGAGGAGAAATGGCAATAGATATCCAACTCAAGCTCAGTGTTTTTGGTGTATGAGGTTAATGGAAATCACATTTCCTCCATTGCTAAACTGAGTCTAACTCTGGGCTGTAAAAGATTAATGAGGGGCTGATTTTATAGAGAAATGAAGATGTCACCTGGTTCTTGATTGCCCATGTTAAGTTAAGGCATTAGGGAAACTGTAAGGAACAAAGGACAAAAGGTGAAAAATGAAAAAGGTTATACTTGAGTATTAAATCAATAAATTAATGATTCATGAGTTCATGTTCACATAACTTGATTGAAAATGGGTAGAGTAATAATGTCTGGCTCTACACTATGAGTGTTAATTTAGAGGCATCATTAGTATACATAAAAATTTTATTGTCTGTTCCTGATCTGCAGTGGCAATACTGAACTGACAAATATATCTGATAATCACAATTATAAAATGGGTAAACCTAGCCTGAATTCTTTTGCACATTTGCAAATACACACATATTATGAAAAAATATTTTAAAAGGGAACTTTCAATATGTCTTTGAACTGAAGAATAACTATATTATTCTCTGCCTACTTTTGATATCACCATCTGAGTGAAAGAAGACTTTATTCTTTTGTATTTATCTTTAAATCCTGGCTTTGCCCTGGTACTCTACAATATTTTTGGTTTTTAGTATAATGGTTAATATTTATTGAGTATTTGCTATATGCTAGACATTGTGGTAAACACATTATGTAAATTACTACATTTCTCCTTTCAACATCCTTAAAACATAGATACCATTATGAACTCGTTTTCACTGATGGAGATATTAAGGCACAGAAAGCCTGGGTTACTATGTTCCCTGAATACATACAAGATGAGATGCAGAGTCCCAATTTTAGTTTAATCAGTACATCTTATCTTCAACTAGATGTGAAATCCAATTTAATATACCAGAGGAAATCAAGTATACATTACATAGATGGCCAATTTTAGGTAAATACACTTTGTTATATTTATGCTTTAATCTGTCACTGAATTTTTATGTTAAATGAAGTTTAGCTTGGAATGATTTCAGAGAAACAATCATAAAATATAAACAGATTTACATGAAAAATGTGAAAATAAAACCTCTTGTCTTTTATTTGGAATATGTCCTTCTACAATGCTTTAAATTCCCCCAAGATACAGAATGTCTGTATAACAATATAAATATCTTATTTTTAATCATATTTGAGTCCAATAGCTACATATGGGAGATGCTCATATAGGAAATATTTGTAAAACTATTTGGATTGAAATATGTCTCATAGGTTAAGTGGTGTGAATTTTAGGTATGAAAACCACAAACATAACTTGAAGGTGCAAGAAGCTTTAGAAATACATTTCCTGGTAATATTTAAAACTGGAAGGGGCTCTCATATTTCCAGGAAGGTTGGAATACATAGTTGTTTCTTTTCATGTTTCCATTCTCTCTCTCCATAGTAGGTCTCTTGTGTCCTCTGAGTTTATCCTTAGAGTATGCACCTGAGCACCCACTGAGCAATTCGTACTCCCTCTTCAAACCACTAGATTGATCTCTGTATTCCCTGGAGAAATGAAGAAGTGAATTCCCATTTGTATTCCCAAATGTATTCCCAAAGTATATTGCTTGGCCATAATTACAGAAGATCTGGCCTAGCTGTGCTAAGGAAATGTAGAATTGTTGTGCTGTTACAGAGGCACCTGGAACCTCATTTTACCAGATATTACTATATATCTCTCTAACACTGGTATAAGTTTCATCAGACAGTAGGACAAATTAGTCCTTTTGTACCAAAGGCTGACATATCACCTTAGCTATTTTCAGGCACATATGCTATCTGTGCAATGGGTCAGAGAGGTAACACTACATGAACAGAAAGAGAGAAATTCTGAACTTTGGAACACAAAACAAGTCAAGAATTTATGAGAGAAAGGAAACCTGAGTGTGACTTGGTTTTCGTCCATGATAAAAAAAAAAAAAAGTCAATTATTGATAATTTGTCAGTTAGTATTTCATAATAATTCATTTAATAATATAATTACTTATCAATTATTAATTGATAGTTGCTAAGCTGGCCTGATACCTTAATAGAAAGAAGAGTGAGCTATGTGATTGAGAGATCTCTGCCTTCCAGAATTATCTTCTTATCTAGTGTGTTCAAGAGAGCCAAATTCCACATTATCATTTCATTTCTAGAATTACTTTTTCCCATTTTTTTTTAGTATGAACACTTTTCTCTTGATTCTCATTGACAATTAACATGTCAGTCTGATTTGGTCTAGGGAACATTCCTTTTTTTTTTTCCTTTTGATTAATGTGAAATTCACATACATAAAATTAACCATTTAAAAGTAAGTGTACACTTTAATAGCATTCTGTACATTCCCAGTGTTTATAATCGCCACTTCTATCTAGTTTCAGGATGTATTTATCCCTCTACAATAAAATTTTATACAACCACTAATCTATTTTATGTTTCAATTCACTTACCAGTTCTGAATATGACATATAAATAAAATCATAGAATATGTGACATTTTGTATCTAGTTTCTTTCACTTAGCATAATGTTTCTGAGGCTTGTTCATGTTGTAGCATGAATCAGTACTTCATTTTTATGGCTGAATAATATTCCATTGTGTATATGTACTACAATTTGTTTTTTCCATTCATCTATCGAATGATAAACTATCTTTCAACAGAATGATCAACTTTCATAACATGAACAACTTTTGATTTCTAGCATCTAATGAACACTAAAAGAAACCTTTAGGTCTCCTCTAATTATCAATATTTCACTTATGTTAGTGAATGGTTCTTTGAATAGATAAATAGAAATTCATAAGAACAAGATAATTTTTTTCTCTTGTGTTGACTAATCCTAATTTTATTTTTGCTTTCCAAAAACTGATTGTTAACTGCCTCAACCCTACATCATTACAATTTGAATATTCCAAGTAATTCTTTAAAACAGAAAACAAAATAAAAATACATTTATGTCTCATTGATTTCCACACATAATCTCATTTCACGATGTGGTAAAAATCAACATTTTAGCATAGTCTTCTGAATTCTCAGGTGTTACAGACATTAAGTATAAAGTAGAATTGAGAACACGGTGTTTGGAGGAGTACAGATGTGAGTTTAAGTCCCGGTTCTACAATTACCATATATTTTGGGCATCATGCTCTTACCTCTGCTTTATACTTAATGTCTGCAAAACCTGAGAATTCAGAAGACTATTGCTAAAATGTTGATCTTTACCACATCATGAAATGACATTACATGTGGAGATTAATGAGTAATAAATATCTGAATAAAAGTAAGAATATATACTTCACTCATATACAGATTAATAATCAAAATAATATATCTTTTAATAAGAAAAATATTTGCTGGAATCAGGGAATTCATAGTGTGTCTAATGTAAGTGGATGTGAATAAAATTTAGGTTAAAATATTATAAATAATTAAATAAATGTGGTTAAATGACACCTATATGTTCATATCTTTAAGTTTTATGTAAGCCAAAAAAAGTTAGATTTATCAGAACTTCTGTATTCTTATATATAAAATGTGGTAGTTTTTAATCTAACAATTTTTGATTGCGGAGATAGTAACAATTCACCTAGTATCATTTAACTGTCTCCTTTCCTTTAACATGGAACTACTAAAACTCACCTCTTTTGGTTTAAGAAAAGTTAGTTTGGGTAATGTAATTAAAGTTCAGAGCTTAAGGTAGACATCAATAACTCAATTTTTTCTTCCTTTCTAGAATCAAATATTTTAAAGATATTCCTAACCTGCTTTATAGTTACATTTTAATGTGAAATAATTTCACTTTTACAAGTACAATGTATTACCAATCTCTTAGTTGGTATTTATTAACTTATTTATTAACATATTTATTAACTTATTCATTTATACTTAAAATGTATTTATTGTATACAATATTACAGATATTCCATAAAGTACTGAAGATGTAATAGCAAAGACAACAGACATAGTCCCTAATTATTTAGAAAAGAAGGGTCATTAAACAATAATTATGTTAGCATGTAATAAGAATTGTGATTGTCAATTATCTATGCCAACATACATTAATTCATTTATTATAGAAAAGAATTAGAATTTACTGTGTCACCAAAAAAGGCACAAACCATAGATTTAGGATAAAACACCACAGTGACTCCCCACAACAATCCTTCATTAATTGAGAAAGATAGACATGAAGATGTAAGTAAAATTGTGTTGTATTATAATAAAAATTTTATGGGATATATTGAAGGAAAAAGGAAATGCCAATTCTACAACAATTTCAAAATGTTGAAAACAATAATAATAGAGGAAGTTTTGTTTGAGATTGGTGTAGCATTTGAAGCCAAGCAATTGGTAAAAGCCAAGTCATGTAAAGGCTTGTATACATGTATAAAAATATGTTGAATCATCTAGTTCGAGAAGTGGTACTGTGTAGTTGCAGCTGAAGCTGAAGGAAAGGGGAAGCATAGGAAAATGTAAAGCTGTATAAAACATGTTAATAACTAGGCCTTTATCATACAATTAATTGTAAAACACTTAACTATTTAAACATTTAAATAGAGGAGAGACATAAAAATTATTTCAGTAAGATCTCACATGCAATTTTTGGATGATGAATCGGATCAAGAGAATAACCAAAATAGTACCATTTTCTTGGCAGATGAGAAAAAAAATACCTTAACTCTCATAAAATCATGCCATGAAATAACATAGTTTCCAGGGAAGCAGACAGGTAAAAGGCGAAGAGAGAATTAAGGCATCTTTTTCACTCAGGCCATACTTGATTACTTGAGCCAGTTTTGCCTACCCTTGAATATTTTGTGGACTGCAGACCTTATCTGTTTAGTTTTTAAACTATAAACCAAGGGGTTAAGAACAGGAGTCAAGAAAAGGAAGAGATTGGCCATGGTAACATGGAGAAGAGGAGATGTGAATGTACCAAACCTATGAATTAAAGCCAGCACAATGAGTGGCACATAAAAGATGCAGACAGTAAAAATGTGAGAAACACAAGTATTAAGTGCCTTGAGCTGACCATCTTCTGAGGCAATACCCAGGACTGTTTTAAAGATCAGGATGTATGAAATAACAATGAACACAGAGTCAACTCCAAAGGAGCAGAGGACAAGGGACAATCCATAGATGATGTTGACTCTGATAGGACCACAGGCCAGCTTCATAACATCAGGGTGGTAGCATAACAATGAGATAGAATAACATTCTTGCAGAAGGGCAATCGCTTGAGCAGAATAGGCAAGGGTGCCATCAACACCACACCCCTAATCATGACTGCAAGCCCTATCCCTATAATCCGAGGAGGAGTTAAGATCACAGTGTAGTGCAGTGGGTTGTGAATAGCTACAAATCGATCAAAGGCCATGGCCAGCAGGATGGCTGACTCCATAGAGGAGAAGGTATGGATGAAGAACATCTGTGTTAGGCAAGAGTGAAACTCAATCTCTCTGTTATTCAGGAGGAAGACATTGAGTACTGTAGGTAGAGTTGATAAAGATAGACCCACATCTGTGCCTGCCAGCATGGACAGGAAGATGTACTGTGGCTCATGAAGACTGGAGATGGTTTTGATAACAAAGAGGATGGTGCAGTTCCCTAGAATGGCAATTATATACATGACACACAGTGGGATAGAGATCCATATTTCTACAGCCTCCAGTCCAGGAATGCCTGTTAGAAGAAGAGTGGATGGCTGGAACCAGCTACTGTTTATAAACTCCATAAAGATAAATTTCTTGAGATCCAGCCCAGATCAGCTTCTAAATGTTTCTATTGAAAGAAAAACATAGATTTTAAGATAGGAGGACATAACACATGTAACTCCTCCAGACAGTACTAATCCTAGGCATCTTTACATCAAGGAATTGGTCCTAAGAATGTTTCCAAATTATCTAAATAACCACCTGATGTTAGGGCAACAAACAACCACTATTAAAATATTAGAACTACTAGAGTTCCTTTGTCCTAGAACACGCTAACTATTGATCTAGTGACAATGAAAATTAAGGACATAATTTTGCTTTTTATCCCAGCACATAGAAAAATTTCATTCTCAGAAATCTTTCTATTTTGTAATTTATTTAATTATGTGTGCATCTTCTTTTATTTTTAATTATCATAGCTGAAACTCTGAAAAATATTCCTACGTTTTCTCCACATCAACCTCATCCTTATAAATATTCAGGCATCTGGAAATATGAACTTTTTCCTGTTATTTATACCTGCAGAAATAAAACATAGGATATTTCATAACCCACATAAACCCAAAGTCATTAAAAATTATACAATACAATGTATTGTTACAACTAATTTCCAGGTTGTTTGTTATATTCTTTTTAAATTCTGAAAAAAAAATTAAATTCATTGGAGTGGCTTTAGTTAATAAAATTATATGGACTTCAAGTGTATAATTCAAGTATATTATCTGCGTATTGTACTGTGTGGTCACCATCCCAAATCAAATCTCTTTCTGTCATCATGTATTTGATCCTCTTTACCTTTACCTAACTCCCTCTTCCTCCCTTTCCATCTGGTAACACTAAACTATTGTCTATATCTTTAATTTTTTGTTTGTTTGTCCTGTTTGTTGCTTTTAGTTTTATATTCCACATATGAGTGAAATCATATGGTTTCAACTTTTTCAATATGACATTTCTCTTAGCATGATTATCTCAAGATCCATGATATGTTAAAATTTCAAAATACAAAAAAAATAAAATCAAAGTAGATATTGTCATTACTTTTTGTCTGGTGCTTGAATAGTATCAAATTTAAATAATTTATTGATACAATTGGAAATATAACACAAATTTACATTATGAAATAATAAATACCACTTTTCAGTGAATATCTAAAACCTGGTATAGTTGGAGAAAGAAGTGTTAGAACTTATGTCTTTATCCTACAAAGAAGGGTAGTCTTTTGTTTCAACTAATGAGGGATTATATATGATTAGTTGAATACAGGTTTAAGTATTTTGCATGCAGAAACAATATAATGATGTAACTACTCTTATACCTATGGGATATTTTTGCACTTGTATATGGAGGATAGGAAGAAAAAGAGATAGTATAGCTGACCTGGATAGTATATCTACAGGTGCATAAAATCAGAACACAACAACTTTCATAAAATCATATTATTTAAAAATATGGTAAAAAATAAAAATACCAGAAGTTAATGAAGGATTTCATCTTCTCAGGAAAAAGGCTAGAGACAGGAAAGATTGAAATAAGAGGAAAAAAAAAAAAAAATATATAATATATATATATATATATATATATATATATATATATATATATATATATAGAGAGAGAGAGAGAGAGAGAGAGAGAGAGAGAGAGAGAGAGAGAGAGTCCTCAGCCAAAATTAGAAGTACTATGTATTTTTAAGACCATAAAAATATATTGGTCATGGTGATGAGGAGCACAGCACAGAGAATGCAGTTAGCATTAACATGTTGGCTAGATGGAGGGCCAGGGGAGGGAAGGAGCAATTGAAATAATCCTTTTATGAAATTTATAGATGCCTAACCAATGTATCATATACTTGAAACTAATTTAAATAAAGACCATGTAAATATAAACAAACCAAATTATCTTTTTATGGATGTAAATATGTCTTTGAAAAGTAGATCTGAGATGAATCACAATGTATATATCCCCATCCATTGATACATAAACCCATGCTTGTTCAGTTGTCCATTTACATATTCTTGTCAGTGATTGTCTTCTACATTCTCCTGCATTTTTCATAGTATACCTAGCAAAAAGCATTTTACAAAGTATGTCCTTTAGGTGAGGTACTGAGTTAGCTCCTCTGAAGGAGGGCCATAATAAGGAGAACAACTTCTTAAGGACTTTGAATACTAAACTTTGTATAAACTTTGTATAATTTTTTTAGCTCTATGGCTCTATGTGTAGAGTATCAGAGTCACTCATGTTGAAGAAAACAACAAAAAAGAAAGTCAAGGTTTATAATGGACAGGGATATCCAAACATACCAGACACTACCCATACTCACATTCACTCAGCACATTGCATCCTACCCCACTAATTTCTGACCTACCACAATCCACCATGTACTTTATTTAAATATACACAAATATGTGCACTACAGGTTCACATATATACATATAACTAGCTTTCTTCCTTTTGTTTCAACTATCTTACAGAATTTCTTGGAATTCACTATCCTCTACTTTATACTCATCTTTCTCTTCTATTTTTGGTACTAACCAAATTAATATCACCACCACAAGTATCAATGCTATTATCAACACTACTACAACCATCAATGTTAAACTCAAGTATATACTTAGTTCGTAATGTTGCCTACAATTTTTTAACACTTCTTGTTTCTAGGCCTAGCTTTTTTCAATGAGAATGTCTTTTGTTTCAACTAACAATTTTTTTCTAATCACTCTTTACTCTAGGCAGTTTGGTTGCTTAATTCCACCATATATGATTTAATCATTTCCGCATCATATTTGCACACCTTCTGACGTGATTTCAAATGTGATTATGCTTTATCTCAACTGATAACGATTAAATTCTTTGATTAAGACCAGTCTATATGTAACATTCTATACAATTTTCCCACAACAATTTTATGTTACAAGAATTCTTCCAGCCATTAAATCCCCACAAAATGGACTGCTTTTTTCTTATATTTTTCATTTACTATGTATGATTTCATGTTATCTTTCAACTATTAGCTGAATGATTTCCCCTTACCCATTTTGACTTAAAGTGCCTTTAAGATTGGAATTACACCCTTCACATATCTCACAGTAAAGAAAGTCTAACACTGTTTGGTCATTGAAGGCACATAATAATTTTTGCTTAAACAAATAAATTACTTGTTTAGAGATTCCCACTGTAGCATATAATTGCTAACCCTAGCAAATACTTAAAGCTTACCAGTTATCCAGGCTCTCTTTTAAATTCTAATGTACAAAAAGATTTGGGGGTCATCCTCTCCAATGAGGCTCATTTAGAACTAAAAAGTAAATTCCACTAAATTTGAAAGGGAAGCCAGAAAGATTTACAATCAGATAGAGAATATAAATTCTTGTGTTTATCAACCTGCTCAATTTCTAGTTATTCTTGTGCTGGATTTTTATTTAGCTTTGTTGGATTACCCATCCCAGCCAAAAAGATATTTTACAGGCTATTCTTGGAGCTCCAAAAGAAAATTAAACTATTCCAATTAAATACGTCCTATTTTCAACCTTTAAAAAACTCCTTTTAAGACATATAATTTTTCCAGTCTTACCCCAGAGTCCAAAACAAAACATCGGTCTCTCATATATGTGCTGTGAATTCCCATCAGTTAACCTTGAACTCCATAATACTCTTCTTGGTTCCCCAGTTAGGTTTCTGTACTCTCACCTTCTCCCAACTTTCTTTTCTGTTTCCTTCCTAAGGACACTGAGCTTCCATGACTTTTTTTATGAATCTTGAAAGACTTTTGTTAAGCAATTCCTAAAGATGGTACCATCTCTCTGTTCTTTTAAAGATAATAAATTCAATCATATTTATGTGTTGTGCAATCTCACCATGAAACCAGCCCTCAATGTGACTTGACAAGTGGGTTCAGCAGTACAAGTTCTCTTTTAGTCTCACCTTCCTTGGCTCACACAGAAAACAGATGATTTCTTGTGAGTTGTTAGAAACCTCTTATAGAGGTGTCTGCCAGGCACTAGAGTTACTTATTGCAACAAATAGAGAATCTTAAGTGGAAGCTGCCAGAGGGAGATTATCAAAATATTCCCCTGAGATAGTTTTTCCAATGTGTTGTACATGAGATGTCACAAAAATAAATTATTCAGAAACAAGGGCACACCAAACTTGTTTTTCTCAATACTCCAGAGTCCTTATAATTTCTCACACATTCAAACATGAAACCAGTTGTATCTCTACTGTTCACTATAAAAATGTGATAAGTTCTTCTTTAGTGATTTTTCCTAAGTGACTGTTAAGTATGCAGATGCTGTTTTGATCATTTTAGAAGAAAATCATTTTAAAATGTAATTTTCTTTCTTTTTGAGAAGCTGAAAGTTGGACATCGTTTCTTTCATCGCCATTGTTTGCATGACCATTATCATATTGTTTCACATTATAATGTACTTTTTTGAGAGGTATAAGATTGTTTGTTAGACTGAGTTAGTGTGGCTTCATTAAAAGTTTTAGTTTTCTCCCCTTTGTTTTCTGTAAAGCTGTTAGTTGTAAGTTATTTCTTCATTCCCTTTTAGGTTTTTGTTATGTCTTTCCTGTGACTGTAACTTTTTTCTCTTTTTAAAATTTTAATCTTTATTTCCTTCTTTATCAGGAAGTCTAAGATGGTGTCATTCAACATATCCCTGATCAGTAAAGAACAAATAATGATGGGCACTTCTGCTTCTGGTCAAAATGAAGCAAGAGAGATTGAATTTATCTTTCAGTCCAAAGGAACCAAAATAATTAGACAAAATGCATAAAATAATAGTTTTCAATATAGTGAATATCTGGCAGCAGAGGCCTATAATCCTTGAGTGAAACATACAAAATAAATCCTAAAATTATTTCAGCTCACTGCTTTGAGAGTTTCCAAGCCATGGTGGCAGAAACCCAGACAGAGCCTGTGAACTTCCTGAGTTGAAGAACAGTAGCTGAGAACTAAAGGAGACCAAAGAGTCCAGAGTTCATTGAACAAAGTACTGGAGAAGAGAGAACTACACAGAGTCTTGGAAGTTTGCAGAAGGCCCCTAAGGTTCTGACACCAATTACAATATGGAGAGTAACAGGGTTTCTCACACCACCTAGAAGCAACTTTCCAGCACCAGCTGGGTTATTATAATTTGACTCAATTCCAACACTTTCTAACTGGAAATAGCATTAGATTTCACAGATTAAGGGGTCAGTCTCATATGACCATCCTCCACTTGACGTGCCAGTTGCAAGTCCGTACTTTCACCTGTGCTTCTGACCAACTGGCTATAGATTGGTGGTTCCCATGGGCCCCTCCTAGGGTTTAATTTAGGCACCAATTATAAGTCCAGGTTGTTATTTGTACATCTGACTGACTGGTTATAAACAAGAAGTTTCCACAAACCCCTCCTTGGGTTCAATTAATTTGCTAGAGTGGCCCACAGAACTCAGGAAACCCATTAACTCATTAGATTATCAATTTATTACACAGAATATTAACAGATATGAATTAACAGCCAGATAAAGAGATACATAGGGCAAAGTCCCAGAAAAAGGAGCTTCTTTCTATGGAGTTTGGGGCCCTACGTGGTAGCACACAGTTCTCCAACCTGGAAGCTCTTTGAACCTCTTGTTTATGGGGTTTTAAGAAGGTTTCATTACATAGATTAAGACATTAACTATGGCAATTGATTCAACTCCCAGGCCCTCTAGTCTTCTGGGAAATCAGAAGGTAGAACTCAAAGTCCCATGCCCTATTCATGGTTGGTTTCCCTGGAAACCAGTCCTCATATTTAGGCACTTTCCAAAAATCATCTCATTAACATAAATTCAGTTATAGTGGAAAGAAGTATGTTATGAACAATAAGACATTCGTTTCACTTTATGGTTCTGAAGTGATTTCAAGAGCTGAAGAGATCAAATATTATAACAGAAAATGCTATCATTGCTCTTATCACTTAAGAAATTGCAAGATTTTGGAAGCTGTGAGACTGTAGCCATGGATGAAGACCAAATAAATGAGAAATATATATTTGGTCATCTGAATTAACAAATATATATATATTTCTCATCAATCAAAGTATCACAGCTTCCCTCAAATATTCATCAGAGTACTGATTGGTGCATGTGTGTAAAAAAACTGACCAAGGCCAAAGAAACAATCATAAAAGTTATGAGGAATCAGGACCAATGCTCACACATGGCCTGATATATGCCTGTTCTCATCCAGATTAGAATAAGTCATAGTTCACAGGACATTAGGTTAATAATTTGGAAATATAAGATTCCAGCAGTAGGTAATAATTAGTAATTATTCCCAGGTTAATTGTTGTCTGGTCATGCCTGACAAATCTTAAACACAAGACCTTGAGGATCAAACTGTTTCCAGATGATTTAAATGTGATATTAGCACAAATTTAAGAATATTTGCAAGTGTATAAATACCTGTTTTAGGAATAATTTGCTGTAAATATAAATTATATTTATACTTGACAAGATAAAATTCACTATGTCTGGCATTCAATCAAAAAAAATATACATGTGAAGAAGCAAAAAAATATGACCCTAAATAAAGAGAAAAATCAGTCAATAAAAACTGACTCAGAACTGACATAGATTTTAGAAATAGCAGATAAGGACATTAAAACAGTTGTCAAACTGTATTCCTCATATCAAAAAATTAAGCAGAAACATGGAATACTGAGTCTAAAGTACAGACATGAAGGCAAATGAAGAATTACATTTAATAACCATATATTTGTATTTAGTTTAGGAAATTCTTAAGTGTATAGCAGATTATACCTATGTACCTGGTCTTATACAGAATTAACCCACCCAGGGAATTCCTGGTTCTCACTCACTAGAGGCTAATAAGAACTCCATAATGATAGTCTCTATTAGAACCACTCCAAGATATTAAACTCCATAGGAAAGTATATTTTATTTGTTAGGGCCCTGTAAGTATAAAGAACTTTGTTTAAAAAATGTAATACAAAATCCATGGGCCCACATGAGATATAGTTATTTATCAATGAATATTTAGAATAATGGATAAAATACTTATACATTGTTTATTGTCCAAATCAATGCATGTGAAGTTTCTTGATAGCATTTGGGCTCTATTTCTTTCTGTTCAGTCTCCAGGAACTATCTTTTTTGTTCTATATTATTACACATATACTTGCTAATTTATATCTTTTCCCATGAGAAAAAGGAAAGGTAACGACACAATTACAACTTGTAATTCCATAGCTTTAATGAATTTCTTCATATTAATAAATTATATGCCTTTCTGCCTTTTCGGTTTCCTAAAAGCATTGTGTAATGTTGATTACATCATCAGTCATCCATTGTGTTTCTGGAGTAGATTGGATTCCTGAGTGCAAACCACATATGGGCATCAGAAAAAAACCAAGGTCAGAGTTATGGGACAGGGCAAAAACAAACTCTGTCCAATTATATCCGAATGGTGTTATATAGTGACATATATCTATATTTTTATCTATTACTATCCCTATCTCTATCCCTATCCCTATCTTTCTATATCTATCTATCTATCTATCTATCTATCTATCTATCTATCATCTATCTATCTATCATCTATCTATCTACCATCTATCATCATCCATCATCTATCTTTTTTCTTTTTTACATAAATTTATTTATTTAAATTAGTTTCAAGTATACAGTACATTGGTTAGAGATCTGTATTGTTCATAAATGATTTCCCCAATTGCTCCCTCCCTCCCCCAGCCCTCCACTTAGCCATCATATTAATGCTAACTGCATTCCCTGTGCCCAACTATCAACTACTAATTTATACTTCTTTAATCCTTCACCTCATTTTCCCTGTCTCCCAACCTCCCTCCCCTCTGTCTGCCATCAAATTGTCCACTATATTTTTTAGTCTGTTTTTGATTAGTTTGTTCTTTTTGTTCCTTATATTCCACATATAAGTGAAATCATATAGTGTTTATATATCTTTTCTCTATTTATTCATCTATATCTATCTATCTATCTATCTATCTATCTATCTATCTATCTATCTACCTATCTATCTACCTATCTATCATCTATCTATCTATCATCTATCATCTATAATCTATTATTTGTAAATAACTAAATATATTCATTTCTATACTTATTTATTCCACTCCTTCCAAATTAGTGTTCTTTCTTTTAATCTTACAATTTTGGAAGAGGTGGATGCATAATGGAGTATTGGATCTTTGCCATTTAGTGTAACTATAATCCTTATAGTCCTATGCTATTTGCATAGTAGTTCAATATAAAAATAATAAATTACTTTGAATACCTTCTAAATTCAAACGACTGACTTAATGACTCCATTGGAGAAGCACTTATTTTTTTACTTGATCACTCTAGATATTTATTAATAACAGAATGTTATCTAAGAAGAGCATGAGATTTGGCAATGGGGAACATGCATTTAATTTTCAGCTTTATTATTACTATATGTGCAGGTGAACAAAGTGACTCAGCTTTCTGGACTTCAATTTCCTCATCTAGCCAATGAAAAATTATAATACTGAGAATTTTTGTGAATTTAAAATAAATAATACATCAGAAAATGTTTTTTAAATAATAAATTCTATGGCAATGGAAGTTGATATTTAAAAAGCTTTTTCCACATATACCTACCTCCCTTTCTAGATAATGAGCAGGAGTCAAGGATTTTGTACTCTTTTACATACCTGTATTTGATTGAGATTTAACACAGAAAAATATCTTGAAATATTTAATGGTGAACTGCTCTATTCCCCACGCCCATGGATTTTGTGTACTTTTTAGGTGCAAGTTCCCTCAATAGTAAAAAATTGACCTTCCTGCTCTGACAATTACACTCTCACAAAAATGTATACATTTAATAAGTGGAAATCTCAACAATATATCATAATTCTGTGGTTTTTGTCTTTCAGCGCAGTCTCCACGTGGGCTGCTGCCACTGACAGCTGTTGTTTGATGCCCCAGTACTATCTAAGAATTATGGCCTTTTCACAAGCCTATTTATCCATTCACTGGGTCTTTGCTGGTCTTATGAAAAGGACCAAAAGCTTTGAGGAACAGAGACACATCCTGGATATTCCAATTCTCCTGGATCTTAGGTCTCCTGGGATGGAGAAAGTTATTAAAAAACAACCTCTGAGACAGCATCGAGACCTAGATCAAGGACAGTTAGCCTCTCTCATGAGGCCTCAGGAGGAGGTCTGTAGTTGTGGAATAGAGGAGATAATAAACACGTGGTATTTTATATTGGACAGCAGATGACTGTTGTACTTTGATGGTATCCCATATTTCAGGTTTCAGATTAGATGCACTGCTGGTACAGAGGAAAGGACTTGTGACAAAATTTCTGCCATATATGTCACTGTTAGTGCCTGCCCAGAGCCATGGCTTAAGCTGATCCAAGGTCGAAAGTGGAGGAACTTCTGTGCTTGTGAAATGATATTTGTCAGCTTCTGATTGGAATGTCTGACTGCCTGACCAGATCATCCTCTTTTGAGCCAATGAAGGTTTCACTGAAGAGTGGTGTATGACTCTTGAAAGAGTCCGTCTTTATGAGGAAGAACTAATTCAGAATGTGAAAGTTGGAGTAATTCCAAATGAGAATCAGCAGAAGAAAAGGGCCTGGGGTTTTGTTGGCTTAACTATAGTTGGTCACAGGTAAAATTTCCTATGAGTGAAGAGATATCACTGAGATTTTTTAAAGTTATACTTCACAGGCTTTTGTGTGATTTTCTGTATTAATTTAGCTAGCCAATTAAAACTCTCTTTGGAACAGTTTGCTTCATTTCATCTAAAACGGAAAAGGAGTTAAGACACAATAGGTATAGTGAGTGTGGAAGCCAATTTCACAGGACAGTAAGAGCTGGAATATCAAGAGAATTTCATGGCAGCTTCCAGTTATTGTTATTTATGTTTGAGAGGTTGCTTATCTACCTAATTGGGGCAGGGTAAAATAAGATGGTAAAAAAAGTGGAAAGAATGAAATATGACATAAATCAGAAGTCAAGGGTATGAGAAAGAAGAATACAAATGGTTGGAAAGAAGAAGAAAAAAAATTAAAGGAAGCATTAGTGAAACTTCCTTTTTTGGTAAGTAACATTACACTAGTGAAAGTCTAATATTTTTATTTTAAATCTTACTCTCAATGCAACAATTAGGAAGTGGCACATAATTGTAATAATAATAACACTGGAAACCAAAGGAGAATGTTTGAAGAGATTGCTCACAGGTGGCAAATACAGCAGTGTATTAAAAGCAAGTTTTAGAGCAAGATGATCTGAGTTTGATCTCTGCCTGGTTGGATACTAGCTGTGTAAACTTAGAAAAATTATTCAGCCTACTTGTGCCATAGATTCTTAATTTGTGAAATGGAGATCATACTAGTAACCATTTTGTTGGGTTATTATTATAAGGAAATAGTATCTTGTGAGGATTAAATTATATAAAATGGTATACACAAAATATAGCTCATGATAAATGCTCAAAAAAAAAGTTTAACAATATACATAACACGGGGAATAAAATCTATCCTTTTGATTAAAAGCACAAATGATTGAAGGTTGTCACTGTGATCAAATAGACTCTGTATTGCACATACAGCTAAGGAAGAGATTTAATACTCAGAATTTATCATTTTTTTAATCTAATATGTAGACTTATAATAGAACTGAAATATATCATATAATATGTATAAATATGTTTTTGTCTTTTTTTTTCTTTGAGCTCCAGGTCTGTGATTGAATTTTAGATTTTTGTATTTAGAAAATAACATATCTATGAGTTAGTTTCATTCCAACCTATATGGATGACAGTTCAGAGTGGCAAAACATTTCTAACAAGGTCCCAGTTGGTTGGTGGCATAGCTGAGGCCACAGCTCTGGTAGTGCCTCACGCTTAGTCCCATCCTCTTCCCAGTGTATTATACAAGTTTGAGACTATCTGCCATATTTATTCCTTAGTGGTTCCATGGACATATGATATATTAATAGTTTCAAAACAATTGCATCAACCTTCCCGAAATCCAGCATCTCTTATTCTACTTCTTAGTATTGTTTAGTGGTGTCTCTATTATTTTCAGACAAAATACCTCAAAATATTTTATTGACTTTTATTTGTCCCTCATCTAAGCTATCACCTGGAATTCTCCATTTTATTTATTTATTTTAAACACATTTCTTCACTATTTAATTTTCACTGTCAAAGCCATGTTCTTGAATATGCACTGGTCTGTTGCAAAAGCTTTTCAGAGCAATTCCTGGTAGTTGTTTTCCTTCTCTCAATCCATCTTGCTGTCTTTTAAACTATATTTACTCAAAAAAAATTACTACACTACATATTGAATATATACTCCTAACCATCATGGAACTTAAGAAGTATTGGCAAATAATACAAAATATGTAATAAGAAATTTTATAGGTGTGTAATTGGGAAGCAATAAAATATAAGCATACTGCCCATTAACGTACTTCTCTGAAAAGATGAATCTTAAATTTGATCATATTTATTCTCCTGAAAACCTCGGTAAGTATTAGAGACTTGGTAAAATTATTGAATAATAAATAAATTCTTAGTATAGAACTAAACCATATCCAAAGTCTTTAGCTTGACTTTTAAACCTCTAATCTTCAAGGGACAATCTAGTTGTCCAGGTATATTTCTTAGATCTAAATGTGCTAGATGACTTGATTTTTACAGTGACTTACATTCCTTATTTTAACTTTTAAATTGTTCAGCTTATTCTTTCCGGATTTAGCTTCTTGAAAGCCTAAAGTTTTTGTTTTTGTTTTTGTTTTTTGATTAAGCAGATCTAATGACAACACCTCCATGAATTTTTCCACCATCTCCCTAATTAAAGGTAATGTCTTCTGTGATATACACATGTGATAAGTATCTCCTGTCATTCTCATCCTGATTTGATTTGAGAGGTAGTTATTGTGTCCATGTTTCATGATCCTCACATGGGTAGGGTATTCTTGAAATAGAGGATATTTATGGTTTATATTTGATCCCTTATTTAACATAGTATTGTACACAGAGTGAACTTAAAGACATGTTCATTAACTTAATTCTCGCAGGTGTTTACAACCCTTTTTTTTCTTATTTTGTTATCTATGAGCTGCTTTTTTCTTTTTTCCTCCAGTAATAATATTCAAACTTGAGCAGAAAAGGGAAAAAAAAGGAAGAAAAAGAAACATTTGAAAACAAGCTGAAAGGAATAAGTGCTAGGAAAAAAACATTAAAAGCAAGAGAGAGTGGAAGGCGGAATGAAATGTTTGTGAAATATGAGTGGACACTGCCTGCTGAGTTAGAATGATGTTATACAAGTGCTTGCTTTATACAGTGGTTTAACTGAAACACACGCTTACTGAAACCTTGCAAAGAGGCAACATTGTTCTAATATGCACAACATTAGTACAGCATTGTGCAAAGCCAAGACTGGCTAGACTTCTATTTCTCTTTTTTTCGTTTGATGATGAAAGGCTTCAAATTAAAATATAATCACTAATTTAGTGGTTTTGAGTTCCCAAAGAAGCATACCAGTAGCCTGAATATTTTGTTTCTGGGGCTTCAGGAAATAGTGTCATTAATCATCAGAAATGACCATAAGACAAGGAGGAAAACTATGATGTGCAAGAGCTTATGAGAGACTTTCATGTACAATGTTAAGTCAATAAATATAATATATTGGCCATAATGCCTAGACCTAATTATAAAACCATTAAACGTTTATCATTATTGTTGTTGTCTTTATAATTCCCAGTAGCATTAGCAGCATCGCCTCATAAAACCATGGCGAGTTTCATGTCAATGAAGCCTATCTGGCTTATCATCTTTGAATACTTATTACCAGTTCTTCCTTAAGGCAATAACTTTAATACAATACCAAGTTTCACACTTAATTTGATAAAATAACCTCAGTTATTCTCTTCCACCTCCCCTCTGCCTCCTCTCCCCTCCTTCTCCTTCTTACTTCTTTCTTTCTTCTTTTTTCTTCTTCTTCTCCCTTTTCCTCCTCCTTCTCCTCCTTATTCTTCCTCTTCTCCCTCTCCCTCTCCCTCGCTCCTCATCCTCCTCCTCTCCTTCTTCTTCTTCTTCTTCTTCTTCTTCTTCTTCTTCTTCTCTTCTTCTTCTTCTTCTTCTTCTTCTTCTTCTTCTTCTCTTCTCTTCTTCTTCTTCTTCTTCTTCTTTTCTCTCTCTCTCTCTCTCTCTCTCTCTCTCTCTCTCTCTCTCTCCCTCCCTCCCCACCCACTCCACCTCTTTCTGTTCCAGGGTTCACTATCAGAGGACACAGTAAAAGATGACAACCTCTTCAAATTATACTAACCTTAGAGACATATGGTACACCATGATTGGAATCCCAGGACTGGAAGATGCACACACATGGATCTCCATCCCCATCTGTTCTATGTACATAGTTGCTGTCATAGGCAATGCCCTCTTACTATTCCTGATCTTCACTGAGCGTAGTCTTCATGAACCCATGTACCTTTTCCTCTCTATGTTGGCCCTGGCAGATATCTTTCTCTCCACAGTCACCACACCAAAGATGCTAGCAATCTTCTGGTTCCAAGATGGGGATATATCTTTTGGTAGCTGTGTGTCTCAGATGTTTTTTCTCCACTTTATCTATGTAGCAGAGTCTGCCATATTGCTAGCTATGGCATTTGACCGCTATGTAGCCATCTGTTATCCACTGAGATATACTACCATTCTAACTCCCTCAGTCATTGGGAAAATGGGCATTGCATCTGTGATTAGGAGTCTCTTCATCTGCTTTCCCTTAGTTTTTCTGGTTTATAGGCTTACTTACTGTGGGAGGAACATTATTCGTCACACATACTGTGAACATATGGGTATTGCCAGGTTAGCCTGTGATAGCATCAAAGTCAACATCTACTATGGGGTGATAGTGGCTCTATTTTCCATATGCCTGGATGCGGTGCTTATCATTATCTCTTATGCCCTTATACTCTGTGCTGTGTTTAGAATTCCTTCCCAAGATGCTCGACTTAAGGCTTTGGGTACTTGTGGCTCCCATGTCTGTGTTATCCTACTGTTCTATACCCCAGCCTTTTTTTCATTCTTTGCTCACAGGTTTGGGGCCACAACATACCACTCCATGTACATATTCTTCTTGCCAATCTTTATGTGGTGGTACCACCTGCTGTCAACCCCATCATTTATGGAGTTAAGACCAAGCAAATTCAGAATAAGGTTATCCAGGTCTTTTCTTTGAGCAAGAAATTTTGTTGATGTATACTGAACAGTTTAGTCTTCGTTCTTCTATGTAACTCCACTAACTGAAGAGTACCTAAAATTATGTTGTATATCTTATATCATGCCAGCATTAAGAGAGGATAATAGCAATAAATGTTTGAGTAAATAAAATCGTGTTAAAACCTTACTCTTTTTGCTAATATTCAGGAAAGTATCAGAAGAACACCTTAGATTCTGTGTAATACTGAGTTTTTTCTATAACAGGCTTAAAGTATAATTGATTATGATTATTTCTATATAATTAATTAGGAAATATTAGTTTTAGACATTAGGATACAGTGTAGGTTGGAGACTAAGAAAGCAATCTAAAGTCAGACTGCCAGTAATCAAATTGCTGCTCCACCAGTTCTAAGTATAAAATCTCAAAGAAGTTATTGTATATATGTGTCCATGTTTTTTAATTGAAGAAGTATATATAAAGCACTTATAATAATATCTGAAACATAATAAATATTCAATAAATGTTAATAATCATTTATAAATATAGTAATAAAATTTAGTTTACACATTTGCAGGGTCATATTGGCTTGGGAACTGATTTAAATGTACAATAAAAAAAGCTTAACTTATGCCAAAAACATGTTAACATTCTTTGTAAGTAGAAGTTTCCAAAATTGGAAACATATTACTGTAGAAAAGAGTTAATTGAAACCAGTTTGAACATATACTTTAAAATTTTTAATTCCATGTGTGTGTGTGTGTATATCCTTTTTTTGAATACTATTTTTTTTTTCTTTCACTAGAGTTCTAACGTCATAAGTGGCTTTTGTTAAGAGGGTACCAGCCTAGACAAGGGTATTGAGGAAGGAGGTTTGGGATGTGAAGGACGACCATAAGAGGAGTACTGGAACCACTTCAACATGAGGTGGGGGAGACTGACACAGATAGAAAGAAAAGTAGGGAAGATACATTCTTCAAAGGTCCCAGTTTCAGTTACACATTCTCTGGCCCTCATTCAATGTCAAGGCATGAAAGGATAGAAACCCAGTGTGTTTTCAGAGGGAAACTAAAAGAAGAAAATTAATATCCTATTTTCTGTTTAAATATCTAAGGGAGATTTCCCAGCAAGATATATTTTATGTCAGTGTTTGAGTAAAAAATGACCAATGTGGCATATTCAGTAAGAAAACTGCTTTCCTTCTCCTTCAACAAATGGATCAAGGAGTTCTTTACAGCACTGTTGGGGAACATAAAATCATGGCAAATGTTGACTAGTGAAGTTGTATAAGGAGTGGTCATTGGCTAGAGAAAAAATGATTCTATAGTCAATGGGTCATAAAAATATGTTAGCATCAGGGAAGTAAGAGAAAATGGATCAGGTTTCAGGGCTTGTAAACACACCGAGATAGTGGATGGGTCACTAAGTGGATCAAGAGAAAATGAGTCAAAATTCCAGCAACGGGTTAAGAAAGGATAAAAGTCCCAGACTCAGTGAGAAGGTAAGATGATAATTTTTTCAACAAAGGTCAGCCCCAAGTATTGCAGACTTAGACCAGAGGCTCATCCAGTTCCCTCAACCAATTCCTCAGTGACATGAGGCTTCTCTTTTAATGTAGGTGATAAAGGACTTGTATGGAGGTTGGAGCAAGTGGCAGAGAACTATGGAGAAAAGCAGGAGTCTAGCAGAGAATATCTATCTCCAACTGAAAGAAAATTTATTGAAATAAATTAGGTTATACCACAAAGATATTTTTAAAACTAAAACTTTAATTGACTTTTAAGTGGAAGGTTGGTATTTCAGACAACCATTGACATAGATAATGTTGTTGGAACAAGATAAAACTAAAAAACAAAACAAAACAAAATTCACCACATCTGACTTTTTGAATATAAAGGACAATACCTATTCCACAAGATTTTGGTATATCATAATATTAGCTGACAGAAAAATAATGGTCTATTAAATAATGTTTCAACTGATTAATTTGAAACCTATATTTACATCATCAATACACAATTTAAAATTCTTAACTCCCACCATAACCACCACCAAAAAAATAAATAGAATGAGGAAATAACTGCAATGTAAAATGAAATAGTAATAGCAGTAGTAAAAGTACTGTGAAGCTATATTACTCCACCATTATGTTCTAGTAATTTAAAATCCCATTACCTCAATTCTCACATCTGCAAAATTAAATGATTATGATTTACCTCATAGATTTGCTCTGAAAACTAATAGCAAGAATCATTTCTGGGTGCTTCCATGATGCCTGGCCTATAATAGTCATCTCATGAATATAAAAAAACAAACAAACAAACATTATTTTATGGCTATTATTATTATAATTATTATTATTACTGTGATAGTTATTTTAATAGTAAAAATATAAACACTAAAAATAAACTCTATCAATTTTGAGGAAATGCTTTTATAATCATAGGGTGTGTATGCTTCTAACAGCTTCATTCAAAATCAAAACTATGGAACACTGAAATGCCAATCAATCGATGATTGAATAAATTGGTTGTTTATGATACAATGGAATAGGAATCAACAATAAAAATAAACTGTAGATACAAATAACAACAAGAATGGATTTCAAAAACATTATTGCAAGTGAAAGACTCCAGATGTGAAAGATTACATTATTTATGATTCAATTTGCATGACCTACTCTTATGACAAAAATCAGATTAGTGGTTGCCAGACACAGGGTTATGGGGGAAGAGTGACCACAAAGATGTAAAAAGGTGCTTTTGGGGATGATGAAAATATTATATACTTGATTGTGGTGACAATTACATTACCGTAAATACTTTTCAAGCGCATCAAACTATACATGTACATATAAGCAGAGTGAATTACTATTTGTAATTATACCTCAAAAATAAACTTGCCTTAACTGTATTAAGTAGGTTATATAAATATCATTGTGGTAATAATATTTTGAGGAAATGTATAGATATTAACAGAGTCCAAATATGTGTACTATATTACTATCCATAATTTACTTTGGTGATTTTTCTATTTCTTTTTACATAAATGTTTTATAATGGTTGCATGACCATTTAATAGAGTGTGCATTAAAACACACAGAAAGAAGCTAGGAAAGCTGTCATGTGATTTGAAACTGATACCCAAAAAATTCAAATCCCATGGTCTACTACCTCCTAAAACTAGGATATATTATTTAACCTTTATATGTTTTAAATTTTCAAAGCATATAATAGAAAATGATATCTACCACAGAGTCTTGATGAGTAGGTAAATTATAAACAAATTTATATTACTTGGCCATAGTAACACACTATGCTCTTTTGTTCTTTTTTTTTTTTTTAAACTGGGGCCAAGGATTTAAATGAGATATGGATCATAATAAACATTTTTAAGTGGTTTCCAAGTGTTAGTTGCTACTGGTATCACTTGAATAAACAAACTAATCATAAAAGTTTCTTTTTTTCTACCCTGGCAATTACAGTTGTCTGTATGTCAGTTCAATTACTATTCATAGAATAGAAGTGGGGAAAGAATGTTTGGCTAGTGGGCAAAGAGCATTCAAATTAGATTTTTGTCATTTATTTGTTCCACTACTTTTTAAATTATCCAAATAGTTCAGTATCCCTATGATGCTTACACCATTACATGACCATGTGGCTAAACCAGATAACAGAGATGATAGCTAAACAATAAATAAGAATGTTACCTAGAGTAGTGAAATAGGTGCGGACAGTTGTTGATCCTTTAGTAATTACTTAAAGGATTTTAATCAGTAAAATTTACTTTTTCCATATTGGGTGGACCCCAAAACAATCCTCATTGAAGTGGATATAAGATATAAATTTTAATGGATAATCTGTTTTATATATGAATATGATTCTAAGTCTGTTATATGAGTATTTTATGATTTATAAAATTGATCACAATATAATCCATGTCAGTGTCACTAATATGATGGCTGTGGGAAAAATGGAAAATATTTACGACATGTAAAATATTATACAAATAGAAGTCATTAAATTCATTTTTAATTATTTACTCACTCATCCTTTTGAGCTCCATGAGTTTGCTTTTCACATTTGATTTCAACACTTACATTTCTTTGAAGTAAAACAATCTCTGGACTCTCCTTCGTATTTGCTGGGTCTTGATGCTATAAATAATGGGATTCATCAAGGGTGGGAAAAGGATATAGATGTGGCCCATAAGGACATGAACCAATGGTGAGAGGTGTTTCCCAAAGCGGTGCACCATGGTCAGACCAATGATGGGAATGTAGAAAACTGAAACAGCACAGATGTGAGACACACAGGTCTGCAAGGACTTGATTCTCTCCTCCTGTGATGCGATAGCTAAGACTGCGCGTAAGATCATGACATAGGAGATGAGTATGAGTACTGCATCCAGCAACAAGTTGCTGATCACCAGGGCCAGCCCGTAGATGCTGTTGAAGCGGATGTCTGAACAGGCCATTCGAATTAAGTCCTGGTGCAGGCAGAAAGAATGAGAGAGGATGTGGGGACGGCAGTAATTTAAGAACTTTAGGCGAATGATGACTGGAGGTATGAGTAAAGTACTCCTACATAAGATTACCACCCCGATTTCATGATTTTGTCATTAGTTAAGATGGAGGAGTAGCGTAATGGGTGGCAAATGGCAACATAGCGGTCAAAAGCCATGGCAAGGAGGACAGAGGACTCCATGAAGGACAGACCATGGATAAAATAGGACTGGGCAATGCAGGTGTCCAGGCTGATCTCTTGAATGAATCCCCACAGAATCCCAAGCACTGTACATGTCGTGGACAGCCCCATGCACAGGTCGGTGAAGGCCAGCATTGCCAGGAAGTAGAACATGGGCTGGTGCAGGTTTGGCTCAGTCCGGATCACATGCAGCACCATGCAGTTTCCCAGGAAAATCATAATGTAGATGGAAGAGAAAGGAATGGAGAGCCAGAGATAGTCAACTTCTAGGCCAGGAAAACCAGTGAGAATAAATTTGGAACTGTTAAAGTTTGAGATAAAGATAGCAGACATTAAGATAAAATGGAATTTTCTAGAGAGATGTTGCAAATTAGATCAGTTTGTGAGCCCCTAATTTCTACCAATGTTTGTCTGCTTTTAAGAAGAAAATAAAGTATAATATAATACAATTTCCTTTAGTGTGATAAACTCAAAAAAATAGAGATCTGATTCTTTATCCTTTAGGACAAAAACCTGTTGTCCAGACATAGATTTTCTAGCGTTAGTAACTAACAATGCTTGGAGACTAGAGAGTTTTATTCAGAAATGATAACGTTAGTGGACATATGGGATTTGGACTGGGATTCTGGGAGTATCTGTTAATTCCTAAAGGAAGATAATGTATTATCACAGATGTCTACTGCTGTCATAGCTGGCAGGAGCCTCAAGAAAATATAAAATGTATGAGTAACTTTTCTCTTGAGTACAGTTGTTCCTTTCACTACCCCCAAAGGATCATAACATCCCAAATGAAATGGACTGGTTAAAGTCATCTAACTTTATGGAACATAAAAGTTTAAGTAAGAGAAACTTAAAAAAATGGAATCATTTTACCTTGTTTAGCCCCTCTAGAAAAGATTTACTTTTGTACAATTATTTTAGTTTTCCTTTTTCTTTTCTATACTTCATATTATTATTCTCTATTTTCATGCATCTCTTTATCCTATATGAGATTTCTTCCTTTTCTGACCCTAGCAATACTTTTATCTTTTATATCTTTCTATATAACATAAATGGCGTGCATTTTAAACTGGAAATTATTAATCCAGTATTTGATCTTGGATAATAGCTAAGTATGAAATGACTAGATCATATGGTAAATATTTATTTAAATTTCTAAAATATTGTCAACATGTCTTCCAAAGCAACTGTACTACTGATACTCTAACCAGTGTAAGTGGTGTATGAGAATTAAAGTTCCTTCATATCTTGGCTAACATGAGGTATGATTAGATTTTTTTGTTTGTTTTATTTTGCTTTGCTATTTTAATAGGGATGTAGTGATATATCATTGTGAATTTAATTTGTATTTCCCTTCTGACAAATACTTTTTTGTATTTTCATATTATATATATATATATATATATATATATATAATCTTGGTGAAGTGCTTATTTAAGTAATTTCCCTTTTGTGATATTGTTTTCTTCTGAATGAGTTTGGAAATTTCTTTATCCGTTTTAATTACAAAATCCTTGGCAGATATATAATTTGCAAATTGATATATTCATTTTGTGAATTGTCATTTCTTTCTCTTAACTGTGACCATAAAAAAGCAAAAGTTTTATTTTTTAATTTTGATATAGTTCAATTTTCTCATTTTTAAAGAATTGTGCTATTTTCAGTATATCTACAAACTCATTGTCCAACCCAAGATCACAACATTGTTTTCTCCTAGAAGTTTTACATTTTACCATTAGTTCTATGATCCATTTTAAGTTAATTTTTATATAAGGTGTCAAGATTATTTTTATCTTATAGCACAATTTTCTGAAAAGACTAACCTTTCTCAGTTGAATTTTTTGAACTTTTCCTAAAAATTAGTTAAATATATTGATGTGGTCTATCTAAGCTCTCTATTCTGTTTTATTAATTTATATGTTTATCTTTTCATGAATGCCCCATTGCCTCGATTACTGTTTTTATAAAATGTCTTAAAATTCAGCAGAATGAGTTTTCCAAATTTGTTCTTCTTTACTAAATTTGCTTTGGCTACTATAGATCCTTTTCCTTTACATATAAATATTAGAATATACTTGTCAATACATGCATAAAACTTGCTCAAATATTGGTTGAGATTGTATTTAATCTAAAAATCAAGTTGATGAGAATTGAAATGTCTTCCAACCCATAAAAATGGAACATTCCTGTTTATTTGTTATTCTTTGATGTTTCCATGGGTTTTGTGGAATTTTCCTTGTTCATATTTTGACCAAGTTTTTTTTTCAGATTTAACTCTGAATAGTTAAATATTTTCGTAAATTCATAATTGCATTATTTTTTTTAAATTTCGAAATCATATTGTTAGATTTGTTTTCGGTTCCAACATGTAACGACTTTGGAAGTTATCATTCTCAATTTTACAGCATCAATTAAAACTAAACAAACTAAAAGTCATGACTTTGCTTGAATCCATCGGAGAATTAAAGTCACAAGGTAAACCACCAACCAGAAATACAGAGAGAAAGATGAAGAAAGTGAATGTCAATCCACATCAGCTTGTCTGGAGCAGAGGCTGAGGAAGCCATAAATTGGGAGAAATACTTAGCCAGTATTTTTTATGAATTTCTGAGAGCTCTGGGAACTGTAAGCTCGTGTTGACACTTTATGAACTTTACCTCCAATAATCACCGTCCTCCACACACACACAAAATATTCTCACAGTAAAAAATAAAGAAAACAAAATCATCTGCTCTAGTTGATGAAGAATAAAGCTATCTACAGCGTGCTGTCCATGATAAAATTTTAATCTCCAGTAAAAAGACTTTGACAGAATTTAGCTTAGAGGAGAGAAGGGAAGATATCAAGTTTGAGCCCCTCTATCCTTCCTGTCTCACCTAAAAATAAAGAAGAACTAATGAATGTCACAACCTGAAGATTCAGGCCCACTAAATTCTGAGATTTATCATATGATTATAGGAAGCTTTTGCTTCCTCATGTATTATTCTCTCTCCTCAAGCAATATTATCAATTAACTTTAACTAATTAATATCTATTGATAATCCACTTCAAAAACAGCACAAGAAACATTCTCTTCAAGTTCAAATGGAACATTTAGGAAGATAGGGCACATTCTGAGTTATAAGGTATACCTTCATATAGTCAAAATAGTAGAAATCACCCGAAGTGACTACAATGAGATTAAACTAGAAAACCATTACTTGGTGAAGACATGGAGATAACCTGCACACTGGTGTGTGTGTGTGTGTGTGTGTGTGTGTGTGTGTGTGTGTGTGTGTATTTGCATGCATGTGTGTTTTAAAAGGTTTTAAAAGAAAGAAAAAGAGAGAGAGAAACTAGAGGGAGTTGTGGAGAGGAATCAGCAGTAGATCAGAACATAGTAGCAAAGTCTGAATAAGTTGAGGAAAGTAGGAAAGCATCCAGGTGAAAGAGAAATCCAGGATGATATGTCAGATATTAAGCAGAATGAGGAGGGTTTCTGTTGTGGAAGGACAGCTTTCAATATGCGGAGTCAGAGCCCAAGTGAAAAGAACGAGGTGTTTCCAAGGAGAAGAGATGGAGCATCAGTACTTGAAAAGTTTAATAAGGCATAAACATGTGTTGAGTGTATGGTGAGTCAGAGCCCAAGCAGGATGAGAATAATATTGCACATGTGGACTTTCTCAGTGTGAGGAGTTAGAGTCAGAGGGATTGTAGGACTATCGGACCAGCACAGGGTGTAGAACCCGAGTGGGATGAGGGTGACATGGTCAGGGTGTCAAAATCCATGTTGAATGGTTACTCACACAGGAAAGGATTCGGTCAGGCAAAAAGAGATTAGTATATACAAGGAGAGCGATCAGATAAGTAACTATATTAAAATTACTGGAATCCAGTATTCTCACTGTTGAAGACTAAAGTTACAAATATTACCAAAGGCAAAAAAAGCACTAGAACAAAACCTATGTGGTTTTTAAAAGTACGATCAATTGAATTGAAAGTAGAGTCAATCCTCATTATTCACAGATTCCACACTTGCAAACTCATTTACCTGCTTCTTGGGAAAATGGATGATTACAGGGTCAACTAATGAAAGTACATTGAATAGAATGTTGTACCAAAAAGCAAAGAGATGCTAAAAGAATAACGAACATATGTCAAAAAGATACAAAAGCAAGATTATGGTGCTCCCATTGGCCAAATCTGGAATGAATTGAATGATAGTGACTGCTAAATATCTATTAAATAACATATAAAACAATGATAACTATAAGGTATTTCCATAGTTTCAAAGTTTCTCTGAGACAACACTTATTAAATTCCAAAGGAAAATATATAACTTCATATTGGCAAATCCTAGCAGACCCCACCTTAATCAAATATGCACCGTGACCATCATCAGTAATGAGACAAATTCATACCACACACAATCTAAACAGATGTATGAGAAGAACAGAGCCTCACTCATGACATTCTATATAATCTGAACTTAACCATGAGGAAGCATCAAAAACACCCAAATGAGGATATTCTATAAAACATTTGGCCTGTTATTTAAAAAATTTTGCATTATACAAAACAAAAAATGTTTGAGAAGCTTTCAGAAAGAAGGAGACTAGAAAGAAGGACCACTAATGCACACACAGGACACTGAAATGTTTTTTTCCGCCTATAAATTACATTAATGGTACAACAGGAGAAACTTGTGTGAGTTCTAAAAATTCGATGGTAGTAATTTTACAACTTGGTGATTGTATTAGCATTATGTAGGAGAATGTCTTAGAAAATGTGCATTAAAGAATTTGAGAATAATGGGGTATCATTATTCTCAAATCGGAAGCATTCTCAAATAATTCAGAAAAAAAATTTTTGTGCCATACTTGAAACTTTTCCATAAGAAAAGATTTACTAAAGAATCTGAGGAAAACAATAAAATATACACATGAGGAGAATATATTTTGAGTATTTCATAAATAATGCATAATTAATTAATACATGATTAAGTGTTTTAGCAATGTGTCGTATTTATAAGATTTTTGCAAAACTTTTTTATATGTAGCTCTTTATATTATGTTTGAAATCATGGGGGTGGATGATTTTACCAAGTTAAAAAACAATAGTATGAGTATACTAAAAAAAACTTCAGCAATATAACAAGATACAGTTGAATCACCAGAAATAGTGTGCAAAGAAAGCAATAAAAATATTATAGGAGCATGATATCAATGAGTCCACCTAAAGTTATTTTAAAGAGGGAAATTAATATGTCAGAACTGCACAAAAATGACTTCAATTGGGTACTAAAAGTATCCATTAGATTTAGAAAAAACAATGTAAAACATATAAATTGTTTGCAGAGTGATGAGAATGTAATCAAAAAATTCATGAAGGAAATTTAAATTATTCGGTGAAAGTGATGTGACTAATTTATTATTTGTTTGTTTGTTGATTGGGTGATTTTTGAGAATTTGGCCATATTGGTTAGAACATAAAAAATGTAGTGGTCAAAGTGAGATCTAAAGTCTTCCCTTTCTTCTATCCTTCTTCCCTTCCTTCCATTCTTTCTTCATTCCTCTCTTCCTGCCATCCTCTCTTTGTGTCTGTCTGTCTGTATCTCTTTCTCTCTCCCTTTTCTCACCCTTTCTCCCTCCCTCTTTTCTTCTGTTTGTTTTTATTTGTTTCACATCCATGCTTAAATTTTAATTGTAGTTTTTCCGTTATTGTTTTTGTTTTTGTATTAGAACAGGTACTACCCAAAGACAAATTAGTCATCTAAATTATTTCCTAATAGTCACAGGACAAAAATAAATTCTTTGCCTGGGGAATTGCCTCCTTTCTCCCCATGAGCTTCTACCTTGATGTAATTGGTAATATTAATAATAACACATAATTGATAACACAGAAATATTACTAAAGTTTACTTTTGGTAGTATGTACACTTTGAGTTTCATTTGTCACCTTTTCATCTTTATGCTACCTAAAGGCAAGGGATTTTTACTTTGCCACAGGGACAGTGTCAAAATTAATATGAAAATTATCCATAAGTAAAAACTATGAGGATGACGATACAAATATTTACAACATGAGTTATCTCCTTTCATTTGATTGAATATTTTAAACTTTTTTATTTTATAATAAAAAAGTTATTTTTATTTTGTAATAAAAAATGTACTTACTTTTCAGAAAAACGTACAAAAATAAAAGAGAATTTCTGTACACCCACTACTCATTTTTCCTAAATCCATTTTTTATATCTTCCTCCTCTCATTTATTTTTCCAGTGAAGTATCATAGTAACTATCTATAAAAACTTTGGAGAGCACTTCTAAAACATGAGTCAAATCTCTTGAACAAATTTGTCTCACCTTTAAGACTTTTCAAAGCCCTGAGATATAGGGAAGAGGTACATCACATAGAATTACCTTTTTTCAATCCAAGAAATTTAGGATAATATAATTAACATACCATAGAAGTCACCCATTTTTAGAGCATTTTCAATGTTATACAACCATCACCCAAATCTAATTTTATAAAGTCCCAATCTCCCCCAAAAGAAGACCTGTGCCTGTTCAGAGTCACTCTCGATTCTCACCCCCGATCTTAGGCAACCACTTATCTACTTTCTATCTCTATGGATTTTCCAACCTGGATAATTTTCACAAATAGAATCATAAAAGCTGCGTTTTTTTTCTGACTTTTTACTTGATTATAATGTTTTTGAGGTTAGCACACACACACGTAACACGTATCAATACTTCATTCCTTTTTATTGCTGAAAATTTGCTATTGTACATATATAAAACACTGTTTTTTAAATGATTAAAGAGTTATTATTTATTCATCAAAATCTGTGACTATTGTCTAGAAAAACTCTCAGATTTTATTATGGTTAAATGTACAAGATTTTGATTTTCATTTCTTTAAAGACTAATAACTGGCCTTGGAGTTGTTTTACCCTGGCAGACAAAATCATCGGTAACCTTGCCCATTGCTAAATATAGCCTTCAGCCCATCTGACCAAGAAACCTAACCAGAGCACATGGGAATCTGCATAGCTTATCCAACAGTGCTGCTTTACTGTGGCACTTGAACTGAGAGCACAAGCACAGCCTATGACTTTCCCTTTCTGCAGAGTAAAACTGATGACACTGTTTGGTGTCTGGGGGGAAATTCTGGGCACAGAATTTCTTGTCTGATTCATTTCCATATAATTAGCCTTGCAGGCCCTGGGTGGAGAAGTTAATTCATAGCCCCACCTACTGCTGAGAATAGTACCCAATCTGGAATGTCTGATAAGCCATTTTCCTTCCTTACCTCTGATAATCATTAATTTCTTTAATTTCTAGGGCTTATCCTTCAACTCAGGTTGCAAGTAATATTTGTTCAGAAAGCCTTGTCTAGACAGAAATAAATGTCACCCCAATAAATTTAATTAAAAAAATCATCATGTGGTTTTCCAATACAAAGTACTTAAGAACCAGAATTCAAATACACACTCCAAAACTTTCTAAATGAGTAAGCTTAAATAACTACTTATTTTCTGTATGCATTATTTTTCATACCTGTATGCTGAAGATGATGATAAAAGTAACTAAATGAAATAATATAGCTGTGAAATTCTTAGACCAGAATAAACACCCAGTAGTACTAGCTGCATAGGTAGGAAGCTTAATATCATCCTTATTTGAAAAAGAAAGAATTGAGGCTTAGGTTGAAGTAGGGCTTGAATTTTGGTATTCAAACTTTTAGTTATTTTTAAGATATGTTTCTTCTTTCAAATGATTAAGAGGTATACTGAAATTGCAAGTGAATAGATATATACTGTGGATATATCTTGGACAATGGGAGAAAACTGGCCTTCAAGTAATATATATATATATATATCAAGTAATATAAATATATATATATCAAGTAATATAAATATATATATATCAAGTAATATAAATATATATATATTTAATAAACTTATTTAATAGTTTTTTTTTTGCTTTTGAGATAAAGTCTAAACTTGTTAAGATAAGTTTTAAGACTTGACATAATCTGCTAGAATCTTTCTTACATTTAAGGGAGAGCAGAATATGCCACCCCAACATGTGCCGCTTTGGCGTATGGATTGTTTTGAACCGAAGGCAATTAAGATCCAGCAGACTCAGGGAAGCTTTTAATCTCTTCTTTATAGCCTAAAAAAATTTAAATAGGGGACTTGTACATGTAGGTGGGAAAGTGGATGTCTGTATCAAGGGTCATAATGTCCTTCCTTATGCTTGAGAATATATGAAAACCAAAAGAGATTCTGAAAAAGTTATTCTAGATAGAATCAAAGTGTTCATTGAAAAAGATACTAAACTCATGAACCTTAGTTTTAGAGAAAATTATATGAATTTGACCTCAAAGGCAAGGGAAGTCAAAGCAAAAAATAAATGAATAGGACTATAGCAAACGAATAAGCTTCAGCAAAGCAGAAAAACAACAACAACAACAACAACAACAAACATCAACAAAACAAAGAAGCAACCAACTGAGCAGGAGTAAATATTTGTATACAATGTCTTTGATAAGGGGCTAATATCCAAAATATATGAAGAATTCATATAACTTGACAAAAACAAAAACAAACAATCCAATAAAAAGGGGGGGGGCAGAGAACCTGAACAGACACTTCTCTCAAAAAGATATACAAACAGCCAACAGACATACGCAAAGATGCTCAACTTCACTTGCTATTAGGGAAATGCAAATCAAAAACACAATGAGATACTACCTCACACTTATAAAAATGGCTAGTTTCAACAAGACAGGTAATAACAAGGGTTGGAGAGGTTGTGGGGGAAAAGGAACCCTCATACACAGCTGTAAATTGGTACAGCCACTATGGAAAACAGTACAGAGGTTCCACAAAAAATTAAGAATAGAATTACCATATGACCCAGCGATCCTTTTTTGGGTATCTACCCCCCAAAATTGAAAACATTTATCAGTAAAGTTACATGCACCCTGAAGTTTACTGCAGCATTATTCATGGTGGCCAAAACATGGAAACAAATGAAGTGCACTTTGATAGATGATTGGATAAAGAAGTGGTACATACATGCAATTGAATATTATTCAACTGTAAGAACAGATGAAATACTGCCATTTGCAACAACATGGGTGGATCTTGAGATTATCAACAAAAGTGAAATAAGTCAGAGAGAAAGTTGAGAACCATTTGATTTCACTCATACATGGGATATAAAACTGAAAGCGACAAACAAGACAAACAAGCTAAAACTCATAGACACATACAATGGTTTAGTGGTTGTCAGAGGGAAAGGAGGGAGGGAGAGGTACATAAGAATAAAGGGGATTAAATACATGATGATGGAAGGAAAGTTGGCCTTGGGGTGGACAAACAGCGCAATATACATATGACATCTTAAATTGTGTGCTTGAAACCCATTGAATTTTATTAACCAATATCACCCCAATAAATGTAATTTAAATAAGAAAGAAAGAAAGAAAGAAAGAAAGAAAGGAAAGGAAGGAAGGAAGGAAGGAAGGAAGGAAGGAAGGAAGGAAGGAAGGAAGGAAGGAGGGAAGACAGAAGAAAGGAAGGAAGGAAGGAAGGAAGGAAGGAAGGAAGGAAAGAAGGAAGGAAAGGAAAGGAAAGGAAAGGGAAGGAAAGGAAAGGAAAGGAAAGGAAAGGAAAGAAAAGAAAAAAAGAAAAGAATAGAAAAGAAAAGAAAAAAAAGAATAGAAAAGAAGAGAAAGAACTAGAGAGACAGAAAAGGAAACATAGCTAACACTTTTAGGACTAGAAAGTGGACTAAGTTGAAGACATTATACAGTGATTTTGTGTTCAATAATCTAAACATCAAAAAAATTGTGGTTATGCAGAAAGCTTTAATATTTGAAACCTCAGTACTATCCCTCTCACTCCATAAATGCTCATAGAAACTTTGAAGCTTACTAAGGAAATCATGTGACTATCATATTCTAAAGTTCAGATTATGTGATTACCTTATGAGCAAAATTAAGTAATACACTTTGAAAATGAAAGAAAAAAGTGCAAACTGGAATATTTTAAAGATTTTCAAACATATGCTGTTATATATATTTGTTACATATTTTTTGTTTTCTGTTGAATTTACCTGAAGACATTTGTGCAAGAGGTTGTGAAAGGTAATAAATTCTGAATAGATTCCATTACAAAGTAACCTGTTACAAAGATTATCTTTATACTAACTGAGTAATAATTGGGTATTCACTATAGAGTATTCACTATTGGAGAAATAAATACAAAGGCAGAGGGTACCAAAGGATAAAGCTAAAAGGTAAGAACTGCCTGGATAACAGTGGATTTTAAATCCTACATGCATATTAGTGATCATTTCTTATGCCCTATATGTCATTAAATTTTCATAGGTTACATTATAGTTTTCACAACTTTAAAATTACAGTTTCCATAGATGGGAGAACTATTGTAACAAAACATGTCATTTAATCAATGTCACACAATTGGAGGAGGAACCTGGATGTGAACCACAGTTCGTTAAGAAAACAATAACAATTTAATTTTGCCTCCTATCTCCTTCAGAAATATAATAGATTGGTTTAAAGAAGAAATATCATTCTCAGACTTCTGTCCTTACACTCATTATTTTACTCTAAGACTATCCTTCCTCTCCAACCCCAAGTCCTCACTTCACACAAAATCTAAAAGCAAGTCTATGTTCCTTACCTTAGTAACTGTGGGAATTAGAAAAAAAGGGAATAACCGAAGCATTTATAATCTACGTGAATTTTTAAAAATCAAGAACAAGACACACTTGGGGCTTGTCCAGCAGCAGAGCTTGTTTGGGGTCCACATTGAAGTTACAACCAAATTATAAAATAATTAATGCGGAGAATCACCGGAAGTCCAGTCGGTGGTAACACCTACCTCTGCAAACATAAATGAGCCATATTAAAGCTGGTAAGAGGGGTAAAGCCATCAAGCAGGCCAGACCCACACTCACAGGTGGTGGAGGATCACCGGGAGAGAGAGCGAGGCTGCAGAGAGTCTCCTGAAGAAGAGCGAGGTCCTGGTCTTATTTGGGGGCTCCCCAGCCCAGGGGCCCAGCCCAGGGAAGAGGAGATTCCAATAACTGACATTAAAACCAGAGGGGATTTAATGTCAGTTATTGGAAACAGAAACCCTAGATGCCCCTTTGAAGGACCTGCGCACAGGCTTTCTGACCTGCAGATACTCACCTGGGACACCAGTGGTGGGTCAGAGGCTAGCAGGGGATCCATACCAAGAAAGTCTGCATTACCTAATGCCAGAATGAAGGACTGGAAGGGCAGCCACCATTGTGCCTTAGTCCAGCCTATCTACAAGGCAATCTACAGACATGGCCAGCTTGACTATGCCCACTGAACCTACAGGGCCATTAGGAAGCCTTAGTGGGAGGGGATCAGCCCACCCCACCTAACCTGCACACCACCTGGGGCTTATTGCTGGATGGCTACCACGCCCTGCACCACGCATTCTCAGCTAGCTGCCAGTGCTGGGAACATGCATTTGGAGGTAGTTTTAGACAGATCACTGCTGCCAACACAAACTTGGTCTTGCTATGATCTGGGACTTCTGTGGGAACATGTGAACGATTACCAAAGTTGCAGCAAGACTGAGGCTATATTAATCTGACTGTTATCATCTCTCTCTGAGATCCCACCCCACCCTACCCACAAATTGTCCCAGGTGACCCATTGACAGGGAACTGCCATAGCCCTGCCCCTCCCCCCTATTTTCCGATCCACGCGGACAACAAACTTTGACTAGCACAGGACGGCACTGAATGAAAATCAGTATCTGCTGCCTGCAAGAATTGCAATAGGGTGTCCAGGAAGCACAGGGGTCTATGGGACCTCCCCAGATGGCAGCTGGTGTCTCTGTGATCTATGACAACGGTGGGAATGCCCGGGCACAGAAGTTGCAGCAAAACTGAGGCCAAATTGGCACGATGGCCCTTGTCTCCTTGAGATCCTGCTTCACCCAAGCCACAAAGTGCCTGCAGCCCATTGACAGTCAGCCTCGCATGCCCTGCTTGGCTCCAGGGTTGTGCATTCTGCTCAAGCAACGGACCTTGCCTAGCACAGTGAGCGCATTTTGGGGAAAAAAGTTTGGGGAAAACACTGTTGGGGGAAGAGCTGCAGTAGCTCATGAGGGGATTACAGGGGTCTGTGGGACTGCCCCAGACAGCAGCTTGTCTCCATGTAATCTGTGACTACTGCAGGAATGTGCAGACACAGAAATTGAAGAAAACTGAGGCTATTGGCCTGATGGCCCTTGACTCCCTGAGCTCCTGCTCCATTCGATACTCAAAGTGCCTGCCTCACTGTTAATAGGCAGCTGCCTCTGCCCTGGGGTGGTTCATTCAGGCCCAAGGTGGAAGAAGCTGACCTTGCAGCAAGTGTTAGTAAGTATACAGAGAAAAGGGAATCCTTATACATTGTCGGTGGGATTGTAAATTGGTATAGCAGCTATGGAAAACAGTCTGGACGTTTCTCAAAAAATTAAAAATGGATCTTCCTTTTGACCCAGTAATTGCATTTCTGGGTATTTATCCAAAGAAAACCCAAACAATAATTCGTAAAGATCTATGCACCCCAATATTCATGGCAGCATAATTTTTCATAGCCAAGATATGAGAGCAACCTAAATGCCCAACAACAGATGATTGTATAAAGAAATTAAGGTTCATTTTTACAATGAAATATTACTCAGCCATTAAGAAAAATGAAATCCTACCATTTGCCACGACATGAATAGACCTAGAGGTTCTTATGCTGAGTGAAATAATCAGACAGAGAAAGATAAATGCCATACATTTTCACTTATATGCATAAGCTAAGGAACAAAAAGAACAAACTAATCAAAAACAGACTCACAAATATAGTGGACAATTTGGTGACAGACAGAGGGGAGAGGGTTGGGGGACTGGGAGAAAGAGGTGAAGAGTTAAAGAAGTACAAATTAGTAGTTGATAGTTGGTCATGGGGATGGAGATCACAGCAAAAGGAATACAGTCAGCATTAATATATTGGCTAGGTGGAAAACCAGAGGAGAGAAGGAGCAATTAGGGGGATTGTTTTATAAACTATATAAATGTCTAACCAATGTATTATATACTTGAACCTAATTAAAATTTTTTAAAAAATCAAGAACCTGTTCCCTCCAGACATTTTGTCCTTCAACAGTGGGGATGAAGACCCTGGCTTGTAGACTGCAGAGTTCTTGTTCAGGTTCTCTCTGTGTGTACAAAACATCCCTGGTCAGCTCATAGAGTTATAGAAACTTAGGGCAGCCTAAGAGTTTCAAACTCAAAAAGCTAAATTTTATCACTTTATAGATGAGGAAAACAAGGTCTAAAGAAGGCATGAATAGTGGTAAGTACATTTATCTAAGATTGTAGTAAAAGAGACTCTGAATACACAGGCTAGATCAGTATGCCCTGTCAGCCAGGAAGTCAGAAATATGTTACTTATATTAATTATCTGTTTGTCAGAATTATTTCTAAAAAGAAAAGAGCATGAGAGCTGCAGAGTTCCCAATTCACAATTTAATTGATTTTGTAATAGTAGTAGTAGTAGTAGTAGTAGTAGTAGTAGTAGTAGTAGTAGTAATACATCTATGGATAAATGTTTATTCCTTCAGAAACCAGGAAGTATCACCCTCAGATCAACACTTTCTCTACGTAAAACAGCAAAAGCTATGTTAACTACTCTTGGATGCTTCAGGATAGTAATAATTTTAAATATACATTTTGAGGAAAGTGCAAGGATTATGAATCAGTGTAATGCCATTTTGTGTAAAATGGGACTTTTTAAAAATAACCACAATAATAAATGTTTCTATAAGCCAGCTCATATGGAAGACAGGGTAGTTGGTTCTGCATAGCAGGAGTTGCCTAGCATCATCCATTACTTAAAAACTGACAACTACCAGAGGTGATTTATCGTCATAAGGGAGAATTATTTGTGAAAAAGTCCACAGGGTTCAGACAGGTGTGTCAAGAGAATTTAGATCAGTTTTGGGGAAGAAGAGTTTATTTTCACCATCTCAATTTTACTTTCATGAAGTTAAATTTGAGTCCCTGTATGCACTAGAGATGGTGTTTTTGAATTGGATTAACTCCTTCTCATTACTGATACATTCCATTTTAGTAGTCACGCAAAGCCAGAATAAGTATTCTACGGTTTATATTGGCATTACGTGACATCTCATTTATTAACTTAAGTGTTAAGGGCAGTCTAAGACCAAGACTTTTCTACTAAAACTTTATGGAGAGAACTGGGGTCACTAAGATTCAGGGAGAGAGATACAGGAGTCTTGCAAAGCTTCTGATATATATACTTTCCTCATGCAAAATAGTCATAATTTAAATAAAAGGAGAACTGAATAAATTTTGTGGCCTTTAGAGAAAATGATTTCGTCATGTCCATTTCTCAGGAGAATTGCATCATAGCCCTTGCCCAAATGCTGATACTATTTTTGTTCTATATTTGCCTCTGAGAATGTATTTCTTTATTTGCATAGAATGCTATGCCAACATGTGCATAGATTAGAGAATTAAGTTTGTGCGTACATGTTCTCACAGGTGCCTATGATATCTAGAAAGACACATTTGGAAAGGATCCAAAGGGATTGTAGGGAATTGAAATTCTAATTGCATAAAAGGGTTAGCTCCAAATAAGTGTCAGCTCCGAGTAGACATTCTGAAAAAAGAGATTAATATTTCATTTAGGTCTTGAGCTAGGACATGAAAGCTCTTATAAAAATGGTGCTGATTTGTTCTTGGTCCAGTGGTTATTTCCCCTTTCTTTTCTTCTCTCAGAAACAATAAACTTCTCCAAATCTGCAATTAAGAGAGGTATGTATCTTTGCTCAGGTCAACAGAAGAAGGGAAGGCTTATAACTCAAGGTACATTGTTATTATTCATAAAGAGTTTGAGCAGAAACCCTTAAAAGAAAATAATAATTTAGTTGCTAGAATTTAATCCAGGACGTGAATACAAGGTATTTTTCTAGATTGAGTCTATGTTTTTCCTAATCTTCACCCTCCATTTAGCCCCACAGATGTACACCTGGAAAGCAATAGGGCAAATGGATTTGTATCTGAAATAAAATTTATATATTTGGCATATTTAATTAATTTAGGAGAAATTAAATTCTTTTTCATTAATTTTTAATGGGATGTATTTATTAGACAGTCTATCTCTTTCACTAAGAACAAAGCAAATATATGGACTTCTATTTAAGGAAATCAAGAGTTTCTCATAGAGGAGGTGATGCTTGAGATGAGATTTGAATAATAAACAGATATTTGTTAGATGAAGTCATGGGGAAAGGAGAAAATCTGAAAGAAACAGACTATTAGCACAGGGAAGCATAAGAGCATGTTGTAGCATTTTGAAATACTTTATAAAATTCCAAAATGCATTTCTTAATGACTAGTAACAAGTTTATAAGGAAGGTTGAAGTGAATGACAATAATATCAACAGCATACAGTCACTTAGTTCTTGTATGTCAAAGATTCTTATAAGTGTATTGTTTTCAAATAAAGATTTCAAGCATTGTTTTTAAAGTAATTCTCTTATTCTAATGAAGAAGGATGATTATTATCTTTATTGATTAGCTGAGGCAATTGAGACCCAGAAAACTTTTATTAACTAACTTGGCAGAGAACACAGTACTCATAGTGCTAGAGCTTAAACTCGACTTCCAGAATTTGTAATCTTAACATTTCACCATAAAGTTTTCCACGTGGACAAAGTACAGATACCAGGTAGTTTCATGTAGCCTTCATGCTGGGAAGTATTAAATACTATAGCTACATAAATTTTTATATTTCATTAAAAATAAAACTTTGGATAGTGTAGTAAGGTGTGAATTAGGAGACAGAAAGATCTAAGTTAGTGAAAACAATGGGGATAATATTCCAGCAATATAGGTGAGCAAAAGGGACTGAAAAGAATAATCACGGAGATGAGACAAGGAAATGGACAGGTATTCAGAAGCTGAATGTACATGAATTAGCCACTTCATGGATGAGACTTTGGAAGAAGAGAAAAACATTTAGTGCCTTTTTCCCTAGAGAAATTGGTATTTTGCTGCCATTTACAAAAAGAGACATAAAAATTCTTTCTACAGAAGTCTTAATCACACTGAAATATATTGGTTGTGTTGTTGGTAATGTTGGACTGAGGAAGACTAAGCAAATATAAATCCAAATTAGCTTTTTACTACTTTCTCTTAATTACATAAATTTCTTTATCTTTCTACAATGAGGTCACCCACTGTACATAATTAAATGTAGAATCCAGCCTTAGAAATTATAATTATCTCTCAAACTTTGCTATATCTGTACCCCAGTTATAAAATAGGTTATGCATTTTTATACTTATATCTTTTCTAATTTTGAAAATTTAGATAAAATTTTAAATCCAGGAACTCATTCATCAAGCTAAATTCATCCTATTGCCAAGAGAAAGTGAATTCTAAAGAATTTGTTAGATGGGACATCAATAGAGATTCTGAAGTAGATAAAGATGCTAGAAGGAATTGAACACTATGAAAATTATAATCTAAATTAATTGTGTATTAATCTCAATATGTAAGAGAAAATAAATTTCTGAGATTATAATACTAGATTATGCCATCTTTTATATGGAAATTGTAGACAAATGTATAAATGAGAATATGAACTAACACTTTCATAGAATGAATGGACTTGAAGAACAGGAAACTGAGCTATGTAATATTATTCTAGGGTAACCTATATAGGAAAAGGTAGTTGAAGGAGACATAAAAAAGGAAAGAGATGCATGAAGGCTGTGGAAAATCACCACACTTTTATTAAAAAGATAAATCCAAATAATATGAATTTCCTGTATTATTTTAACACCTTCGTATACCATCTTGTCCAGGAAAACCTTGTTGTTGTTGTTGTTGTTGTTGTTGTTTTGTAATTAATTCAAGGTTGAGTTAGATGAAAATTTCAAGACATTTTACCCTATCCTATTAAAGCAAACAATAATTATACTCTATGCTATAATATCAATCATATTTATAGAAAATAGATGAAAACTGGTTGTTTTTATCAAGAAATTATATGATAAATTGAATCATACTGAACAAATATAATCACCTCTTCAATATTGTAATGCATTTGAAATATTTTTATTTCTCATGTTGATAATTTCTGATGTATTTTGTTAAAATAATAGCAATTAAGATCATTTTGTTCTGTACATATTTTCAAATATATTATTTACTGATCATAAATTTAATTTTAAAAATTTTCCTGGAGAAATACACTACTTAGCAACTTTTACTTTATTTTACATTATTTTATCAAGTAGAAATTTTCCCATATCAAAATTTGCAGTTCTAAATTTTTATGAGAAATTTTGATTCATATGTCATTTTTATTTTCTACCCTAAAATATCTACTTTATCGAAGTTTCTGAAGAAAAATTCCCTAGCACCCACCTCTGGAATAAAGGTAGGGTCCAAATACTGTGCCACAACACTTCCCTATGCTTGATGTATATATTTTTACCATGACACTTATAATATCACATTGCCCAGTAGGTGATTGTCCCCTTGACATTTAGGACCCTACTTTACAAGTTCTTATTGGCTTAATATTACTATAACATTTGAAATAGTGAGTATTTCTTTCTGCTTAAGCTCTTGATTAATTGCTTCTTCAGAAAGGATGCAAGGGGGTGGAATATTTAGTAATATATCAATATATCACCATAAGTACTCATATTCTATTAACAAAGAAAACAAAACTGATATTCAATAGGATAGTTTTTAACCAACAATACACAACCATATGCTCTTACATTACTAGAACGTGTCTTCTCTCGAAGTGTCTATATGCCTGTCAGTATCTGTGTGTGTGTGTGTGTGTGTGTGTGTGTGTGTGTGTGAGAGAGAGAGAGAGAGAGAGAGAGAGAGAGAGAGAGAGAGAATGAGAGAGAGAGAGATGAGAGAGAGAGAGCGCGCGCAAGTGGGCGAGTGGGTGAGGAGGAGAAAAGACAGAGAAGAGACTTGAAATTTAAGATAAATCGTTCGGGAGCCTGTATCTGCATTCCTGGAACAACTTAATTGCAAAATTAAAATGAGCATGCCTCACAAAATGCCATTTGAAACCACATTCAACCTCTGATTGTATAAATATAGGTGAGAACAGAAAAATAGAAGATGACACACTCAACACAAACTACCACCTTGAATCAGAAGCTCTAAAATAGGGAGTTGTAAGCCAACATGCCCAAACCAATGACACAGTCTTCATGCCCTCAGTGCTGACACTGATTAGGATTCCTGGCTTGGAGTCTGTGCAGTTCTGGATTGGCATTCCTTTCTGTGCCATGTACATCATCACTCTGTTTGGGAATTCCCTGTTCCAGGTCATCATTAAATCTGAGTCCAGCTCCATGAACCTATGTATCTCTCCTGACAATGCTTGGAGCCACAGACATTGTTCTCAGTACCTGCAGCCTACCAAAACTGCTAGGAATATTCTGGTTCCATTTACCGGAAATATATTTTGATGCCTGTCTCTTGCAGATGTGGCTCATTCATACCTTCCAGTGTATTGAGTCAGGTATTCTGCTGGCCATGGCCCTTGACTGCTATGTGGCAATCTGTGATCCTCTGAGACATGCAAGCATTTTTACTCACCAACTTCTCACACAGATTGGTGTTGGAGTGACACTCAGAGCAGCCCTCCTTGTGACTCCATGTCTCATCCTCATCAAACACCGGCTGAAATATTACCGAGCCACTGTGGTTTCCCATTCTTATTGTGAGCACATGGCCATCGTGAAGTTGGCAGCAGAAGATATTCGAATTAACAAGATCTATGGTTTGTTTGCGGCTTTCAGTATACTTGGCTTTGACATAATATTCATCACACTCTCCTACATTCAAATATTTATATCTGTATTTAGTCTTCCCCAAAGGGAAGCCAGGCTTAAAGCCTTCACAGCTGCATTGCCCATATTTGTGTCTTCTTTGAGTTTTATCTCCTAGGTTTGTTCTCCTTCTTTACACACAGGTTTGGTATTCATATTCCACCTTACATTCATATTCTTTTGTCCAACCTTTACTTGCTTATTCCACCTTTGCTCAATCCTGTTGTTTATGGTGTGAAGACCAAACAGATTCAAGACCAAGTGTTCAAGTTTTTCCATTCTACGGATGCTTCTTGATTTCTCCTTGTCATGTTTTGTTTCCAGTTACAACAACAACAACACGCTGAGAAAAACATTCTTGATAAGTCTCTGCAATCGCAAGTGTACTGAAATACAAAATTCTACTTTTGCATTCAAGATAGTAAGGCTCTAACTCCCGATGAAATGCTTTCCACTTGTTTGGATAAAGAATTAGTTAAAACACACAGATCTGATCATATCTAGTCCACACATGACATACAAGTAAAAAATTATGAAAAAAAAATGATGCTCAACAAACTCTTAATGACAGACATTTCTATAAAGTGAAATTAAATATTAATATTTTATCCTATTTAAAAACAGCAATTGTCATTTTTGAGACTACATAAGAAATCCAGTCTAATGTATCATAATTCTAATGTATATGAAATAAATCTATCATCTAATTTGTTGTCATATCTCACCATCCTAAAATTCTTTTCTGAATGGTCATGAATTAAGCATTAAGCACAGATTAAAATTGTTAAATTATACATCAAAATGTACTCAGGTATATGGCACTTAAATATCCAACGACTTGAACTGGCTCTCTTTTACTGGTCATTGAGTTGAGGTGACATCACTGAGAGAAGAAATTTTGAAAGGTGGTCTGGCTAAGGAAACACATTTCATAAAAACCACCTATCTTAATGTTTAATTAAGGGAATACAGCTTGCTAGCACAGATATTGGCTTGGAAACTATAAATAAACTCAGAAAAAAACCCTTATCTAATCCATCTTAATGTCTCTGACACCGGGTATGGTGCTGACACTGGTATATACAGAATAAAATTTTATTGAACAACTGCAATAATACAATTCCATTTATAATCTAATTTTGTCCTTATACCAACTCTTTAAAATATTTAGTGCATGTTAGAGATGACGAAGCTGAAAATGAAGATTCATGGGATGCCTATTTCTCAGCTTGAGGTAGAAATTATAAATATCAAAAAGGAGAAAGGTGATATGAAACCTGTAGTTTGGGATGTTTATTGAAGACATGAGTGAACTTCAAGGTCTTCAATATGTGTTGTTAAATAGAGAAAAAATATAGACATAATTTACATAATGTGAGTTGGATTCTCTAGCACTTTGTTTCTGAGATGGCCTTACAGCAGTGATTTCCCAATACCAATGATCCTAAAAATGTCTCCATCATCTTTCTACCAACAAATTCTAGGTATCATCACAAGGTAGTACACACAATTTTAAGGATCTATAGGTAAGCCAAATTTGATTTCAGTTGTCTTGAGTTTATCAGATGTTCTACTTTTCTTGGATTTGAGGTCTTAACGTCATAAACTTTCTTCTTGTCTCTATCATTCTCCCACAACTAGATAAAATCTGCCTTGAAGGTAGAAAATGATTTCATTAATCCATGTGTTTGCAATGCTGTGGGATCCAATCGTGTAGGTTTCATTGAAACTTTCCAGATCTCTGACCATGAGACCTGTTGAGACTGCATATCACCAGAGTTTGCTGCAAGGTCCTAACAACTCTAGTTCCCCAAATTCCATAGTATCTTCAAATAATATCACAAATCCTATAACTAATCTTTCTAACCTTGAAAACTGCCCCAGTTCTTCAAATGAATTTTAAATCTTTCTCTGAAGACTTTAGAAGATACCATCTTGCAAATTCTAGATGGCACTAAATTGTTCTCATTTAGAATTCTTACTTTTATTCCTGCATTGTTAATACTATCTCTTCCAAACATGTTACTAAGTTTTATTTTTATATTACTTTTCATTTCCACAAAATCTTGTCTAAATACAACAATGAACTGAAACCATGCCCTAAAGTTCTGTTTTCCCAAATGTCCAGTATTTAACTTTTAACCAAAGAGGTACTGGTTATAAAGTTCATGATTTTTTTTTATATTTCATCTTCATACAAAAACAATTTTAAAAGCAGAAAGAATAACTTCTGTTGACCATGGGAAATATAATTTATCACTTCTCTGTTCCTCAGGAGAATTGCATCAGAGTTTTGCCTAACTGCTACTACTATATTTGTCTCCTTGAAAATTATTTGTTAATTACTGCTCTGTTTATAACTACTCTACATGAGTAGGTGAATAGACATGAGAAGATTGGAGAATTAAACTTGCGAGCATGTATTCTCATAGGTAGCTCTGGGATCTAGATAGAGAAATATTTAGAAAAGATATAAAAGGTGTGTGGAGGAATTGCACATTGTTATTATTCATAAAGAGTCTGAGCAAAAATCCTTAATAGAAAATAACACTTCAGTTGCTAGAATTTAATGCAGGACATGAGCACCTCTTGGTTTAATGAGCATTTTTCACCTTTCTTTTCTTTTACCCATAATGATCTCTTCAGATCTTTCATTAAAACAAGTAAAAAAAAAAGGATGGCAAACAAGGGAAACTATAAGAGAAATTGAGAATATATATATATATATATGTATATATATATATGTGTGTGTGTGTGTGTGTGTGTGTGTGTGTGTGTGTGTGTATATATATATATATATATATATATATATAGAGAGAGAGAGAGAGAGAGAGAGAGAGAGAGAGAGAGAGAGAGAGATTCTAGATACATTGCCTTATGACTGATAATAAGTTTACGGCAGGGTTAAGTTACAAGTAGCCAAAACAATAATATTAATATCACACACTTAAAAGTGTCTTATACATGTTAAGCATTTAGCCACTGAATGTGTGAATAAGTTTAAAGGAATGATAGGTTACCTGTTTTTTCTAAAAAGAAATGAGAATCATTTTTTTTCGTATACAATTATGCACAATAATAGATATCTTTATAGGTGTCCTGGCCTATTGGGATATGTTGGCCACATGGTTGGTGAGGATAGATTAAATCAGAATACTATTATATCAGGCAAAAAGAAGCTTTTTTACTACTTCTTACTTAAGGAGAAGAACACAGTCAAACAATAATGAGGTTATCCATGTAGCATCTGGAGGATGACAAGCATACTGGTCTTGATTATATTGGAAAGATGGGGGTGGGGGTGGGGAGAGACAGACAGACAGACAGAGACAGAGAGCCTGACTTAGGGAGAGACAAGAGACTAGAGAGGGAGAGAGCATCAAAAGTAAAACATGACTCTCATATAACTAACGCTCTTTCCAATCAACAATCCTGAGTCACTTTTCCTCTTACTCTTGTCAAAGTGAGTGGTGAACTGGATTTAAGGGCTGGGTTTACCTTCCCAGATGTTCTGAGATAGGTATTTTGTACTTTACGGGGCAACAGAAGTCAGGGAGATAGGGAGGAAGGTCCCTGCCAATGCCAATGAGAAAAATCAATTTAATTAAACAACCTTTAAATTTGATTTTTTTTTTTCATAACGTGGAACTTTTTACAAAGCAGTTTGTTATATGAGTTCAGTGGTCAAGTTTCTGTTCAAGACAATAACTCTAAGTCCTTTTGAAACACTTTCAGTTTTTATGAATACGGAATTAATTTATTACTAGATGACATAAAAGGCAGAAATTATGAAGACTTGTTTGTGGTTCAGTCACTGAAGATCTTCAGTCTTTCCGTGATCTTCTTTACCCTTTCAGTGATGGGAGTTTTTTTAAAACACACCTAAATGTAAATGCCTAGCCTCTGATTACAAATATTAAGTTTATGGTCTTGTTTAAAAGCAGAATACATTCAGTATAAAGTCGATAATTTTAATGATAACGAACTACCTACTTTTTTGTCTTCTCATTTTGATGACAGTAGTTGTCATTCTCCACCTCCACCTCATCCTTCTAATTATCATCACCATTCGGTAGTAAGCAGGCACTAAAAAAGTTCGGTTTTTTAATTTCTGTATTTAAATGCAAACTTATACATTTTATTTTTAGAACAGATTCAGATTTACAGAAATTTGAATATATAGTGCTGAGATTTCCTATGGATTCCCACACCCAGATTTTTGTATTATTATCACCTGAGTATAAAAGATTTGCTACATTTAGGGAACCAATACTAATACATTATAATTACCTAAAGTCCATGTTTTATTGAATTTTTTTTTATTTTTTACTTATTATCTTCTTTTGTTCCAAGATCCCATCCAGGTGCCACACTGCATTTAGTTGTCATATCTCCTTAAGCTTCTTTTGATGAGAAAAACAACTTTTGTTTTTCTGAGTTGCCGCCTAGGCATTTTACAATATGATAACTCTGCTCACACCCAGAGTCTGAACATTTAGATTAGAACTTGCATTAGGATTCCCATCATAAATGCTGCTTTGCTTTTCCCAGGACACCTTTTCAAATAATCAGCATGTTCTCAATTTCACACAACAGCTCAAGCTCTCCAGTGCACTTCTCTCAGCTAGAAATTCCTGAGACTATCATTGTTTCTAGTAACCTTAACAGTGTCAAAGAGTACTATGAAGTGCCTCCTAGGAAGTCCTTCCATTGAAATTTATCTGATGTTGTTAGCATAATTAGATTGAAATTATTTATTTGGGGGAGGAAGACCATAGATGTTACCGTGTCTTTGTGATCACATATCAAGGGTGCATACATGAGTTATCTGACCCTGATTACTTGTCTCAAGTAGTATTTGTCAGATTTCTTCAATGCAAAGTTGCTGTTTTTTGAATTCCCATTTCCATACTATGCTTTTTGCAAGAAAGTCACTATATGCAATCCATATTTAAGTAGTAGGAATTTATGTTCTCCTCGATCATGGAGTAGCTATATTTTAATAAATTATTTGGAATCTACTACATGGCACTTTGAAATATTATTCCATTTTTTAAAATTTATTTAATCATTTATTTATATCAGTATGGATTTATGAATATTTTCATTATAATTTGTGTTATAATCCAATGTTCCTTTATTTTTTGCTCAAGTTGTTTCGATTTGACCATTTTGAGCTCATTCATTTGGCTTATCTTCCTCTCTGACATACACCTCATTTTATGTGTGTGCCTCTGTGTGTATGTGTATGTGTGTCTGTGTAACACTTCTTACTTTATGACATTATAAGTTGCTCCAGGCTCATTTTGGATATTTCTTGAATCATGATATAGGTATGCTTATTGCTACTCGTGTGTCCTCCTTTTAGGTTCTTTCATCTGACAGAGCAAGGAATTCTGTGTGTATGCTAACCATGTACACACATAAATATTTCTATGTGTAACCACTTGTATCTAAATTAAGCTGATTTTCAGTTTTTACTAATGTCTGCCACTTTAATGTAGTACAACTTGAATCTTTCTAGCCTCTTCTTGCTTATCAGAAAATTCCTCCTGCATCAGTGAAAAACTGGCTTCAACCATCTGTCACTCATTTATTTAATTGTTAATTTCTAGTATACTTGTAAAGCCCTGTAGGATTCGTTAATCATGACTCCTGTGAGAAAAACTTTATCAACTAAAGGGTTTATAAACAGTCCCTTTTGCCATTGTTTCTATACTCTACTTATTTCCAAAGTTACTTAGGTCAGTCAGTGCTTTTCCTACCACCCCCTTAGTGAAATTACATCATACATCTGCAATACAGCTAGATGTTTTTTGTTACAGTCTGTATCCCTCTAAGTAATCCTCCGACACTCTAAACAATAATATTTAATTTAAGGTCCACTCTATGCTATGAATTTCTGTGTTTTTTAAATGCATAATATCATAAATACATCCAAGTTTTATTACTCTCTACAATCTCACGGTTTTTATACGTTCATCTTTATCTGATTCATCTGTGGACAAATGATTTATAAAGGGACAGATCAGAGTACATATTTTAAGTTTTTATGTTCATGTGATCTGTGTCCTAATTGTCACTAAAGCAGGTCCTCAAATACTGCCATTTCATTCAACGTCATTTTCTTATAAGGTTGGTGAGATGACATGTGAACTTAACTCTGGTTTATGTCAGTAGGCCTATGGTTAAAATTGGTTTTATCACATGTTGTTTAACTTAAAGTTTCAGAACTTATCAACAACGTTAAGTGAGAACTCACTGTATAGGACAAATGTTCCATAAACATTACATAAATTAATGGATATAGTGGTGTTCCAATAAAATTTTATTTACAGGAAGAAGCAGCAAGCTGTATTTAGCCTGTGTGCTATAAGTTGTTCCATGAACCTAGCGTATTCATATTCTCTGTGGTTGATCGAGAGTAATGTTAGATTCTATAAGTACAAAATAAAGTGTAGCCTTTTAGTTAAATAAGTTCAGGTTTTAGATTAGCTGTATCACCTGTAGCTAAAGTTATTAATTACATATAAGATTGTATGGGCGTTTCACCACTCCCATTTCCCTGACAGACCTTTAGTTCCCGAGGTGACCAATGAACTTCACAGTGCCACAAAGTAGATTTCTCCTTATTAGATGTCCCTGCTGCTTTTCTAATTATACGTTTTTCTTTGAAGCTTTGTTCACCTTTTAGTTTTATGACATTACTTTTTCTGGATGTATTTTCACTTTTCTTCCTATGTCTGTTCACTTTTATTGCGATGTTACCTCCACTTGGAAATCTTTGCCCTGTTACCTGGTAATTTTATCAACTTAGCCCTCTCTTGGCATCTCTTCCAATATGCCTTACCTAGAATTTTTGTCAGATACAGTATTACTTTTGGTGTCCCATAATCATCTACACAATTTTAAACTATATCGCATTGAATTTATCATTTTCTACATTATCCGAGATAGATGCTGGATTTTTTTTTTCTTTTTACCTAATTATTTAACTTTTTTTTTTTTACCACTTAGTTTCTCATATATTTCTGGCATATATTTGACAATAAATGCTCTATGACACTGATTCTCTATTGCTGATTTCAGTGACCTGGTATATTATTCACTGAGATAAGATATTTTAGAGGGTGGTGTAGGTGGGTAAATAGTGCAAAATGTTCGCTTTTGGACATGTTAAATAAAGAAACAGGATTTCCAAGTGAGATATCTACTTGGGGGCTCTATTTAGGCATTTAGAAACAATACCTTTGCTAATTGCTCTTCATATTTCCAATGCCTATCATGGCTCTGTCACTGGTATATATGGAAGAAGAGTTTGTTGAATATTGTGATACGTGTGTTCCATTCTTATCTCATTTAATCCTACCCTGACACGATAAAATGCAAAGACTGTTTTCTGTATTTAATCAATGATGAAATTCAGAATTTACAAACTTAAAAATGAAACTTGGCCAGCTATTAGTGATGAAAGTAATGTTTGAACTTGACTTTTCTCTCCTTACAGTTCTAGCTGTAAAATATCTGAGAGAACCACTTAATATATACCCTTGGAATGAATGGAAGACTTGTATTTTTGTAAGGAAATACAACTATTTACAATATGGCAACACAAAAGTTAATAAAATACATATATAGTTATCAACAAACACGAATATGGCTTTAGCCAAAATACAGAAAAACCAAAGTTTTGCAGAGCTAACTCATTTGAAAACACACAAACACCCCTTAAATACATAGAAAATATATATCAACCTTGGTCCATAATCAACAATTTCCAACTCAATGAAACTTCATCCATGAAATGTCTAAAAGTAAAAGAATTTTTTCACGGAGCAATTATAAATATGCCCAAAGTAGTGTCCTCTGTGCTCCATGCATAATAAAATTAATATCATTAATCAAGGAAAGAATTGTTTTCAACTGCAGCACAAAATGAATGTGACCCAATTTTTTTTTCTCTAAAATTAAAGAAAGAAAAAGAAACTGCATGTCAATAAGTAGAATTTTCAAACTCTGGAAATTTTATACCAATTTGGAAAACATAGTCATAATGTTACAAGGCAGTGTTGATTGGACATTTATCTAGGAAAATAGAAACAATTCCTGAACACTATAATAAAATGTACCAGATACAGAGGATTTGAGGGAGACTCAAGAAATTTACCATAATATCTTTAAAAAGATCATGTAGTGGAGAATAAAATATAAAATATTTTTTAAATAAACTTCTATGTTTTTGAAGTGAATAATAAGTGAAAGACTTCCAACATGGTGAACAGTATACCATGATTAAAAGCATGTATTCTAAAGCCAGAGTCCCTGGGTTCAAATTCTACATTGCCATTTTCTAGGTGAGTTACCTTGTGAAAATTACATAACCTCTCTGTGTCTCAATTTACTAAATGATATAATGAGAATAATCAACATGTATCTCACAGTGTAGTTTTGTGGTCTAACGGTTTATTCCTTGTGAAGTGTAAAGTGCGTAGTAAACAGACAAACAAACAATGATCATTATTTAAATGTTAAGGCATTGTCATTACTATAATAATATGTAAAAAGAAACTTGAAAATAATTTTAACTCTCTTTATAAATTCTATTGTCTGTTGTATTCAGTTTTTGTGTGTGTGTGTGACAGTAATTAGCCTAGTCATTCCACATTTCTGGATATTAAATATACAATTAATAAATATAGAATATGAAATAATGTCAGCAATAGATAACGATTGTTGCTAACATTTGTTGAAAGTTTCCAATCAGGAGACATTCCTTTAGTTCTAAAAGAAAGAAAAAGTAAATGCACAGCATCAAATATCTCTGCTAAGTAACATAGCTGAATCAAGGAATAGCATGTTAGGGACAAGGTTGCAACCTTTGTTAACACACCAGGACTTCATGAAATAAATTTTAGCAATGTGGCTTTGTATTTACATATTTCAGTTTTCAGAAATTTTCCTGTTTGGGAATAAGAGACCCAACACTTGGTCACGAATCTGCTTGGTCTTCACACCATATATCAGGGGATTGACTGTGGGAGGAACCAAAAGGTACAAACTTGCAAGAATTATGTGGACGCTTGGAGGTACCTTCTTGCCAATGCGGTGAGTTAGGAAACTAAACAGTGCAGGTGTGTAGGAGACAAGTATAGTGCAGACATGGGCAGCACAGGTGCCCAGTGCCTTAGAGCGAGCATTCTGGGAAGAGAGCCGGAAGACTGCCTGGAGGATTTTGATATAGGATGTCGCTATGAGCCCTAGGTCCAGTATCATCACTGAAAGGGCTACTGAGATTCCATATGCTCTGTTAATGAGAGTGTTGGCACTGGCCAGCTTCACCACAGCCATGTGCTCACAGTAGGTGTGATTAATGACATATTTAGTATAGTATGGAAGCCTCTTAATGAGAAGAGGACAGGGTAAAACCATAAGGATAGCTCGGGTCACACCACCCAGACCCATTTTAATGACCATTGGTGTTGTCAGGATGGCCGTATAACGCAGTGGGATGCAAATAGCTACATAGCGATCAAAAGCCATGGCAACTAAGAGAGCTGACTCAATTATGCAGAACGTATGGATGAAATACATTTGTGCTAGGCAGGTATTAAACTCAAAACTGTGAGCTTCCAACCAGAAGATGCCAAGCATCTTGGGGGCTGTGGAAGAGGCAAGAGCCATGTCATTCATGGCCAGCATGCAAAGGAAGAAATACATAGGCTGGTGGAGGCTTGGCTCCAGTTTAATGGTTACGATGATTACACTGTTCCCCAGCAGGGTCAGGGCAAACAGGAGGCAGACAGGGATACCAATCCAGCAGTGAAACTCTTGCAAACCAGGAATACCAACCAGGAAGAAAGATGAAATGTAGCTTTGTGTAACATTGTCTGCCATGTTAAAACTGGAGAGTTTCCATACTCAGATACAAAATAGCCAGTCTAGTCTCTTATGGGCAGAAATCTGGATGGCAGAGTGATTCCACAGTCCTGTATATGGACAGTCCAGACATTCTGTAATTAATAATCTTCTTAAACTGCTGGCTCTTCTCTAAAACTTCCATAAGCCCTTGGGTAAACCACCTCACCGTTCTAAATCCCAATATCTTCATGAGCAAATAAGAATATCGAATTAAGTTTTTTAAAAGACTTCTACCTGTGTAGTTTTATTCTATTCTACTCTATCATTTTTATTACATACTAAGAAGGCAGTGAAGAAACCTGTATGTGGGTGTCTGTGTGTGCAAGTGCACACATGTGCCTACAACTTCTTTGGTTTGTGTAATATACAGAGTATTAAGGCAAAAGCCAGTGTTTGCAGGGAATTTTTATCAAGTGTGGAAATACATGCAGTAATACACACACACACACACACACAACACACAACACACACCATACAGGCATGTATACAAAAATTAGTAGGTTATACAGAAGGCAATTGTAATTTTAACAATATACTAGTCCACAGACAAATTATCAAAAAAATCAGGAATGCAGGATAAAAGAAATCCAAGTACCTTAAATATAACCAAATTCTTGTAATCATTAAAAATAATAAACTCTTACCCTCACTCTTTATTAATGTATTCTTATTTCAGAAAAGTTCTTAAAGATAATCAGAAGATACATAGTGTATTAGAAGCATATCTTTAAAGTGAAGAATACCCACTGATACAACAGAATGATGCGAATCATCCATTAGAATTTTAAATGCATATTCCCTATACACAGGTTTTTTTGTAATAGTTATGTTTTCACAATTTGCCCTTTTCTACATAATTCAAAAATAACTATATGTGCAACTAAATTTGTTAATCCATGCAATTTCACGAATCATATATTATGTTTTAAATAATAAGGATAATTTTTTTTCTGGTTCATCCAAGAAAAGTTAATTTTATTCAACATCTATAAAGTTACCATACACAATTTGTTTTAAAAGATTTACATGCAAATTAATTTGACATGTAAAGTGAAGAAAAAGTTGCAAATATGTTGCCTGCACCCACAATCTTTAAAACTTTTTTTTCTTCATTGTTTTGGATAATTAAAACATTGTTGTAAATAATTATATTTGCAGCTAATGGGGAAATGTGAGCCTGGTTGGTGTTCTGCTCACCTTAGAGTCCTCGACTTGTCTCTGGCTTCAGTATCTATCCTGAAAAGCAACCACAATCCAGTACTCCAGATGTCATTACCACAAATATCTTCCAGTCATTCTTGCTCTGACCTTGACCTTTTGTTCTGATAACCGTCCAATAACCTTTCTGAGATGCAGTCTCCTCTTAGTATAATTCTGGAATGTACACCCGAGGCTTCATAACATACCTTAAAAAAAAATTACAGTGCCTCCAATATCTAGGTTCTTGAAATCCAGATATGAAAGCTTGAAAAATATTAATACATTTTCCTATTGATGATTCCTCTTTGAATTTCCAAATACTATCTGTGTAGGGAAAAACTTTCTGGTTATGATATGTGCATTTCCCTATTAAAATATGGGCCTATGTAAATAAATATTAGCGGTGTTTCCTTGTAAGAAGCTGAGAATTCAAGTTTAAATTCGTCATTAAAAACATTTTAGAAGATTTCAGATTTTAAACCATATCCATACTATAGAAACCCAGAGTTAGGGAATCACTACAACAGAGGTAAATCCTGTAAACCCAGAGAGAGATAAGATCTTGGGCAAGAAATTAAGAATACTGGACAATTAAAATGTGGAAGGTTTTTATGCTTATTAAAAAGAGTGCTTGATATGTTTATAGGTTTACCCATGTTCCATGATTTTTCTTCCTTTTGGAAAAAGCCAAAAAGTCAAGAGACTGGCAGAGAACTAGGTATACAGGAAGCAAACTAATATACATAGGTATATATAAACATGATTTCTACCTAAGAAAATTGCTTAGGATAAAAAATAAGCTTAATTGCTTTGTGTGATACAAACATCTACTTATTGACAAATTTATGCCTCTAGTTGTCAATAAATGTATTTATGGGGTAAATAAAAAAAAGTGATTAAGTAGTTTTGACTTAAAGAGGGACAGGACTCTTGGGGCACTAAAATGTGTTACACAAGGAGGGAACTGCAGAGAACAACTCCAAGAGTTTGGCCTGCTAGACAGTTTTCTCGATCTCAGGACTATTGTGAATAACATCGATCAGACATTGGCCAGGGAAATTAGAACACCTCCCCATACCTCCCTAGTTTTTCCTTGCTCTGTCATTGTATCTGTTTCTGAAACACAGAAATACAGTATTCCTTCTGCCACAGGGAGATTGACATTTTACTTACATCTGGGTCAGCGAGCACAGTCCCTTGCCTGTAATCTGCCACTTCAGAGAACATGGTGCTAGTAAAATACACGCTGTTTTCTATACTATCTGTTAGTATGCTATCCCCCAGCTCAGGCTTCTGACCCTCCAGAGATGGGCCAGTATCACCATCGCCATTTTCTATTCATGGTTTTCTTCCATTTCTTTCTTAGGGTATATTCTTTGAACAGTGTGACTACTGTGACTTATACAACCAGAAACCACTCTGTCATAGGAACTTCTTAGATTCTTCCATTAAAAAGGAAGATAATATAATCAGCGCTTTTTAAAAAGTCTGACAATATTTCTTTCTTACTTTCTAGTGCCAAATCACATTACTTAAATACTACTTATATCTTTTATAAATATGTATAGATTTCTTAATCTAGAAATCTCCTTTCCCCGCTTGACTTCTACCTGCTTTACCTCAAATAATACTTCACATAATAACATGAATTGCTCCTCTCTGCAGATCCACAAAAGATTGTTTTTCATTGCATTCTCCAGACAAAGTGACTTACCCAGGAATGGTTGAAATATATGACAGAGATGGCTTTGGGAGCATTGAGACCTCTGTGGACAAATTGGTAGCTATGGCTGCCTTGTAATGGGATATTATGATGCTCAGGAGTCCCATCGGTTTTGGAAGGTCCGACAGTTCTTGGATTATACACAAAGGAGACATAAAAATGGAGAGCAACAAGACTGGGCCAGGACTATGCACAGATATATGAAGAGTAGGGAGCTCTGTAACACGGTGACTTGAGTTCATCTTTAGTAAATTCAGTCTCTAGAGACAGACTCACTGCACCCCGTGTTGATTCAAATGATTAACCCACCAAGAAGGCTCTAAGAAGACCAAGAAGTGCAAACAAGTTTGTGTAGATATGCAGATGTAAAATACATATAAGACTCAGAAAATAATGAGGCTACCAAGGCCTGAAAAATTCAAGATATATAATTTTATCAGTTTAGGTAGCATATATCTTTGAAATATATTATTACATAGGTTTAGTGTTACTTTGTCTTAGTGATAAGGCACTTTTATTGTTATCTCTTGTATTACTAATATTCACATAGCAACTTCATCATTCTTGTGATGAGTGTTTTCAGGATATAACTTTTTTACCCTTTTATTTTGTCTAGTCAATGACTTGACTGTGTAACATCCATCTTGTTTAAAACAAACAAAAATACTTTTGGAATTTTTCTTTCTTATTTATTCTAATGATTTCTGTCTTTGAATTGGAATGTTTAGTCCATTTATTTTTAGTGTAGCTATCAGTATACTTGGGTTTAATTCTACTACATTAAAATTTATTTTCCATTTAACTCTCTTCATTGCTTTTACTACCTTACTTTTTTGGGATAAAATATTTTTAATATTCCATTTTGATCTTCTCTATTGGCTTTTTATACTTCTATATTTTATACCAATTATTTCCATAGTTTAGAAATAACTCTAAAACAGCTAAAATAGTTTATTACTTTAGTATACAATGAACATACAGAGAATTATATTAACTATTTTTATAACACTTTAGTAGGTTATAAAAACTTTAGAACCATATAATTCTCTTTACTGTCTTTATCTTTTGTGTATTGTGGTCGTATTTTTAGAATTTCTTTATTTAAAAAATTGTTTTAACATCTTTATTGAGGTATAATTGACGAATAAAAATTGTACATATTTAAGATGTGCAACTTGCTATTTTGACATATGAATACATTGTGAAATGATTACCACAATCATAGTAACATATTTTTATAATGTAGAAAAGTCAATTGTCTGTTAAATAAATTAAGTAATAAAATGTGTATCTTTTATATTTCCACTGAGGTCCTCTTTATTTTTAAAAATTGTTTAAAGGGTAACCCCCAAACCAAGTACTTTATACTATTATATAAGGAATTTCAAAGTGAATTGATTTGAGGGGATGTTTCCAATCTCGTGAAATAGGACACAATTATTTTTAAATTCTTACATCTAAAAGTTAGGAAAAAGTTTCTTCTTCAAGAAATAGTAACAAGTGTTTTTGAAAGAATTTGTGAAACAGTCCTCCAGACAATCGTATTATGCTTCATATTATATTGCATTCCATCGATTTTAACACCAGCTCTTTTTCACATTTTTATACTTCTGAAATTAGGATATGTCTTCCAAATGATAACATTTTATTTATGTTTTTTATTCCATGTTTGGAGTGGTATTGGTTAATAAAATTTTATAGGTTTCAAGTGTACAATTCAATAATATATCATCTCTATATTGCATTGTTGTTCACCACCCAAAGTCAAATCACCTTCCATCACCATGTGTTTGACCCCTTTTACCCTTACCGACCTGCACTCCTCCCTCTTTCCCTCTGGCACCACTAAACTGTTACAAGAAACTAATAAAACTTGTGGACACAGACAACAGTTTAGTGGCTCTTTATTTTTGGTGTGTAGATATTGTCTACAGCCTGCAGACCACATCCCTCCTGTAGTGGTTTTTGGATGTTTTTGAGGTAAGAAAACTTTTTGCATTTGTAAATGTTTATAAAACAAAACCACAAAGAGAATTTATAAAAGAGACCACATGTGGCCTGCAAAGCCTAAAATATTCACAGTCTGATTCATTAAAAAAAAAAAAAAGTGTTTTTGGAAATGCTGATACTTAAGATGAGAGCTAAAGAGATTTTCAGTTCTTAAAAAATCTCTCCTCTATTGTGGCTACCAGATATAACACATTTCTATAAAATTAACATTGTATTATTGTTATGAAATTAACAAAGAAAAGCTAATAACAACCAAAGATATAGAAGTTATAGAATGGTATATATTTTAACAATTCCCACATATAACCTAAATAAGGGATTTTGGTGTTGACATATATGATAATTTAATATTTGTATAGCACTGACATATTTAGCTCAAAAAATTTGTGCTAACTTGTATTCATATTAAAAGCATATGCAAGTCTCTCAGTATCTTATACTCTCAGCTTCAATGACTCCTGACAATCATATTTTCTTTTTCTTCTTTTGTCCTTTTTCTATTTTATTAAATTTATGGGAGTGACACTGGTTAATAAAATTACATAGGTTTCAAGTGTACAATTCAATAATACATCATATGTATATTGCGTTGTTTGTTCATACCAAATGTGAAATTGTATTTGACCTCCTTTTTAAAAACTGTGGTGATTTAATTTTAAATGAGATTGAACATCTTTTAATATTTATTGGCCATTTTAATTTCTTTTCTAAGTACTGACAACATAAATCCCCTCTTCTTTCTATTGCCGTATTACGTCTTTTGCCATGTTTGTTTGCCAAAACTTTTTGCCTAAGTAAACTAATTCTTATCATGTGTTGAACTGCACATATTTTAATAGTTTCATATTTATTATTGTTTCATACGTCTGTACCATTTATTGGGAAGTTGGAAAAAAGGTAGATATGATGTTATGAACTGGATTCCATAATAACCTTGAAGATTAGAAGTTATTTTTATTATCAGTTCACTACACCATTTATGATTTGTCCAAATATTGAATTTTCAAAATATAAATAAGGACTCCAAAAGAATCTAATAAAAAAGCCACATTTTCCCCAGGTACTGTTTTTCATTCTTCATCTAATCTTCTATCTTTATTTGTACATTTTCTGATTAAGATTAAAATTGAAGAGCTTCCTCAATAAACTTAATTTTAAAAAAATAAAATAAAATAAAATTTAAGAGCTTACTAATTATATACTTACATATTTGCTAGCTATCCATGTGCCTTAATATATTTTACATTTATGTCAAAACAGTACTGCTTCTTCAAGAATATATGCTATAAAGATTGAGTCATGAGATGAATAATTCAGAGTCTTTAGTATAGAAGAGGGGAGATGATTATGAATTAGAAAATTTCAAACAATTATTTATGAAGATAAAATGTTTACAAAGTTTGGTCTCAGAAATTCATAGACAGAGTTCGACGAACTTATTAAGATTTACTTTTCCAGTAGCATAAATGTTAGTATTTTTTTCTAATTTGGTATTAAGGATGAGGAAGATGAAGATGTTTTGTCGCTAGAGATAAAAAATAAAATAAAATAAAGTCTTCTTCCTTCGAATATCCTCATGAATGATAATTGCACAAAGTTTGCAGTACAGACTAGGTTTTATTACTTTCCTAAGTGGCTAGTCATCTCATCTCTCACTATTTTTTAAGTAATATATAGATTCAACACCAGTATGAAATGTCTCTACAAAGAAGGGCTTGTCTTCCTGATAGTTGTCAAATCCAGAAAAGAGAAGAGAAGATTCAATAAACTAGATATGTGAAGCATTGATTCTGGACAGTAAAGGATATCAATTACTGTAAGACTGGAATTAGGATTGCAAGGTTGGTAGTCATTTATAGATATGTAAAAGAGAGTGACAAATTTCCTTTGAGAAGCAAGAAACAGGGTTTCTTAATAAGTCAGTGAGAAGAGAATGGCAATAATGATTTGGAATACTTCATAAAAAACTATTCACCCGTCTGAAAATATTATTTAAGGTTAGAGACCAATTGTAACTTCTATGTTGATCAAGGCAACCATTCAAAGTGGTGATAAAACTGTGCCTCTGTTAATATAAACTGGGTGTATGGACAACTTTCTTGTAGACATTTCTTGCAAGATAATTTTCTAGATAATTGCTAATATTATCTTTTCCTGGACAGAAAATGATAAGGACATGTGATGAATGATTCTATTTTCATAATTTCCAACATTATACTTGAATTGTGACACATGGTTTTATTACCATTCTTGATACCTATAAACTTTCAACTGATTGCATATCACATAAAATCTTTGTGTTCAGTTGCCTTATATTTAACTTAAATAAATGTATTCATTCCCTCTCTTTGCCTAAAGTTTTCCTCATCTGAGCCACTTACACCTTTTTGAGCTAAACTGTTTCTTTTACTCCTTCTTCCTGGATAAACACCTCTGAATCCTGCCACGGATCTGCTGGGTCTTGACACTGTAGATGATGGGGTTCATCAAGGGTGGGAAAAGTATATAGATGTTGCCCATGAGGACGTGGACCACAGGAGAGAGGTGCTTCCCAAAGCGGTGCACCATAGTCAAGCCAATGATTGGGATGTAAAAAACCAGGACAGCACAGATATGGGAGACACAGGTCTGCAAGGACTTGAGTCGCTCCTCTCGGGATGCAATAGCCAAGACTGAGTGCAGAATCAAGATGTAGGAGATGAGAATGAGCACTGAATCCAAAAGTAGTGTGCAGATGACCAAGGCTAAGGCATAGAAACTGTTGAAGCGGATGTCAGAGCAGGCTAGCCGGAGTAGGTCCTGGTGCAGGCAGAAAGAGTGGGAGAGGATGTGGGGGCGGCAGTAATGGAAGAACTTTAAGGCGGACGATGGGGCAGTAATGAACAGGAAACTCCTCCCTAAAATGGCCATACCAATATTGATGATTCTGGCATTGGTGAGAATGGATGTATATCTCAGAGGATTGCAGATTGCTGTAAAAGCGATCAAAGGCCATGGCAAGAAGGATTCCAGACTCCTGATAGATAGACCATGAACAAAGAAGGTTTGTGCAACGCAGGCATCCAGGCTGACCTCTTGGCTGAGCCCCACAGGATCCCCAGCACTGTGTGCACTGTGGACAGCCCCATGCACAGGTCGGTGAGGGCCAGCATGGCCAGGAAGTAGAACATGGGCTGATGCAGGCTTGGCTCAGTACGAATCACATGCAGCACCAGGCAGTTCCCTGAGAGAATCATAGCATAGATGCCAGAGAAGGGGACGGATAGCCAGGGATAGTCCTGTTCCAGGCCAGGGAAACCCGTAAGAAGAATGTGGAGTTGCTGATTTTCAAATCAGGTTGAACAGACATTGATTGTAAAACACAGAAACCTTTCAAGGAAAAATGGATCTAACAGCTAATGTAAGATTTCTGCTGCTTTGGTATAAAGTCTAAAGCAACAGCTTATAATAAAATAGTTGGATTAGCACAAAAACTCATTAGCTATAAGAGCAGTGCCTGTATTTTCAGAAGTTTAATTTTGTGAAACAGAGATGAAATTAATTTATGCCTACTTATGAAACCCTCCTTGTTCTTAGAAGAATCAGTGTCCATATCCCACAGTATCACAATCAATGCTTCACATTAAAGTAGCGGTAAAAATGATTTCTGGTTGGTGAAGTTATAATAATGCAGTTTCGGCATACAAAGTAGAAAAGAAAAATTCATTCAGGTTATTCACATCTAAAGCCTTATGAAATAAATTTCAAATTACTGCTGCATGGTGTAAGATTAACCTTTGCTCATTACCTAAAACACTAAGTTATATAGTAGTCATTTATCAGTCACATTGTCCATTCTGACATCTATGTTTAGGGCCTTAAAGGTCAATTGACACTTACGGCATAGATGTTCTTGTCAATTTTTAAAACGGAGCTTGCTCTTCTTTTGTCCACAGCGGCATTGAGATTCTAAGGGAAGCAAGATTTATGCAGATGCGAGAAGCATATATGTCACTGGGGTAAATCCTAGGAAACCTGGGAGATGCTGCGTTGAGTGATAAAGCAACACCTGTGCCCCTTTGGGAAAATTAGGGAAGACCCATGGGCACTGTCTGCATAGCAGACTTTCCACTCCACCGATGTTTGAATATTCTTACTAGTGAGAGTTATAAAAATTATTCCTTCATCTGGGGAGATCTTAGAAAACTGGAAGGCCACCCTCAAAATAAGTGAAAACTAAACATTTGTCTATCACCACACACCAAAATTTCCAAAATTACTCAAACTGATTAAGGGCCTGAATATAAGACCTGAAACTACAAAACAAACAAACAACAAACAAACAAAAACATAGAAGAAAAACATAGGAACTAAACTCAAGGACCTTGGATGTAAAGAGTATTTTATGAATTTGACCTCAAAGACAAGGAAAGTAAAAGCAAAAATAAATGAATGCTACTACATCAAACTAAAAAGCTTCTGCTCAGCAAAAGAAACTGTCAACAAGGTAAAGAGACAACCATCCAAATGGGAAACTATATTTGCAAGCAATGTCTTCTATATCCAAAATATACAAAGAACTCATACTACTCAATAACAACAAAAAAAAACAAATGATCCAATCAAAAAAATGGGCAGAGGACCTGAGTAGACACTTCTCCCAAGAAGACATAAATATGACCAACAAATATATGAAAAGATGCTCCACATCGCTAGCTATTAGGGAAATGTAAATAAAAACCACAGTGATATACCACCCTCCACACCTGTTAGAATAGCTGTGATCAACAGGACATGTAATAACAAATGTTGGAGAAGATGAGGAGAAAAAGCAACCCTCATACGTTGCTGTTGGGGCTGCAAATTGGTAACAGCCACTATGGAAAATAGTATGGCGGTTCCTCAAAAAAAAACTAAGAATTGATCTACCATACAATCCAGAAATACCTCTACTCGGTATTTACCCCAAAGGCTTGAAAACCCATATCTGAAGAGATATTTGCACACCGACGTTCATTAGCAGCATTATTCACATGTGGCCAGGAACATGGAAGCAACCCGAAGAGTCCTACGATAGATGATTGGCTAAAGAAGCTGTGGTACATAAATACAATGGAATCTTATTTAGCCATAAGAAGAGATCAAATACTGCAATTTATGACAACCTGAATGAATCTCAAGATAATCATGCTAAGCAAAATAAGCCAGACAGAAAAAGTTGAAAATCACATGATATCACTTATAAGTGGGATGTAAACCTAAATGCAACAAATGAGCAGGACAAACAAACAGACACTCATGAACATGAGCAATGGACTCATGGTTACCAGAAGGTATGGGGGTAGGCGGAGGGTGAATTGGGTAAAGGGGGATCAAATATATGGTAGATGAAGGAAACTGGACTCTGGATAGTAAACACACAATAGAATATATAGATGTCAAATTATAACGTACACTTCAAAATTATATAATTGTATTAACCAATGTTACCCCTATTTACTTAATTAAAAAAAAAGAAATTAGCCAGCAATACAGTGTGTGCATGTATAGATATATACATATATATTCATATTTGTCTTTATACATATTGTATATATAGTCGATTTTATTATTCACAGATTCTGAATTTGTGAATTCACCTACTTGTTACAAAATATTAAAACCCAAAATCAATACCCACAGCATTTTCATCATCCTTACTGAACTTGAGCAAAGCAACAAAAAATTTATGTTGCCCAGCACACTGCTGAGATCGGACAAGGTGACGACGCTCTGTGTTCTTGTATCAGCTCTCATACTGTAAATGAGTATCTGTTTTTGCAATCTATGTAATGTTATGTTTTCCTCATTTTGTGCTGTTGCCTTCAGAGAAAATACATGTATTAGATAAGTTTCCTTTAGGCATGAATTGTAGTGTTGCCGCGCTGTGAGTTTAATGCTAATGAATCATAAAAACTATGCATGTGGAAAATGGAAGAGGAAATTTACCAATCTATACATGAGGACTCCCTGATAAATATTAAAAATACATGTATAATATGAGATGAAGCTAAAAAAATGGAAAAATGGCTATATTTGTAGATTCATGAGATGATGGTCAATTAAATAAAGTATAGTAGACAGCATTGTTGTGAGGGTGAAATCAAACATTTACAGACACATCACCCAGGGTGAGGAAACGCTAAACCCTTCTCAGCTAGTTTTTATTGTAATGAAATACTACATGTAAGTATTATTTGTCAGACATATATATTAAAATTTTAAATATATGTTTAATGTGCCTTTAATAGAAACACAGATAAAAAATAGGTTATGTGTTAATTGGTTGGTGAAAATGTGACCACATGCTCAAAGGAGCTTAATGCTATATTCCTCCAGAGGAGAAATGGTTGCAATTTATTAATAGTGTTTTCAGTGACTTCACAGAACATAATTATAACAATTAATGAGAATAGACTGTATGTAGATGCAAACATTCTATTATTATTAATATGTACAGCAAAAATGCTTATAGGGTTTTGAAAATTTAGGCATGTATGCATACATATAAACACATAAATGTTTATTACATCACTGTTTGAAAAAACTTTATTTATATAAAAAATAAATGAATTATGATACTTTTATAATATTCAATGTTATAGGCATTTTAAAATGAAAGAAGTCCAAAAGTTTTAGAGTGTTGTCTATATTATGTCTCTAGATGAAAACCTACAGATAATATTCATGATATTATCTCATTTTTGCTTAAAATAATTCTACATATATGAAAATGCCTGAATATCACACTTATTATTAATTAACTATAATGAAGAAGTGGGAATAGAATACAGAAGAAAAAGCAATTTACGTTGTTTGAATTTTATACAATAAAAGGTATTGTTCTATTTAAATGCATATATATTCAAAGGAGAGCATTCTATGAATTTTTCATGGAATGTGGCATAATTTTAACTTGTTAATTGATTTTTCATTTATGTAGGAATCACAAACAATTTTGTATATATTAAAAACATATATAAATTTTGTGATTGGCAAAGTTTCCTAAGCTTAACTAGAAATGCATTAAAATAAACAAAAATAAGATAAAAAATGTTTTGTGTATAAAACCCACTTACAATTCAGTCAAAAGGAGTAACCAGAAGCAAAAGTTTACCTAATGAGTAACTAATATATATTACATTTTAAAAAAAGATTTAAATGCATTAGAGATATTCTGAAGCAATAAGATTTCAGAGGACAGAGAAAATTGACTTTATAAAGCCACATTTACCAAGAGCCATCTGCCATTTCTAGAGATAAAGCAAGAGTCCAAGAAGGACCATTTTCCTGGAAGATACCCAGTTCTGAAGGTCAGCAAAACAGAGAATCTGAAATTCTGGCAATGAATGGAATGGGGGTGGGGGGCGCGCAACAGAAAACATGAGGATTTCAATCCAGGTGAGAAAGGAAGAACAGAGATCTCAACTGATGATGTGCTAGTTTTCACATAAGACGTTTGCTAAACTCTGAAACTTCATGGAATGGCAGGCCAAAAAAGTAAACAAGGACATCTGGAAGATAAATAGGGAAATTGGGGCAATCTTGACTTGCTTGACACACGAAGATTATAGTCCAGAGTATGGCTTGTACACCTAGCTCACAATTGAAAGCCCTAACAGGAAAAGCTTACATCAGGACTGTCACTGGCCAGTAAGTTGGTAGAAGTTCCAGTTTATTCAAATCCCTGATTAGGTTACATCGATAAATACTGTATCGATATATAACTTCATTTGTCCTTTATAATTTGTGTGTGTGTGTGTGTGTGTGTGTGTGTGTGTGTGTATCTGATACCCAATTAAAAATCACCAGGCTTGGCAAGAGACACAAACATAAGTTCAAAATCAAGAACAGAAACAATTACTACAAAGAGATCCACAGGCATTGTACAGGTATACTTTGCTTTATTGTGCTTCACAAATGTACTTTTTACCAGTTGAAGGCAATACTCTCCCCAGCAAAATAATTAAGACTCATTCTATGTGGCGATCTGAACCCAAACCCACAATATGTCTTGGGTATTCATGTATTTATTGCAATTATCAGTCAAAAAGTTTCGAGGAATGAGGTTTAATGATGTTTTCAGTCAAGAAGTTTCAAGAAATGATGTTTAATGTGTTCTAAGAAATATAGTAACAAAAGAAAAATGAATGAATAAAATGAAAAGGGGGATTTTCACCAGGGAAATAGAATATACTAAAAATTAAAATAAAGGTAGAAAAATAGAAATAGAAAAATAAAGGGTATAAGATGGACATCTAAAAACTATAAATTACTAGAGGTAAACTTAATAATTCAGAAAAGCAGGATTACAGAGCAGAAAACAGGATTAGTAAACTAGAATAAAGGTTAATAGAATATAAAGCTGAGACTTTAAGGCAAGATGCTTTACTGGGGAAGAGAAATATTTTACAAATATAAAAACATCGATAACCAGGAAGATACATGCACTTTAAATCTTTATGCACTCGATAAATAAAAATGTGTAACTAACTACACAGAGCTCAAAAACACACAAATTAAAACTATCACAGTTCTAACAGAAGAAATAGACTAATCCACATTCATAGTGGGACATTATAACACACAAAACACAAATTAAAACTATCACAGTTCTAACAGAAGAAATAGACTAATCCACATTCATGGTGGGACATTATAACACACATCTATCAGAAGCTGAAAACACAAGCAAACAAATGTAAGGTTAGAAATAATAATATCACATAACATGAACTAATGTGACTATATATACACAAATATAGACAGAGCTATAGATAGAAATATAAGTAACACTGCACTCAACAAGTACAGGTCAACAAAAAGTGACTTCAGTCTGACTCATAAAAAAAAAAAACTTAAATTTGTATTTTTAATGCATTTTAGTGTGATATTAATAAACTATTTGAAAAGTAATGGCACAATATTTTTACTCAAGCACAAGAATGATAAGAATTTGATAATAAAACCAGAGATGATGACAATGATGATGATAATAATGATGATGACAAAGACCAGGATAAACTTTTTGAGTCCTTACCAGTTACCAAGTCCCATGTAAAGGACATTATATTCATTATATTCCACTATGACAACCACAACCATAATTACTAGTTTCCAATGAGGCATATGTTACACTTCCATATTTATATATTAGGCAGCTGAATTTGTGACAATAAATTGTTTTACAATGCATATAGTTAGAAATATGCAAAATATGGCAAAATAAAGTTTTGAACCAAGCTCATTTTGCCTCCAGAACTCATGCATGTAACCAACTTCCTCAATAATTTTTCCTACCAAATTGGAAAGTGCTTTTTTAAACATATATTTCTGACAAACATTGGACTACTTGTCCTCATTTATGATGGACCTGCAAAATAAAGTTTCCTTATGAAATATTATCATTAGTACTTGAGCATCTTAATGCAGAACAACATTAAGTTTGCTTTACATTAAACAGCAGCAACAATAACAACTTTTGAACCATTATACTGAGGATCCCAGCCTCCAGAATCTCTGTCCAGGTTTCTTAGACCTCCATCCTTGTTAACCCAGAGTGGTCTGTTGATTCAGGAAAATGATTGAACAAAGCATACACAATAAGTCTAAATCTTGTCTTTACATTCAAATACCAGAGCTTCTTTCAGATTGCTCCTTATACAAATGGATAAATTAAATACATACTTGAGAACAATAAAGTTAGGCACAGTATTGTATGGTCTAGTTTTAGACTTGTTATAGCAAATGTATTTCACATTATGGGAATCATCAATTTGATTATAGCATGAATTGCTTAATAGGAATAGTCTTCAAGAAGAATTAGATATTTATAGATATTCATCTCAGACTCAGTTTAGATTATATTTGACAAGAAGGAGATATTCAAGAGATGAATTTTAAGGGGAAAGGAAACACTAAAGAAAAATTTGGAATAGTTAGAAAAAGAATGTGGAGAGAATTGTATTTTACATAAAGAAGGTTGATCTTAGTGCTCTAAGTACAAAAGAATCAATATAAGTATTATTTTCCACTGTGATCTCTAGAAAGATCTTTACATTTGTCTATTTCACCAGACCTGGCCTCAGGTGATAAGGAGGGTCCTCTGTCTGACTCCTCCTATAGCCAAGCGTTTAGTCTTTCAGCACTTCATCTGCTCTTCTATTTCCCTCAATTTCTTCTGCTTCTGACTTAAGATCAATAATCTGTGGAAACTCACTTAAGCATGATGGTACTCAAAACCATCAACTGGATTTCCAGATGATGTAAGCCTAATAATAGATGAGCTATTAAATCTATAAGAGGAAATATGTCCATCAAATATCAAGCCTAATCTTTGGCACAGAGCATTTTTACTACCTTATCTCGAATGTGCTTGGTCTTCACCCCATAGACAAAGGGGTTGAGTAAAGGAGGAACCAGAAGGTAAAGGTTGGACAACATGATATGTATATATGATGGGATATAAGATCCAGATCTGTGAGTAAAAAAGGAAAAAAAGCAAGGAGATAGAACTGGAAGAAGATACATATGTGGGGAATACATGTATTAAATGCCTTAAGACGTGCCTTTTTCTGGGGCAAGTGGAACACAGTGATAAATATTTGTATATAGGAGAGGGTGATCAAAATGAAGTCAAGGCCACCAACAGTAAAAGCTCCAAGGAGACCATAGAATTTGTTGATGTAAACATCTTCAGTGGCAAGCTTTACAAGGGCCATGTGTTCACAGTAAGTGTGGGATATTAACTTTGTTCTGTAAAGTTTTAGACGACATTTTATGAGCAATAGGCATGGATTACCAGAATGGCAGGCCTCAATGTCACCCCAACTCCTATATTAATGACTAGTTGTTGAGTGAATATTGTAGCATGCTTCAGAGGATAACAGATTGCTATATAGCGGTCCAGAGCCATGGCCAGCAGGACTCCTGATTCAATACCCTGGAATGTATGGATGAGCCACATCTGGAAAAGGCAAACATCAAAATAGATCTCCGGCAAGTGGAACCAAAAAATTCCAAGCATCTTAGGGACAATGCTAGTGCTAAGTGCAATGTCTGTGGCTCCCAACATGGCCAGAAAGATATACATAGGTTCGTGGAGACTGGGTTCAGATTTGATAATGATCAAAAGAAGAGAATTTCCCATCAAAGCAATGATGTACATCACAAGAAATGGAATCCCAATCCAACTCTGTATATTTTCCAGTCCAGGGATCCCAATAAAGGTCAGCACAGAGGGCATAAATATGGTGCCATTTGTAACAAGCATGGCAGGTCAGGATCCCTCTTAGCAAGGGAGCAAAGTTTGGCACACTGTGATTCTCTGTACTTTTCTATGTCTTCATTCAACTATCACACATTTGTTGCATCACAGATATAGGAGAATAAACTTCATCAGCTTATCATTTTTAAATAAATGAGGAAATGCATACTGGCCCCACCGAAAGTTTTGCCAGTATACACTTTAGCGAAATCATTCAACCTACATTCAGTGATATCCACAGTGTGAAATCTGAGTATTTGGACACCATGTCAGTGATGTGGCTACATAATCAGGCTGCTTCATGGAGTTCTTCCTCCCTGACTCCATCTTGTCTTTCTTCCTCTGACCTTTCCATGGAAATCAAAAAAGAAAAAAAAAAAAAAGAAGAAGAAGAAGAAGAAGAAGAAGAAGAAGAAGAAGAAGAAGAAGAAACATTGGAATGATATTTAGATAGAAAAACACCATACCTTGAGCTTCATTTTCTTCTCCTCACCACTTTGCCTCTTCTTTTTTTCCCTCGACTCACTTTAGACTGTCAGAGCTGGGTATTTCTACAAAACATACCAACACCTTTTGATAAATTATAGATTTAAGGCTTTTTCTAGAGTTGTGACTCCACCCATATAACTACCTATCCTCACCTTGAACTTCCTTCTCACCAAGGAATTTTCAAATATGACATTGCTGCAGGACCCTAACTCCATCAATATAAAGAATGGCAGCTGCTTAATTTTTTGTATTACTGTGGCATTTCTGATTCAAGAAGCAAGTCTTATACATAAATTCCTCAGATAACAACAGCTCTTCGCACAGTCTCTTTTCCATACGTTAAACAGCAAGGAAAGTTTTAAAATATTAGTTAATAAAGTTAAGAAGGTTAAAGAGTACCTGGTGTAAGAGAGACCTTGTGTGTTTTACCAGGAGAGCAATGAGGAAGATGCTGAAGTGTTCAGGGTCAAGGTTAAGTGAATGAGGTTGGAAGCCTACATCTCCACATGGAAGCAGTATTGACACAGATACACCTCATAGAGGAATCACAGCTACTTACTGTTGAAGGGAAGCAGAAAGTTCTAAATTTTTAGCTCTGTGAAATTTGAATCAAGAAAAACATGAGTGGAATTCTTCGAGAGTTGTCCAAGATATTGCATGGAGAATAATCGACAAACACATACGTACATTCAAGGAGAAGTGCCCTGGGAGGCATCAGAGGCAGAGAAAAACTCCAGAATGAAATTCTTATTGCAATACAAAGACTGTTGCTGGGAACGCTTCACACTTTTCAGTAACAAAGTACCAGCAACAACCCATAATTGAATTTTGCTGTTTAAAGACTATGTCAATGAATTTCTTTATGTGACAGCAGAGAGGTTGCCTTTATGACTAGTTACCTAAGTCTAATCAGCTGATTTGTACATTTTGTATTGTTGTTAGCCTAAACATTTCAAAACATTCCTCCGTAAATCAAGCCATCACCTCCAAATATTTTTCTGAGTATTTCATCGGCCTCTAACAACCCTAATTTCTGCTTATAAATTTTAAATTTGGAATATTTTGGAAATTCTATGAATCACCCTTCCAAATCAGAATTCTGTAGCATAGCTCCCCAGCAGTTGACTATATATATGTTGATGCTTTTCCATGCCTGTCTGTCTAATTATTGTACAACCCTCACTTTCAGAAAGACCTCCTTATATTGAACCAACATGTTCCTGGTAACCACCATTCCTCTTTTCAGAATTATATATCTCCAGTGTAATAACACAAAGATTCAAGTCACTCGGATCTAATCTTTTTCAAGTATAGCATATTTCAAATCTGCCCAACTTCTTCAACAGCATGCTGCTAGCTTCCATTAACTTCTCAATCTTCCAAAGCAGATTCTCCAGTTAAGTATGATTGTTCTTAAATTATAGTTCCTAGAGTTCCAAGTTAGACTCAAAATAACGTATATACTCTTTAGTTTTATAATTTGGAATTTCGTTTCTGGAGTCTACATACATTAAATGTACTTGTGTTGGTACTCAGGGTATATAACTTCATCTCCACTTGACCTGGTACACATTTCTAACTATTCACTTACTCCTTATCCAGGAATATCAGTGGGAAGTGACTGGCATAGGAGAAAGTTGCTCTTTACTGGTCCCAGCTGTGGAAGATTCGTGTTTTCTAACATCTTATTCCCTGATGACCAAACTTTATATGCCTCTTAAAAATCCTAAGAGATATTTTTTACTACCTAGGTCAAAGAAGGAGATTTAGGGCTTAAAAACTTCTCATTTCTTAGGACTATCTGCTTAGGCAATTCTCAGGGGACCTGATATATCTAGTCTAACCAGTTGGTGGCAGTGTTGAGCATCTTAGTGAGTTGTGTTTCACAGCACTAGAGATTGGGAATGCTCTCATATACATGACAGAAATGGAACTCAAAGTGGGGGATTATATAGCATGTGAAATCTATTTTTTCTGAGAAAACTGATCAGCTTTATCATGCTTTTTAAAGGAAGAAAATTGGGGAAAAATTATCTCTTCTTTATTCTTGGCCATCACATGGAAACTTAAAAATTTTTCAGATATATTCAGGGATCCCAGAAGGGAGTATATCACATGTAGCAGGGAAGACACGGTTTATTTTAAGTTCTGTGCATCACAAAGATTGCTAAGCATAGATGGAAAAAATTATCAGTGCGCAGATGATGCATTTCTTATCTGCAGTTACACAGGATGAAGACAATGCTTCTTAAAAGAGATCATTACACTTTTCTCACAATTTTTGGATCACAGGAATGCCTATACTCTTAATATCTTTGATATATTAATGCAGAAAAGAGGAAAATATACCTATAATCTTATTACCTCAAATCAAATATTATTAGTAGTTTTCATTGGTTATCTTCTAACAGTTACATTAGATACATCATTTTTATATTATAATTTTTTCACAGTTTATGAAAATCTCCAAAATATCTTTATCAATGACATATTTTGTCATGGGGAAATTCTTGATTAACAGAACACAGGAATATTGGAGATACTGTCATTTTACTTTAAATTTTAAAAATTCTTCAAAGTTGATATTTATGCATAAGATGTACTTTTGAATGTATGAAATGGGGCTATATATCTTTATGGTCATTGCCTTATCTAAATTCAAATCCTAGAACTCAAAATATAGAATACTTTAAATATATATTTGCTTAAAATTTATAACACGTTAGAAGATAGCTTTACTCTGAATATAAAAACAGTATATATACTATGTTAAACTAACTTGTTTGCCAAGTGCCAAATGTCTTCACATTTATTTTTTTCCAGAAGTATATAATGAAAGATACACACATAAAAATTGAGCATAAACCTGAAAACCCACATCACACACTAGTTGTTTACTGTGGGAAGTATAGATATAATTTAATCACACTTCTTCCACCTCAACAGCATTTCCAATACAATACCCCTTCCAGAGGTAAGACACATTCTATATCTGATGATTTTTGTCTCCTTTGTGTTTTCTTACCAGCACACACACTCTCATTCTGGTTTCGACAATACTTTAACATGATGGAAGTACATCTAAACTATTAATCTTACCCTATTTCCACTACTTCTTCCTCCTTTTTTAGTTTATATCCCATCTTAATGTAATTACCTACTATATACTCAAATTCTTACCTCATTCTGGTTTCATCATATCTCACCTGGTACCTGAGTAAATCAGAACGTTCACTTTGTACATTCCTTCTCCTCTGCAAAATGAAATGACTGAAGAAAAATGCATAAGAATGCTGACCGGACTTCTTCGAAATTGACGAGAAACAACCTCAAGCGGAAACCAGTAATAGCCAAAATGTAGAAAGAATCCATCAATCAATGAATGATGAAACAAAATGTGCTGTATCCATATAATGTACTATTACTCAGCCATAAAAAAGAATGCAGTACTGTTATGATACATGGATGTATTGCACATGTCGCACGCTTTATTTGCAATAAATATTCAGAGAGGCAAATCCATAGAGACAGAAGGTAGATAATGGTTACTTAGACTGGGGGTGGGGACGGGGGCGATATGAAGGAAATGGAAAGTGACTGTCAGTGGGCATGGGTTTCTTTTAAGATGATGAAAATGTTCTGGAATTGGATATTGGTGATGGTTGTACAATATTTTCAATACACTAAAATCCACATAATTGTGTACTTTAAAATGACAAATTTTATGGTATCTGACTATGACTCAATAAGAATAAATGATTAAATAAAAAAAGATTCTGTGCCCCACCTAGCACGCTTCCCAACACAGAGCCTACCAAAGACACTGGGCTGATTCCAGCTAGAGGGGCCAGCTTGGCAGCAATTTCCTCTCTCTGCTCTATTCCGTCTCTGCACCCCACCGCCCCCCCCCCGCATTTGAATCTGTAGTGATTTTTTTCTCTGGACTTTAATTCCAGGTGTGTTCACACTTGGCCTTGAATATTTAAGATGTGTTTGGGGCTGGGACCTTTGCAAGACACTTGGTGAGTTTTCTCACTTATTCCTCACAGCAGGTCCCTGAGGTGGGTATCATGAGCCCTGTTTTAGAGAAGAGTAAATAACATGCCCAAGAGTATGTGCGAAGATGAGAGAAGGGCAGTGGAGAAGCTCTGGTCTGTCTGATTGCCGGGCTATATGTGCTATGGCAAACTCCACCAGTGAGGGGGCCACAGAAGCATAGCACACGGCAGTGAACCAGTCCATGGCTGTCCAATAAGCCACTTTCGGCAGAGAGATCTGGGCACAGATGCTGAGGGTTATCATAGTCAGCATTGTAGTCACCCCAAACAAATTCTCAGTTCAGCTAAAAGAAGACCTGTGGCAGGTCAGAGTCACTATGCAAAGAAGGTAGGTCTGGATGACAAAGTACCTGATCTTTCTCTTCAGGTGGCAATGAACTATCATGATGCTACATGCACCTGTGCTGGTGCCGACGTTCTCCATGCCCACTGTCTGCCCCATTAGGTGGTACTGGTTCAGCCTGGAGCTGTCTTCTGCCACCACCACCGACCTGGTGATTCCTGTGGTCCAAACATAGACGACTTCAGAATTAGGTTATGCTGTAGCTGCCAAAATTCAAAAGGGCGAGCATTGGCTTTCAGCCAGAACCCTCAAGTTTCACTGAGGACTCTGCTAAGGTAGTCAAGTTGCTCTGAGCTCCAATGCTGAGGCAGCAATTCACAAGGCGCCCGAGAGAAGCTCAGTTATCTGGCCTCAGGGTGAGGGCTGGTGGGGCAGACCTCTCCCAGAAAGCCTTTTTTGTAGTCTTTAAATTGAAGTGTAATTGATATACAACATTATGTTAGTTTCCGGTGTATGACATGATTCAATATTTATATACATTGTGAAATGATCACTGTGATAAGTCTATTTAACCTCTGACCCCATATAAATTTGCAAAAAAGAAAAATTGTTTTTCTTGTGATGAGAACTTTTAAGATTTACTTTCTTAGCAATGTCAAATTTTCAATACAATATTATTGATTATAGTCACTACACTGTACATTAAATCTCTGTGACTATTTTATAACTGAAACTTTGTGCTTTTGATCCCTTTCATTCATTTTGCCCAGGCCACCCCTAATCCCCCTCCTCTCTTTTAACCACCAATCTCTTCTCTGTATGTATAACATTGGTTTTGCTTTGTTCTGTTTGTTCATTTGTTTTGTTTTTTAGATTCCACACGTAAGTGAAATCATGCAACATTTGTCTTTCTCTGTCTGACTTTTTCACTTAGCATAATACCCTCTAGATTCATCCTTGCAAATGACAAGAATTCATTTTTTATTTGGCCGAGTAATTTCCATTGTATATATGTGCCCCATCTTCTTCATTCATTCATCAATGGACATTTAGATTGTTTCCATATCTTGACTATTGCAAATAATGTGGTAATTAACACAGGAGTACATATATTTTTCTTTTTAATTACAATTGATATACAATGTTATATTAGTTTCAGATATAACCTAGTGATTTGACATTTATATCTTATGAAATGATCACTCTAAAAATTCTATTACCCATCTAACACCTAGATTACAGTATTATTGACAATGTTCTCTATGCTATACTTTACGCCCTCATGACTATTTTGTAACTATCAATTTGTACTTTTTAATCCCTCCTCCTTTGTCACCCACCCTCTCAAACTCCCTCCCACATAACAACCTTCAAAATGTTCTCTGTATCTGTGAGTTTTGTTTCTGTTCTGTTTGTTTATTTTGTTCTTTGGATTCCACATGTAAGTGGAATCATGTGGCATTTGTCGTTCTCTGTCTGACTTACTCCACTCAACACAATACCCTCTAGGTTCATCAATGTTGTTGCGGATGGAAAGATTTCCTGCTGTTTTTTTTTTTTTTTAAAGCTGAGAAGTATTACACTGTATATATGAACTACCTCTTCTTTATCTATTCATCTATTGATGGACAACAGGTTGCCTCCCCTCTGTATCTTGGCTATTGTAAATAATGGTACAATGAACATATGGATTCACAGGTCCCTTAGAAGTAGTGTTTTTGCTTTGTTCGAATAACTATCCAGAAGTTGGATTACAGGGTTCTTCTTAGTCTCTTGCTATAGCATCTGTTTTAACGTTTATTTGTCTGATATAAGTATTACTTCCCCAGCTTTTATTAATTTGTTTGTTTCCATTTTTATAAAATTTTTTAAAATTTTATTTAATTGGTTTCAAAGTATACAGTACATTGGTTAGACATTTATATAGTTCATTAAAAGACCCCCAATTGCTCTCTCTCTCCCTTGACCCTCCACCAAGCCAACATATTAATGTTAACTGCATTCCCTATGCCGCACTCCCCATCCCCATGACCATTCATCAGCTACTAATTTGTATTTCTTTAACCCTTGACCCCATTCTTCTAGCCCCCCAAACCTCCCTCCTCTCTATCACCAAATTGTTTACTATACCTGTGAGTCTCTTTCTGATTAGTTTGCCTTTATTCCTTAGATTCCACATATAAGAGAAATCATATAGTGTTTACCTATCTCTGTCAGACTTAAATACCTTCCACCAAAGCAATATCTTTTTCATCCCTTTACTTTTAGTCTGTGTGTGTCTTTTAATCTGAAGTGAGTCTTTTGTGGGCAGCATATGTAGATGTCTAATTTCTTATCCTTTCAGCCACTCTATCTTTTGGTTGGAGCATTTAATTCTTTTCCATTTGAGGTACTTATTGGTAGGAATGTAGTTGTTACCATTCTTTATTCCTGTTTTTAATACACGTTTTCTGTTCTTAAAGAAGTCCCTCCAACATTTCCTGTGCTACTGACTTGGTGGTGATAAATTCTTTTAGCTTGTTTTTGTCTGGGAAGCTCTTTACCTGTCCTTCAACTCTAAATGATAGCTTCACAGGATAAAGTATTCTCGGTTGTACATCCTGGATCTTCATCATGTCGAATATTTTTTGCCAAGCCCTTCTGTCCTGCATAGTTTCTTTTGAGAAATCAGCTGCCAGTCTTATGGGTGTTCTCTTATAGGTAACTATGTTTTTCTCTCGCTGCTTTTAATATTCTTTCTTATAATTAACTTTTGCCATTTTAATTATGATGTGTCTTGATGTGGGCCTCTTTGGATCCCTGATTTTTGGGATTCTCTGAGCTTCCTGGGGTTTTACGTCCATCTCCTGGCATCCTCACTCAGGATGCCAGGAGTGAGGAGGGCTCAACAAAGAAACAATGGTATCTACCAGTACTTCTGTCTGGGAGAAAGCTGCCCCTCCAACACTTGCCCTGAATCCACACAATTCAGATTCTCCCCTTATGTCCCTGGTGCCTTAGGAGCTGATGTCCAAGTGCTGAAGCTCAGAGTGAATGAGTCTATCAGCAGGTAAGACTGTGTATGCGCTTTGAAGAGAAATGCCTGCATCTCTCACAGCCCTGTGCCTCACTCAGCCACAATCTCCAGCGGTTTTCACAGCCAGATTTTGTGGGGACTTCTCTTCATGAGAGTGGAACCCTGAGCTGGGGAATCTAGGGGGACTTCTGCAACCAAGATATCCCTCCCAATTTGTAACTGGGACCAGCCTGTTCTGCATCTCCACCCCTTCTACCAATCTCAAGATGACTTCTTCTGTGTGTGCTTAGTTGTAGGACTTTTGTCCGGCTAGACTTTAGGTGATTTTCGATAATGATTATTCTGTATTTTAGTTGTAATTTTGATGTGGTTGTGAAAGGAGGCAAGCACAGTATTTACCTTCTACACTATCTTAACTGGAATCTGGGTACATATATCTTTTTGAATTAGTTTTCTTGTTTTCTTCAGATAAATACCCACCCAGAAGTGGAACTTAACTTTCTACAATTACTAACTATTTCTAACCTTCTATTCTACATACAAATAATAGTTGCTCAATTAAGACATCTCGCTATTATTTTCTTTAATTATAAGCTTAAATAGCATTAACATACAGTTGTATCATACCTTACATTGTTTATATAAAATTATATTTTTTGTTTTATAATATATATATTTTAAGATCTTTGCTTACCTTTCCTCTTACTCCAGAAGATAAATTAAACTATTTATTCGAAAGCACGCAGAATGTGTTTTCTTTTTTTCTTCATAAATCTAGGTTGATATGTATATTTTAAATATAAATGTTTTTTCTCATTTCATTTATGTATTTTGGTTCATTTTATATTCATTCTTTGAAATATGGTTCCTCAATTCACTCAAAATTAATCTGTTTCTATCAATGTATTATATTTCTTTTGGTTTCTTATTAAGGAATATCACATACTTATTATTTCCATTCTTTATTCTTTATGTATAATAACCTCTTGGAAATCGTTCATGTATTTGCCATTCTTCTTTCTTTTGAGGGGATGATGTCTTCATCAATTATTTACTATGTACTATGGATACCGCAACTTCCCAAAATATTTAATGATCTAGTACCAAATTAAAATAAATTAATTGTTTATTCATTTATAGTTTATACATGTATTCATGTCTCATATCATTAACATGTTGTTTTATTCCTTCTGTCACCATATTTTTATTTCTTACTTACAGGATTTATGTTTGTTCACATATATTTTGTTGAAAACCAAAAGCATGTGATTCAGAATTATTGCTGCTTTATTCAACAAAATTTTTTCCTCAGATTATTTCCTACCTCTGCATATTAAAGATACGGTCTTTTCCTTTTTTTATAGTGAGATGTTTTCTTGGGTTTGTTCTTCTTTGACAACGAATCTGTTCAAAATTAGAGAACCAAGTGTCTCTCTCTATCTACTTGGTTCTTCTTAAAAAACATCTTATTGGTTCTCAGTCTTTTTATTGTTTATTGGGGTGACATTGGTTAATACAATTATATAATTTTCAGATTTACACTGTAATTTGACACCTATATATTCTATTGTGTGATTACCACCCAAAATCCAGTTTCCTTCAACTACTACATATTTGATCCCCTTTATCCACTTCACCCTCCCCCTACCCCCAATATTTGACCCCACTACCTCTCCCCCCTCCCCATCCCCTAGCCTCTGGTAACTACTAGTCCATTGTCCATGTTTCTAAGTCTCTGTTTGTCCTGTTCATTTGTTGCTTTTAGGTTTATATCCCACATATAAGGATTCTCAGTCTTAAAAGCTGATTAAAGAAAATTTGAGAAAAAAATTTTTTTAAATTTTTATTATGGTGGCATTGAGTAACAAAATCCATTAAGTTTCAGGTGTACAATTAACAGTAAGGCATATGTATATATGTGTATATGTGCATTATACACACATATATATGTGTGTATGTGTGTATATCTATATATTGCATTGCATGTTCACTGCCCATAGTTATATTTCTTTCTGTCACCACATATTTGATCCCTTTTACCCCATCTACGTCCTACCTCCCTCCTCCTTCCCACCCTCTGGTAACCACTAATCTATTGTCCATGTCCATGAGCCTGTTTGTTTGTCCTGTTCATTTGTTGCTTTTAGGTTTATATCCCACATATAAGTGATATCATGTGGTTTTCAACATTTTCTGTCAGGCTTATTTTGCTTAGCATGATTGTCTCAGGGTCACTATTGATCTCTATTGATGCGGCATCCTGAAAGAGGACGAAGGTATGTGGACAGTGGATCAGCAGAGAGTGAAGAAAAATCTGAAGTCTCTGTTTTAGGAGTCAGTTTCTCATATGCCGGTTTTGTGTTTGGCTTATACTTTATTTCAGCAATATGTAAGTCTCCATCTTTGTTTACCTCAAAAATATTGTTATAAACTTTCTAGTATATAGATTTTCTATATTGATATTCATTAAACCTTAAAACCTCCTGATTTGTTGCTTTCAAATACCATCGATCGACATCAGGAAGACATTTAAATTGTTCATTATTCAATGTCATTATTACTGAGATTCTAAGAAGTCTCAGGCATTGTCTTATACATTATTGATACAAGTATAAATAAGACAGGTCTCATACTCAAGATACTTACAGTCAGCAATTACAAAATGCAGTCAGATTATTCTTTTATGTATTCCATTTTGGAACTTCAACCTTCTAATTTGGGTAAAACTCAGTTGGGCGAAATCATTAAAATGTGTGCCTCTGGAAGGATGGTTTCTATTTAAGTACTGATCACATTTTTGCTTCCAAAAAAAGCATATTTGTGAATATCCTAATTTTCATCTATATTTTTTGTACATTCTTTCCTACACAAATTCATTTTTATACTCCATGGTATGCACTGTATACTTTTTTGTTGCTGTTTTGGTATTATATGATTTTTATGTTAAGCAGTTTTTCAGAGAAAGTGGACAAAAATAGTTAAGTGATTCCAAACTTGTCAAAAAATATAGATTCACAAACAAATATCAGAAGATAATATGTAGCCAGAATTACAGCTATGGGTTGAGTTAGCAGTTTGAGAACATTGATGTGTGACATGGTCCTTGAAAGTTACCTGGCATTGTGTAGTTTTCTGAATTTTTAAAAAACATACATATAACTTAGAGAGAGAAATCTCTAAGTTTAAACAGGGTCAAAAACAGAAGAATCATTTCAAATAGGAAATAATTTGAAATCTCAGCATAAGGAAGGTTTCCTCCTACATGAGTAGCAAACTAAAGTTTTTAGTTATTTATGATTTGTTAAATACCACCCTCAATTATGAGTATCTAGAATTTAAAGTTTTTTTTTCAGAGATAGATATTTGTAGAAGATATAACTTTTCACCATAGTCATGTTGCTACATTGAACCAACCTAAAATCTCTATGTAAGTAGCCACTAATGATCAAGATTTGGAGGGGAGAAAAATATTTTTAGGACATGGTCACGGATTTGTTTGGTCTTCACTCCATAGACAATGGGATTGAGAAAAGGTGGGACTAAAAGGTAAAGGTTTGATAAAAGGATATGAACATATGGTGGTATGTGAGAACCAAACCTATGTGTGAAGAAAGAGAAGAAGGCAAGGAGGTAGAACTGTAGGAAGACACAAATGTGAGCAATGCATGTATTAAAAGCCTTGAATCGTGCCTCCTTCTGGGGCAGTTTAAAGACAGCGATAAAGATTTGAACATAGGACAAAGTGATAAAGATTATATCAAACCCTAAGATAGCGAAGGCAACGAAGAGACCATATATCTTGTTGACTCGGATATCTTCAGTGGCTAGTTTCACAATGGCCATGTGCTCACAATAAGAGTGGGAGATAACAGTGGTTCTGTAGAGTTTAAGACGACATTTGATAAGTACCAGCATGGCGCAAGAATGGCAGCCTGAGTGTCACCCCAACTCCAATGTAAGTCAAAAGTTGTTGGGAAAAGATAGTGGCATGTCTCAATGGGTCACAGATGGCCACATAGCGATCTAAGGCCATCCAATAGGACACCTGATTCAATTGCCTGAAAGGAGTGAATAAGCCACATTTGCAAAAGACAGGCTTCAAAAGAAATAGCTGGCAAATTAAACCAGAAGATGCCTAACATTTTGGGAAGAATACAAGTGCTAAGTGCAATGTCTGTCGCCCCCAACATGGCCAAAAAAATATACATGGGTTTATGGAGGCTGTTTTCATATCTGATTATAACTAAAATTAGGGAATTTCCGATCACAGCACTGAGGTACATGATACAAAATGGAATGCCAATCCAACACTGCACTGACTCCAGGCCAGGAATCCCAATAAAAGTTAGTACAGAGGGCATGAAGACTGAGCCATTGAATATGAGCATGGTGATTTGATCAGTAGAATCAAGTTGTAGCATAGCTGTTTCATCTTTCATCGCCTGCCAAGACTTTATAAATTAAAAATTAAAAAAAATTTATTTTAATAAAATATACTTTAATTATAGTAGGAATGTACCATCTTATTTTTTCTTTCAAACTATTTTTTTCTTTTGCAAAGTCATTGAGAGTCCACCATCAGATTCTACGTTTCTTCATGTCTTAATCATTTTCAATGAGCAAATTAAATGGATTGGATGGCTTCTTTCCAGTCCATGACACTGGGCCAAACCATCCCCTTTTATTTGTATTTGCTAATCAGCAGTGCTTTGGGGGTAACCTCCTAATTGGAATTAAGGGAAAGAAATTTAATGAAGGGTAAAGGTATTTCAGAACTAGACTCCATCTAAGCTAGACATATAGGATTCACAGTAATGGCAGCCCATTCTGGCTGATTATGATCAGAAGACTTGTTTAACATATTTTTTCAGTTTCGCAGCTCACTTTTTTTCTCAGGCTAGTCTCTTCATAGTCTGGCCCCTCTATAATAAACTTTCTCAACACACTTTCAACCTATCTTTTTAAACTTGCTGTGTTTTCCAAAACACTGTAAGTCATACAACTTTTTACTTATTCTCTAAAACAAATTTATTTTGAATCCACGGCTTTTACCTTAGCAGTTCCTTTCAGAGCTTGTTTTCAACATGCCTTATTACTTGTGCATCTCAGGTTTAATCTCAAGTGCCAAATTATGTCATCTTCTTTTTTGTCTCCCTGTCAATAATCATTATTACATCCCGAGCTTGAACAGTTATTTATTCTTAAGTTTTCAAAATAACACAAGTCTCTATGATATATAATGTTTTCTTTACTTAGAGCCTTATGTATCTTGTATCCACTCAAAATATAATTTCTGTAGAGGTGAAATTTTTTCTCCATGTATCATTTTTTATAGGACTAGATTCACTCTTTTTATGTCTCTGCCTTCCACTGGTTGCTTCAACACATAACACTATGTGCCTCAAGAGACTGCTGTGAGTGGCTTTGCTTTACCCCAAAAGCTTTTGGAATTTTCCTGACTGCTGCTGCTTTACTACAAACTGTATTAATTGTCATCAAGAAAAGATTTTCACTCTAGTACATGAGAAATATTAATTTACAAATTATACTATTTTCTTATTTGCAAATATTATTTTCTTAAACTATTTAAACAAAGTATAAAACAGTTAAAGATAGTAAGGAAGGCCTAAAACAACATATTGAGAACAAGAAAATATCACAATCATGTCCTCTCCATCATCCTTCAAGTATTTTCTAATGATTTTTAATATGCATTAATTAAATATGCACCATTTGCAAGAAGTAGTTTGGGAACAAAGATACATTTATTTATTTTATACTTATGAAGCGTACTGAGTTCTGAGTGCTTAGAATTCAAAAAGTAGCATCTATCATTTATTTAATACGTATTATGTCATTCAAATTAAGATTTTTAAACATTTAGATCATTTTATTTTCCTCAGTTAATGACATTGCCATAATTACCCTATTACGTTAATGAAAAACTAGAGTTGTTATAGGTACATCTACTTGCATATTAGTCCATGCAAAAAGAACAAAAATAATGTCCTCTCAGATTTTATAATTCAGTAAGGGGATTATATATATTAATACACACACACACATATACATATATGTATGTATACATGGGTATGTGTGGCTTTGCTTTACCCCAAAAGCTTTTGGGATTTTCCTGACTGCTGCTTTACTACAAACTGTATGTATGTATACATGTGTATGTGTGTGTGTATACATATATATACACATATATATGTATGTGTATATATATTAATATATATACATACATACATGTGTATGTGTGTGTCTATACACACACACATCAATGTATAAATAAATCAGGTTGGGTTGTATAAAAATGTATTAACAAAGATTTTAATCAGTTTGTGCATTTTCAGATTCTGAAGGAAACAACCTCTATACTAACTTCTTAATTCACCAAATAGGTATAATACATACATTATAATACACCTTTATTAGATGACATGTCTGATATAGGACCACATTTGTAATATCATATGATCTATATACTTGAAAACAATCTCTGTGATTTGGATCAAAAATGTATGCTATTGGCTTTACTAGGAACATTAATTTGGGAAATTAAACATAGCCACACACAGTGACATTTGACCTAGAGAACCCTTGGAGAATAACAAGAAAGTTGAAGCTCTACAGAAGTATATAATATAAATGATCAGAGGAAGGTGAGCAAAAAAGAGAAGGTGGAAGCAAGTAAATCAGCAGGTAAATAAAATAGAATGCATTTCGTCAATCTAAAGGACCATATATCACGTATATCATATTACTTTTCTTTACGATAGATTTACATTTCCATCATCATGAGGCCTAATTGATATTCTTCTAGGGCAGAGTTTCTTAATCTCAGCATGACTGTCATTTTAGGTTAAATATTTTTTTGTGAGGGTCATGCTCTATATTTTAGGAAGTTTAGCAGTATTCCTGGTTCCTACACATTAAATGCCAACAGCATTTTGCCTTTTAAAAATCTAATCTGCAAGCAGCTTGAAGGTATGAAAACTGGGCATATGGAGTTAAGTTGAAAAGATATGTGTGATCATTCAGATAGGATATTTTGAAGTGATGTGGCAATATCAGAGGAATATCAAGGAAGCAATATCTGTATGACTCACTGACTTGATGTAGGGGAAATTGAGAAAGATGAGGATAAAGTTGTTATATTCTCAGGTTGAGAGTTACAGCATAGGAATGAAAGGCAAAATAGAAGCACTATTACATAGATGTTTAGAGGATGGAAGAAAATTATCTTAAACCCTTGAACTTTATAGGCCCAAGAAAGATTCTTGGGTCTGACATATAATAAATCCTGAACTGTTAGTATAACTTACAGCTCTAATTCTGACTCAGGTTGATTCCCAGAATCTAAAAAATTTAGAAAATTTAGGGCCTAAATTAACCATCCCTACAATCTTATGAAATCTCTGACACTCACCTTTGATCTCAGCCTCAAGGCCTCCAGTGGTAGAGAACCCTTATGTTTTCTGAGATAGCTTGCCACATTTCAGGACAGTTCCAAATGCCAGATAGGTCTTCTCTCTATTGAGGCGCAAATTGCCTCCCTCTGAAATTCTCAGTAATGGAATACAGTTCCAAGTTCCAGTGATAGACATCAGCCATGAGTCATGGCAGTTAATGCACAGTACTTAAGTCAGTCAGAAGAGTTTAATATCAGGATGCCATTATTTAGCTTTGCATGCTCTTCAACCAGTTTTAAAACTTCTATGTCTCAATTATCCTCATTGCTAAAATAAAGTTAATGGCTAAAAATATAATAATACATTACTGAGAGGACTGAATATGTAATCCATCTAAAATATTTATAAAGATAATTAAAATGTATTGAAATGTCAATTAATGCCAGCTGCTAATCCACAGACACTTATCCTTTCCTTTCCATAAATGCTTTCATGTATTTGATAAGTATTTCACATAAATGATCATTTCCCTGAATATCTTGAAGGATAGTATTTCACCTGAATCTTTCCCAGTTTAAACATGTATAATTACCTGATCTCTTAACAAAAAAGCTTTCCATTCATTTATCAGTTCAGATATCATTCTCTCGAGGGCCTCCTATGTATCAATCTCACTTTAAAATGTGTCCTTCAGAGTGCATTAACTGACTTAGAAATATTCTGAAAAGCATGAGACAAATCTTTCTAGTGTTTGATCACTCAACTACTGGAAAATTCTATTGCTTTTTTAATATTCTGGCAAAGAAGACATGTGTTCTCCTTGAAACTAATCCTCCATTTCCCCAAACCCAGTGCAGAATCTCAAACCCAAAGACTTACCAGGAATTATCTGTGGTGGTACATGTAAAAGCCATAGAGTGGAGATCTTTTTGATGTTTTAAGTTCAGGATGACTGTTGCGTACTATAGGAGGCACCTGGAGGGTTGGTTTTAACCAATCCCTAGTGAGCTTTTAGGTTCACCTGGGACAAAGGTAAAAACGGAGGCAGAATATGGTTCAGAACTTAGAAGATCCATTTCTAATTGTGGTTCTTCATAGTAAAGCAATTCTCAAACTCTGCTTTCTCTTTAGGACTGGGAACAAAATGATCACTCTTCTAAAAATTCCTAAGAGAAGACAGTGCCTTTTTTTTTTATAAATGAGCCAATACAGGAAAATACATTTTGAAATATTAGACTAGTCAGTGTAGGTATGATAATAAAAAAATAAAAGGAATCTTTCTGTAATCTAATTCCAGTTGGAGAAGCACTGATTTCTTATTTAGGCACATAAAGGGGGCTAACTTTGGAAAGTTTACCCTAAAGCCTCAATCACCTTTATTGTCTAAGCTTCTGCCACATGAATTTTGGTGACACAAATCTTTCCTGTATCCAAACCAGCTCTGATCAAATTGTCCTAGTCATATTCAGAATTCTGATGAAATATTATATATTTTCAAAAAAATTAGTGCCAGTCATAATATCTATATTAGCTTCTGAACTGGGAACTATTATTCGTGGCAAATACTTACTTAGTTGAAAAGAGAAAGGTCTGTGCCTTAGAAATGGAACTTTAAGCTTTGGTATCAAGAAGAGGAAAAACAGTATCAGAAGTATTCAAAGACACATTAATTGCATCTGCTTGGGCAATATGATGACCTTACTTATAGCCACACTGTTTTTTGCCATTAGGTGGCCCTATTTCATAGACCGGTTCTTTTTCTTTAAAAGACTATCAGACCCCATCTTGTCATTAAACTGTTCTAAAATTATATTCTTTCTAAGAAAATTAATGGTATAAATTTTAGAGCAATTATTCACTGGAGCCAGTTCATACTGGCCCATGACCACTGTACTTATCTTTTCCCAGCTCTGCACTCAGTGACCTCACATTGGTAGGTTGAAATTAGCCAGAGTTTGGGTACTTTCACCAGAAAAATGAACAAACCATGTATATCAGATTGCTGCCACCTACCAAAGTAACAGCACATGGACTCCAAATAAAATGAAATATTTTCAGGGAAAGTAAGATGAATGCTGTTCAGATAGAATATGAAGTAGACACATGTGAGCTCAGCAGGTTCGAAATCTGTACACTACTCTTTATATAGAATGTAACTAAAAATTAGACCTACTGAATAACTCCCAGGATACTTTTGAAATGTGCAAGAACTGTTTAAACCTCAGTGAATCATAACGTTACTGAATGTTGTGACAAAAACATTTAGATTCTATATAAAACCTGTTAGAACAATGGGAGAATAAGATGTTTTAGAAAAGATGTGACTCCTTATTTTGGTGACAGGTATGGTTCCTCAGAACTCCTAATATTAAACAAAAATAATTACCTTCATAAGAATTTTAATGGAAATGTATTCCTTGTGAAACATTATAGGTAATATAAACAGCAAATTTTTAGAAGAGACTCTCTGCACGTTTTTCAGAAAAAAAAAAAACCAGAAACATCATTTCATTTAAAAAAAATAATTGAGTTCGCAATGAATGTTGAATAGCTTCTCCTACTATGGATGACTGATAAAATTCATCAAGAGAAGAAATAAGTTTAAATAAAATATGGGAAATATAAAATAGAAGGGCTGGGCCATGCCTATATTTATTTGTGTAATTGTTCAAATTAAGATGGGAGTCACGACGGTGCAGAGAGAGGGTTTATGGAAAAGCTTATCTGGGCCAGAGTCTTCCCTGCCATGTGTTAGAGTAGACTGAGGTACATCTATGCAATGGAATTTCATTCAGACATTAAAAGAAACGAAGTTCTGATTTATGCTACAACATGGATGAACCTTGAAAACTAATACTCTTGGAAAGAAGCTAGATATAACAGGCATGTATTATATGATTCCAGTTACATGAAATGTCCAGAATTGAGCCAGAGGGTTGGTTAGTAGTTACCATAGACTGGGGACAAGACAGAAGGGGGAGTGACTGCTAATGGGATGAAATCTTTATATTGAGGTGACAAAAACGTTGTGGAATTAGTAGTGACGATTGCACAATTTTTGTATGTTACTTTAGGTTCACATCTTTTGTCAGAATATACACAAACACACATATACATAAATGCAGACATACATATATATAGCACATAATAATAATCTTGGTTATTAACTCTCTCAAAATTATACTCCTGTTGAAGTTAAAATTGTTAAAAGCATTGTGTCTTATAGCTTTATTGGTCCTCATAAGAAAATCTTTTCCTAACCCAAATCATGTAGAAATTCTATATTTTTCTTCACAGAAGCTTTATGTTTAGTTTCTATTTTATTTCAATACTATTTTGTATGGTATGTAATGGAAGATAAAATATATACATACCAATCTTTACCAGTTGTTACAGTTCTATTTCTTTTTTAAAAAAATATTTTTTAAGTATACAATCCAGCGGTTAGACATTTATATAGTTTATAAAATGATTTCCCTAATTGCTCCTTCTCTCCCCTGGTTTTCCATTAGCTAATATACTAATGCTAACTGCATTCCTTGTGCCATGCTCCCCATCTCCATGAGCATCTGTCAACTACTAATTTGTACTTCTTTAACTTCACCTTTTCTCCCAGCCCCAACACCCACTCCTATCCATCTGTCATAAATTTCTTCTATATTTATGAGTCTGTTTTTGATTAGTTTGTTCTTTTTGTTCCTTAGATTCCATATATAAGTGAAATCATATGGTATTTCTTTCTCTATGTCTGACTTATTTCACTCAGCATAATAACTTCTAGGTAGAATCTCTTTTTTTAATGGCTGAGTAATATTTTATTGTATGTTTGAATAATAATTTCTTTATTTAATTATCTGTTGATTGGCATTTATGTTACTTCCATATCTTGGCTATTATAAATTGTGCTGCCATGAATATTGAGGTGCATAGATCTTTACCAATTATTGTTTTGGTTTTTCTTTGGATAAATACCAGAAATGCAATTGCTGAGTCAAAAGGTATATCAATTTTTAATTTTTTTAGAAACCTCCAGACTGATTTCCATAATGGCTGTGCCAATTTGCAATCCCAACAAGAATGTATGGCCTTTATTATGTTGAGGTATGTTCCTCTATTCCACTTTGCTGAGAGTTTTTATCATAAATGGATGTGGATTTTGTCAAATGCTTTTTCTGCATCTGTTGATATCATGGTTTTATCTTTCAATTTGTTAATGTGGTATATCACATTAATTGATTTGCAGATACTACCAAACTTGCATCCCAGGAATAAATCCAACTTGATCATGGTGTATGATATTTTTAATGTATTGCTGAATTCAGTTTGCTAATATTTTGTTGAGGATTTTTGCATCAATGTTCATAAGATATATTGGCCTATAGTTTTCTTTTTGTGTGATGTCTTTGGTTTCAAATAAAGGTAATGGTGGCCTCATAAAAGGAGTTAAGGAACCTTTTCTCTTGAATTTTTTGGAATAGTTTGAGAACGAAAGGTATAATTGTTTGAATATTTGGTAAAATTCACTATGAAGCATCTGGTCAGGACTTTTGTTTTGGGGGAGGTTTTGATTATGGATTCTATTCATTGGTGGTAATCAGTTTTCAGATTTTCTATTTCTTCTTGACTAAATCTTGGGGATTGTATGTTTCTATGAATGTGTCCATTTCTTCCAAATTGTCAATTTGTTGGCATATAATGCTTATAGCATTCTCTTATGAATCACTGATTTCTGTGGAGTCCATGGTTATTTCTCCTCTTTCATTTCTGATTTTATTTAATTAAGTGCTCTTTTTCCCTTGATGTGTCTGGCTAAGGGTCTGTCAATTTGTCTTTTCAAAAACCAGCTCTTGGTTTCATTAATCTTTTGTACTGTTTTTTTAGACTCTTTTTCATTTCTTTCTGCTCTAACCTTTATTATTTCCTTCCTTATATTCACTTTGGACTTTTTTTTTTTTTTTGCTATTTTTTTATTCTAGTTTGTTTAAGTGTAAGGTTAGATTTGAGCTTTTCTTGTTTCTTGAGGTAGGCCTGTATTGCTATGAATTTACCTCTTAAAATTGCTTTCGCTGTGTCCCATAGATATTTAGTCATTGTGTTTTCATTTCACGTGTTTCTCGGTATCTTTTGATTTCTTTTTTGTCTCATTATTAACCGATTCATTGTTTAGCAGCATGTTATTTAGCCTCCATGTGTTCATGTATTTCAGTTTTTTTTTCTTATAGTTGATTTCTAGTTTCATATCACTGTGATTGGAGAAGATGGTTGATATGATTTCAATCTTCTTAAACTTATTGAAACTTGTTTTGTACCCTAACATGTGATCTATCTTAGAAAAGATTCCATTTGTACTTGAGAAGAATGCATACTTTGCTGCTTTGAGGTAAAAAGCTCTGAAAATCTCCATTAAATCCATCTGGTCTAGTATGTGTTTTAGCCCATTTTTTCCTTGTTGAACCTTTGACTGGAAGATCTGTCCATTGGTGTGAATGAGGATTTAAAGTCCCTAATATGAGTGTATTACTGTTGATCTCTCCTTTTATGTCAGCCCATAATTGTTTTATGTATGTAGGTGCTGCTATGTTAGGTGCATATATGTTTACTAGAGTTATGTGCTCTTGATTTATTGATCCCTTTATCATTATGTAATCCCCTTATTAGTCTCTTATTATTGTCTTTATTTTAAAGTCTATTTTATCTGATCTAAGTATTGTTACCCAGCTTTTCTTTCATTTCCGTTTGCATGAAATATCTTTTTCCATCCCTTTACTTTCAGTCTATGAGTGTCATTTGATCTGAAGTGGGTCTCCTGTAGACAGCATATGCATGGGTCTTGTTTGCTTTTCCATTCATATACCCTATGTCTTTTGATTGGAGCATTTAATCCATTTACATTTAAAGTGATTACTGATAGATACATAGTTACTGTTATTTTATTATTTGTATTTGTTTTTGTTTTCCTTTTTACCCCTTTCTTTTTACAGAAGACCCTTTAACATTTCTTATAATATTGACTTGTTGATAATGAATTCCTTAAGATTGTCCCCATATGGGAGCTCTTTATCTTCCTTCCATTTCATTCAAAAGCTTTTCTGGGTAGAGTATTCATGGTTGTAGGTTCTTGATTTTCATAACTTTGAATATTTCTTTCCAGTTCCTTTGGGCTTGAAAAGTTTCCATTGAAACTCAGCAGACATTTTTGTGGGGTACCCTTGTAAGTAACTAGCCTCCTTTCTCTTGCTGCTGTTAAGATTCTCTCTCTGTCTTTGACTTTGGCATTTTAATTATGATGTGTCTTGGTGTGGGTCTGCTTGAATTCCTCCTGTTGGGACTCTGTGCTTCCTGAACTTTTACGTCTAATTCCTTTGCCAGGTTAGGGAATTTTCTTTCATTATTTTCTTCAAATTGATACTCAATTCCTTGCTCTCTTTCTTCCCTTCTGGTACTCTGGATATTTCTATGCTTTCATAGTTTAAGAGGTTCTCTTAAACTATCCTCATTTTTTAAAATTCTTTTTCTTTTTGTTGCTCTGATTGAGTATATTCTGCTACCTTGTCTTCCAGTTCACTGATTAGATCTGCTTTGTCCAAACTCCTATTGAATCCTAGTTTATCCTTCATTTCAGTTATTATATTCTTCATTTCTGCCTGGTTCTTTTTTTATGGTTCCTACATCCTTCTTACGCTTACTATCTGTTGCGGTCTCATTGAATTCATCCATTCTCCCCAAAAGTTCATTGAGCATCCTAATAACCATTATTTTGAACTCTGTCTTTAGTAGCTTGCTTGCCTCCAATTTATTTAGCTTATTTTCTGTAGTTTTCACTGTTTTTTCATTTCTGGCATCTTTATTTGTTTTCTCATTTTATTAACCTTTTGTGTTTGTTTTTATGTGTCAGGAATATTTGTTTCATCTCTCAGCCTTGGCCATAAAGCCTAATGTGGAGGTGTGGCTCAGTGGCACATTCTCCCTGATCCCCAATGCTGAGGGCTTTGGACATGATCTTGTGTGGGTTGTGTGTGATCTTCTGTCATCACCAAGCCTTTATTATTATTAGTCCATCAGTGGATGTGACTAAGGCTCAGGCTGACTAATTGTGGGGAATTGGCTGCACCCACAGCGTAAGAGTTGCTGTGTGGGAGCTGACCCACTGAGTGGAATTTGCTTCAACAGGCTTGTGTACTTGTTGCAACCACCCTTTGTGTGTACTGCTAATGGGGATAGTCAGGAATTGCTCCAATGTGGTCTGATGCCAGCTTCTGGATGTGTTAGTTTTGTGGCTCCTTGATGGGGAGATCCCCAGTAGGCCAAGGTCAGCTGCTGCCTTTGATTGCTCAGTGCTAACTGGTGGATACTATAAAGCAATCCACAGATCGTTGTTGCCTGTGTTGGATCTATAGGTGAGTGGAAGACTCAACACTATAGGCAGCAGTCCGGTTATCTCTTGTTTCTAACCTAGGGTAGTTTAGCAAGGGGACCAAAGCTGCTTCAGGTCTGACACTACCTGTCAGATGCCCATAAATCTCTGAAACTGGAAGAACATCTGGGTGATATGTGTGATGAGTGGCACAGGAACCCTGGGAGTATCCTGGGTCTATTGAGTAAATTTCTCTTGCCACTGCAGTGTTAGTTTACCTGCTAGTACTTTCTGTGGCTCCCTGTACACGTTTCCAATTATAATAAGGTCAGCTGCTGCCCACCTTGGGCTGAATGCGCCAGCCCAGAGCAGGGGCAGTTGCTATCAACAGTAAGGCGAGCACTTTGTGTATCGAATGGGGTAAGAGCTCAGGAGTCAAGGGCCATCAGGCCAATAGCCTCAGTTTTCTTCAATTTCTCTGTCTTCACTTCCCCGCAGTAGTCACAGATCACATGCAGACAAAGTGCTGTCTGGGGTAGTAACACAGATCCCTGTGATCTCCTCAAGAGAACTGCAGCTCTTATTGCAGCAGTGTTTTACCCAAACTATTTTCTCAAAAATATGCTTGCTGTTTTAGCCAAGATCTGTTGTCTGTGCAGAATGCACAACCCCAGAGTCAGCAGGGCATGGGAGGCTGTCAATTGGCTGGAGGTGCTTTCTGGCTGGGCTGAAGCAGAATCTCTGATTGACAAGGCCATCAGGCCAATTCAGCCTCAGTTCTGCTGCAACTTCTGTGCCCAGGCATTTCCACTGTAGTAACAGGTCACAGTGAGACCAGCTGCCATCTGGGAAGGTCCCACTCACCCCTAAGCTCCCCGGACGCAATATGGTAACTCTTGCAGGCAGCAGAGGTCTGCCTGCAAGTGATTTCCATGCAGCACCTGCCCTGTGCTAGCTAAATTTGTTGCCTGTACGTATTGGGAGTCCCTGTGGGGTGGAGGGGCAGGGTGGTGTTGGTCATAGTCAGTGGGTCCACCTTGGGTAATTTGTGCATAGGATGGGGCTGGGTCTCAGGGATACAATAGCAGTCAGATCAGTACATCTTTAGTCTTGCTACAACTTCAAAACTTTGAGTGTTCCTGCAGAAGTCCTAGATCACAGCAAGACCAGCTGCTGTTTGGGATTGGCCCACGTTCCCTGATCTGTCCAAATTCATGTTGGCAGTAGTGATCTGCCTGAAACTCTCAGAAATGTGTTGTGCTCACAGTGCTGGTTGCCAGCTGTGAACCTTTGGTCCTGACTAGGTACAGGGAGTGGCAGCCACCCAGCAACAAAAGCCCAGGACATTCTGCAGGTTGGGGGGCAGCTGATCCCCTTAGGCCAAGACTTCCTAATGGCCCTGAGGAAGGAGTCTGCACAGTCAAGTTGGCCTGGTCTGTAGATTGCCCAATAGGGAGGCTGGACCAAGGGACAATGGTGGCTACCCTTCCAGTCCTTGTTCTAGTATGAAGTAATGCAGACTTTCTCATTATGGATTCCCTGCTAGCCCTGATATACCACTGGGGTCTCGGGTGAGTGTCTGCAAGTCAGAAAGTCTGTGTGCACGTCCTTCAAAGGGGCTTCTAGTTTATCTCTCTCTACCGTCTCACCAAGACAGCCAGAATCCCCTCTGGTTTTTATAGTCAGTTACTGAAATTTCCCTCTTCCCTGGGCTGGCCTCAAATGAAGCCAGAACCCCCTTTGCCTTTAGGGGAGCCTCTGCAGCCTCACTCTCCCTCTTGGTAATCCTCCACCACCCCAGGTACAGGTCCATTCTGATTCATGATTTGCCCCTCCTACTGGCTTCAACGTGGCTCCTTCTTTATATTATCAAACGTATGTGTTTACGATCAACTAGATTTCAGGTGATTCTCCACATTGATTATTTATAATGGGGTTGTAACTTCGGTACGAACTGGGAGGAGGCAAACCCTGCTTTTACCCAGTCCACCATCTTCCGTGACCTAGGTCTTTTCTTGAATAAACTTTTTGATTGTCCATTGAATTGCTTTAGCACCTTTGTTGAAAATCAACTGACTGTACAAATGTAGGTTTACTTGCAGGTTCTCTATTTTTTTTTTTTTTATCTTCATGCTGACACCACACTCTTAATTATTATAATTTATATTAAGTAGTAATTTCAGATATTGCAAATATTCATAATTTATTTTTTATTTAAGATTACTTTGTATTTAATTGCTTGAATTTTTATATAAAATATAGAGTTAGCTTCTTCATTCTTGCCAAAAATGTTTGTTCAATTTTTATTCAGAACTGCTTTGAATCTTTCAATAAATTTAAGAACTGACATTCTAAAATTTTTGAGATCTCCAAGCCATGAAATGGGGTATAGCCTCTATTTTTTTAGGTCTTTTCTACTTTCTCTCAAAAATATTTTATACTTTTCAGTATAGAATCCTTATAATTCTTTTATTTTATTGTATACATAAATGTATCCCAAACGTTACATGGTTTTATACTCTTTGTATGTTTTAAAGTCCTATTTAATGTTTTCAGTACATAGATTTACAAAGCAATACTTATATGAATTTTATATCTTACAATCTTGCTAAATCATTTATTAATAATATCAACTTTGTTGATATACTCAAACTTTTTATGTTAGAAAAAAATTACATCCGCTACAAATAAAGTCTGAAAATTGGCATTTGTTTCTTAGCCTAAGTCCTTGCGCATAAGAAACAATATCACTTTTCTTTGCTTCAATGATCTGGTCTTTGATTCATCACCTAAAGGTATGAAATCATAAAACACGGGGCACAGATATATATCATAACCTCATTATAACTTTTAATTTTAGTTTTCACTTCTTAAATTAAGTCCTTTATTAAGAAATTATTTTATTAATGTTCCTCAGAGTAACAGAACCAGTAGGAAACATACATAGCAAGGAAAAAGATATTAAAGATATGGGCCACACAATTATGAAAGCTGGCAAATCCCAAGTTCTGTAGGGTAGGTAAGTCATCAAGCTGGAGGTCTCAGAGAGCCAATGGTCCAGTCTGAGTTCGAAGCAATGAACTAGGAAAACTAATGATGGAGTTCCAGTCTGAAGGCCAGCAAACTCAAGACACAGGGAGAGCCAATGTTTCAAGTCCAAAGAAAAGGGGAAAAAAAGGTCAATGTAATTTCAAAGGCCCTCAGGCAGGAAGATGTCTCATTGCAGAAGTCTCAGCTTTTTCATTCTATCCACTGATTAGGTGAGGCCCACCACATGATGGAGAGCTATCTCCTTTACTCAGTCTAGCAATTTAGATATTAATCTCACCCAAAAGCATCATTGCATAAACACTCAGAATAACATTTTGATCAAATATTTAGGCACACTGTGGCCCAGTGAATTTGACACAAGGAAAAAGAAAATGAACACATAAAAAAGATTTAAAAAACATTATAAGTACTTCATAGGATACACAAATGGAAAAACTAGCAACAATATTTTAATCTTTGTTAAATTCTAATTATAAGGAGAATCATATTTCACCAATTAAACTATTGAAGGTTAAAAATGTCAATAATAACCAGTGTTTTTGAAAATTCAGACAAATAGTTCTTTTAGTCATTTTGAAACTGTTACAATCTATTTGATAGTTAATTTCAAAATTATTAAAATTACTCCTTACAAATATATTTTTGTTTTCCAAGCCATTTTATGGTCAAGAATTTATTCTATAGTTGTTCTGGTTCAAGTATGTTGGAGGAAAGAGAGTCCTGGTTATCCCTTGTCCTTGCAATGCTCAGTTATTTTCTATCTTCTATTTGTAGGTCTCGCTTTAGAGTTGGTCCTTATAATTTGAAAATCACAATGATTGCACAATCTGGACTTTAGACTAGATATTTTATGAAATACTAACGATTGAACATGGTGCAAAAACTTTCTAGTTTCACATTCTGTCTCTATGTCAGTCTTATATTTCCATATATTTTCCAGATGACTGCCAGAACTAGTAATTATTAGACTTTTCAAACTTCTTCAAACAAGCTTAGAATTACAGTGGACCATCCAAAGCTGGCCTACTGCCTGTGTTTTAATAACCCATTAGCTAAGAATGGTTTTTACATATGAACTTTTACAATCAATTTGATATTAGAGAAAATCTAACTTTTAGGCAATTTAAGCAGAATGTTACTCCCAGGAAAAATAAATGAATTACATTCTTATAATTAGTAGACCTACAATCTACTACTTCTTATAATTAGTATATAGAAAAACTACATAATTATGATGATGATTTTTATTACATATAAATTTCATAGAAATACATTTAGTTTCTTATTATGTAAATACCTACACAATATTTTTGTATTGCTTCTTTGCCTGCAAAGCCTAAGCTATTAATTTGGCCCTAACATAAGTTTTTGAACTCTGGCTAGAACATGAAGAAATTACCTCTGGTGTTATTTTAGTTTGTTCCTGAGAAAATAATGTTATTTAAGAACAACGACCCCTAATTGAATTCAATCTAATCATATCGAATACATATTGATATTTAAAACAGTCTCAAAATATGCCTCAAGGTAGCCTCTAGATTGATAAAATAATCTTCCTCAGTAGTTATCTGATAAGGCCCAGTTCATAAAACCTGCCAGGGTATCCACCATTGATGCGACATGTAGTCCAAAATTTTTATATATATAGTTATTTTCATGTCATAAATGAAAGAATGAACATGTTTGCACATGTGAACATTTTTATAATCTTTGACAAAGTGTTCAGTGAGCTGAAGTTTTCAGGAACAATCTACTAGCTTTAAGTTCTCAAGTCATTAATCTTAGACAAAACACTCCATCTCTTCATTTGTGAAATGCCTTGATTGATTAGAAACCACGTTGTTTACCACCACTGAGAAGATATGTTGCCACAAATATATACACAACACACACACATACAACACACACATGTGCCTTTCTTTTTTCCCCTTTTTTAAAATTAAATTTATTTATGTGACATTGGTTAATAAAATTATATAGGTTTAAACTCTATGATTTGATACCTTTCATATAAAGAAAATCTCTCCAATGATGCATTATAGCTTTCACAAAAAAGCAACAACTTTGCACAGTGTCCATGGCCATTTTTTACCTATCTCTCTTATTTAAATATAGTTGGTTATATATCATATTGGTTATATTAGTTTCAGGTGTACACTCAATGATTTGACATTTCTGTACCTTACAATAAGATGACTCCACTAACTCTAGTAATCATCTGTCCCCATGCAACCTTGAGAAATACTACTGACTACATTCCCCTTCACTTTTTCACTGGTAGCCCCATCTCCCTCCCTCTGGCAACCATCCTTTGATTTCTGTTTCTATAAGCCTGTTCATTTTGTTTTTTTTGGTTCCGAATATAAGTGAAATCACATGGTTTTTGTCTTTCTCTGTCTAGATTATTTTACTTAGCATAATACCCGCTAGGTCCATCCATCATATCTTGATCTGAAAATTAATGACTATCCTTGTAAATTTCACAACAATTAAATAAAGACAAGCATCTGAAATAACATTAGTATTATGATGTTTATTTTGTCTTGAACAGTCTTTACTATTGCATAAAGAGAAAAATATGGAAGTATTAATCACAGTGGATTTTATAAACAAAAAATTTTACCACAGGTATGCAGATCTGCTTGGTTTTTGCACCATAGACAATTGGATTGAGAAATGGAGGGACAAGCAGTTAATGCCAGAAAAGAGGCTATGGATCTAAGGAGGGATATGAGAACAAAATCTTTGAGTGAAGAAGATGGCAAGGCGATACAGCTAATGGAAGACATGGATGTAAGCAGTGCAAGTATTAAATGCTTTCAACCTAGCCTCCGTCTGGGCAATGAAAAACTGCGATAAATATCTGTATATTGGACATTGATGAATATGAGGTCAAACCCCGAAATAATGAAGACCAAACAAACCACAGATTCTGTTAACCTGGGACTACTGTTGTATGATAAAATTAAAACTGGCACTTTATCAGTACTAGGGATTGAGCTATTAGAATGGCAGTCCTGAAGGCTATCACGGCACCTATTTGAGTGTCTACCTAGTGGGTAAAGATGGCAACATGTCCTAGTGAATAATGAATGGCCACATGATGGTCCAGGGCCATGGCCAGCAGGATGTCCGATTCTATGCATTAAAATGTGTGGACAGGCCCCATTTGAAGCAAGTGACTATAAAATAAATCTCTGCTACATGAAACCAGAAGATTCCAAGCATCTTGAGCACCATGCTGGTACCAACTCCAATATCTGTGATTCCTAGCATCCTTAGGAAAATGTACGTGGGCTCATGGATGTTATGTCCTGATTTGATGAAGATTAGGATTAAGCAATTAACAATCATAGTGACAACATACCTGGCACAGAATAAAATCTCAGTCTAGCACTACATGGACTCTAGGCTTGAGATGCCTATTAGTGTCAACATAGGATGCATAAGACCTACCACAGGTCAGAGCCCCGGTTGGGTGGTGGACTGGGAAAACAGAATCTGCCTCTTGCAGCCGAAGCTACATGTTAGGAGAAGGGGAGGGAAGAAGGTGTGGTGAGTTCCCTGAACAGCCATGCCTGGTAGAGCTTTGAGCTATCTATGGCCGACATCAGTGCCTAGTCATCAGGGCAGAAGGCAAAGTAATGAGAATGGTAGAAAGCAGGGATGGCAAAGAAACAACTGTTTTTTACCAGTTGTGGCTGCAAAACCAAGGATGAGTCACAATCCCCAACCACAACCAGAGGGCCCCTCCCCCCATAACTTCCAAGATGGAATGCTGCAGAACCCATTAGAATCTGAGCAAATACTAGTGAAACTGTCACTAACACTGACAAGAACTGAGACTGAGGGTAGTGAGCATGATTAAACATCTATAAGAAAGAATAAGACATTATTAACAGTTTGTATAAGCAGAGATCCAAGACACTTAGATGCCACCTCCTGGGAACCAAAGGAAAAACACCTTCTTTGCAACAGGCTGAGGACCATTATATAATAAATCTTCTTTTGGAAAAAAAAAAAGCAGAATGCACTTCCATTAATGCCTAGGCAGAGAAATAACCCATTAAGCACCATGAAAACCAAGGTGACAAGGCATCTCTGAAAGAGAAAAATCTCCAAAAATAAGCTGACAGACATAGAAATATGCAACTTTAATGACAGAGAATTAAGGATGGTACATTTGAAAAAACTCAGTGAGATCGAAATGAATCATATCAACATTTTCAAGAATTGAAAAAACCACTACATGAGCAGAATGAATTCTTTAGCAAGGAGATTGACCCCCTTAAAAAGAACCAAATAGACCTTCTGGAGTAAAGAACACACTGCAAGAGTTGAAAAATGTACTAACAAGCTAGGGAAATAGAGTAGGCTAAATAGAAGAAAGAATCAGTGATATGGAAGATAGAAATTTAAAATAAGTCAGAAGGAAGAAGAGAGAAAACGAAGAATGAAAATAATGAAAGAGAAATTCAAAAATTGCTGATACCATCAGGAGAGGAAATATAAGAATAATGGGAATTCTTGAATGAGAGGTAAAGGATCAGGGACTAGAACGCATTTTCAGACAAAAGGTGAATGAGAATTTCCCAAATCTAAGGAATGAGCAGTAGCTTGGAATTCAAGATGGCAATAAAGCACTCAATTATCTCAACCAATAAGGTTTCACAAAAACACATTGAATTAAAATTATCAAAAATCAATGAAAATTCTCAAGGCAGCCAGAGAAAAGAAATGGTAACTTATAAAGGAAAACCCATTAGATTACCCTCAGACTTCTCAGTGCAAACTTAGAAACCAGAAGAAGTGGAATCAAATAATCAAATATTAATGAAAGGAACTACAGCCAAGAACAATGTATCCAGCTAAGTTCTTCTTTATATATGAAGAAGAAATTAAGACCTTTCCAGACATACAAAAATTGAGGGAATTCTCCACTATGAGGTCTGCACTAAAGGAAATACTGAAAGGGGTCAGCTCACCTAAAGCAAAATAACAACAATAATAACAGCAACAAAATTAGGAGTAAAGTGTCTATCAGGAATAGAACCAGAGGAGTGCAATCTTATTAAGAACAGTGCATTAAAGCTTAAATAATAAAAGAGAATTGCAAAAGCAAGATAGTAATGAACGTTCAGCATACATAAGGACCAATTGAGACAACAATTCCTGAAAAAGGGATTCAGAGATCCAGATTCCCAAAGGGGAATGGAGATAAGGTAAGTGCGGAAGAAAAGTGACAACTGAATATATGTAGATATATGTTATATAGATATAGATATAGATATAGATATAGATATAGATATAGATATGCAAATACACACACACACACACACACACACACACACACACACATATATATAACTACAACTTTGCATATTTGTAATGGTACCACATGCCAAAGACTCAGAACCAAGTATGTAACATAAACAAGGACAAAAAGAAAAATCACAAAAGCCAACCAAAATAAAGAAACAGAAACACATTTTCAATAGTGGAGAAATTTTAAAAAGTAAATATAGAGTTAGAAGTTTGAGATATCAGAATCTACAGAATATTATGAAAAATTCCATAAAATAATAATTTTTAATAAAATAAGTGATGATCTATATATCACGTATTTGCAAAAAGTTATCACTGAACTTGTAAAAATTTAATAGAATGTTTTGAATTTTATTTTCCATGAAAACAAAATTTACACATAAAATTTAAGGATTCAGATTATTTAGTTCATTGAAAGATCATTTAAATTGAATGATAAATGTATAAGACAAATTGTTGGAACTGGTTACTAATGGAACATTCAAGATAATAAAAATATAGCACTGCTTGACTGATATTGAATGAGAGATCAAATAAATGTCCTTAAAATAATGAAATTACTTTTAAAATCCATTTCTTCCATTCCAGTTAATAGAGCTTTGTGAAGCAGGTTTCCCCACTACTCACATTAGAAAAGCAAAATCTAAACAAACAAAACACTCAAAAATGGTTCTTCAATTATAATTCTTCAATTATAGTTAAATAATTATATATAATACATATATATATACACACAAATATAAGCTTTTAACGAGGTTTTCACTATTCCACTCACAACTTTTTATTTAAATGTAATTGAAGAATGACAAAATGTCATGATCTAATATAAGTTCTCTACGTTAAGCACCTGTATGCACATTTTAAGAAACATTGTGTACAATTTCTCAATTGTTTTTCTGTGTTTATTTTGGTTATACTATTATAATACATTTATGCCTTTCAAACATAATAATGACATATGTTCTACAGTTATTTTACAATTTTATTTTTCTTGTAATTTACCGTATTTTATAAAAGTATTAATCTACAGTTTGGGAAAATTTTTTTAATGTGGTCCTTCTTTTATTGATAGTTTTGTGACAAGCTAGGGCTTTTCTCTATACACATCTACATATACATATACCTACATATAGCTATATACGTACATTTGTGATTCAATGGATTCCTTGGCAGACCAGGGAACCAGTGTGATTATTCTATGGATCCCAATTCACTCTTGGGTGTGTCCTCTCAAGTTTAGACTTGGAAATAAAAATAGTAGAAAGACAATCCAAATATACAATCATATCACATTCTTGAATTAAATATTGGTGTAGGTACAAACTGTATTTACTGTAAATAGTGGTGTAGATGCAACTGCCTGGCAAAGATGGAGACAAAAGGGATGGATAAGTGAGTAGGGTCAAAATCTGAGGGCAACATTAATGGTATCACAAAGACCTAAAGGATTGTTAGATGTGGAAAGTCAGGAAGAAAGCAAAGATGGCCTATCTGTTTTTTTTTTCATAAACAGGAAGAGTTAGGAAAATTTTAAACAATCATGATAGTTCAGGTATAAACACAACTGGTCCTAGATGAGAATGGTAGCGGTAATTAGTAAAAATACTAACATAATAGCTAATATTAGGATAGTATTTTAAATCTGCAAAGTACATTTCTCTACAATGTTCTTTTAATCCTGGTTCCAATCCTATATGGCAGGAAAGCAGACAGTAAAATTTACAAGGAAGATCACAAATAAAAACTAGGATATAGTTACTAGCAAAGAGACCATAAAGCCATAGAAATAAATGAACTCTCCTGGGAAGGGTAAAACAATAATAACAGGTAACTGGACCAGAGATGGAGGGTGGGAGGAGTAAACGGAGATAGTGAAGGGGAAAATGCCTCCCTTTGTCTGGTTTTCTTTTTCTTCCTTTGGTCATTAAGCTTTCATGGGAGCCGTTCATACGTGTTGGTGAATAACCATGGGTTTGAGTTCCTACCAGGATAATAGACCTATATACTTTTAAATGTTCTCAGCTCAGACTCTATTTATTATTCCTTCAGGGAACTTCTAAAAATATCACCTCTTGGCCAATCCCTGTTCTCAGCAAGATGGAAATAACCAGAAGAACAAGCGATAATCTCTTCTGATATTTGTGAGCGTATTTAGTAAGCTGGCACAGAAAGCAGAACCCTCATTTAGTCAAATGTGGCTTAATTTAAGGCAACCAGAGTTCACAAAAACAATGTAAACAAACTCTGATATTCCTAGATATTTTTTCCCTTCCTCTGGAGTCTTTTCACAAGAACGGGACTGCGTGCAATGAAAAAGCCTATCCCTGACCCACGGGGTTGCAGACACTACCATGGCTCCACATAGATGGCCTCCTTGCTATGTGCCTTGGAAAAGTCATTTTCACTCTGTGGCCTTCAGTTTACCCTTCTAAGAATGAGGTTTGGGTGATTTCAGTCCCACAGGATCAGGCCCTGCTCCTCCTCATCCTTCACTTCCTATACCTACCTCACTTTGCTCCAGCCACACCAGCCTCTTTTCTGTCCTCAATTCATGTCATGCTGTTTCCAGTCCAGGGCATTACATTCTCTGTCATCTCTGCCACTGTCTTCTTCCAGTTTTAGTCCAGCACTTTATTCAGCTTTATTTTTCTCTTGGTTATATTACTATTTGAAAGCAATGAATGTGTTTGTGTTCTTGCTTCTTATTTATAATTCCATTAATGTTGTCTCTTAGATTTTACCTCTACTCACGTCTTCATCCCAATTGTCCCCTGGAATATAAGCTCCATAGAAGCAGTGTAGAGCTTTCCTCATATTATTAACCTTCATTTTCTGAATACTTAGAATATTTAGAATACAGTATGTATTCAGTAAATAATTTCCAAATAAATGGATAATTTTAAAAGAAATTTGTTGAAAGAACTACAGATCTGTGTTCAATCACAACATATAATATTTTCTCAATTCTAATGCTTATGACATTTGGAGGCATCTTATCACAGACATATTACTATATTGTAGTGTTCCTTTCCTCATCCCTCTCCTCACAGCAGACATGTCTTCTAATTGATTTTCTCTTGCAATCAAGGAAATGTACTCTGTAGGTAAGAGCTGTGGTGTAAAATTTTAACTTTAGTGTCCAAATGAACTAGCTTGAGATGTCATCTGTGTATGATGAGAGTTCCAGCCCTTTTCCCAGATCTCCAACTATTTTCAGGGATCATGTTTTCCTGGGCTCTATCTCTGTAGCTCACTTCCTCAATGCCTCTTGGAGTCTGGAAGCTACTCTCCTTTTTCAGCACACATGCTAAACCCTGACATCGATAAATATACTACTTCAGGCATTCCCATTTCAGCACTGCTGATAGAATTTGTTGCTTATAGTAGACTTGTACTAACTTGCACTGTTTTGTTGCAGGATTGAGGTGGGGGGCAGTGGGACATTTAAAGGGAATTACAGTGAAGCATAACATGAACAATAATTACAATCAAATATTATTAAAGGGTCCTAAATCAATCTACGAATCCCCTAAATGCAAAATTTCTCATTGATGTCCTCACTTTTAGTCTCTCTTTGTCAAGGTCTATCTCCCTTAATACCTTTTTCTTTCTCCATATCTGAAAATCCCAATTTTCAAATTTGTATTGCCTTTTCTATTTAAAGAAATTCAGCTCCCTCTTTTCACCTCCTTTTCCCTGATCATATCCTGTAGAACTTTATATTACACAAGCAATCAAGTCATCAAAGAATGTTTTATACATACCATCTCTTTCAGAGATGATGCCATTTTCCTGGTACTCAAAAGCACCTGCAGGCAGTTCCTACTAAATATCATTTGCTTTTAAAAAAATCCGTTCTACACTGATATATTCTATAAACCTATTCTACCTTTTTCATTACACAGTGAAACATCTCTCCTTTGGTAGAAAACAAAAGTATAACCTTATCTCTGATCTGTTTAGTTTTCTCCATAGACAATGGGGTTGAGTGCAGGTGGGATAACTATATAGAGGTTGGCGAACATGATGTGGAAAGTGCGGGACACATTGTGCCCAAAGCGATGAGCAAGGATGGAGAAAAGGCAGGTGTATAAAACATGAGGATGACACAGACATGGGAACCACAGGTACCAAGTGTCTTCTGGCGGGCATCTCGGGAGGGAGGCGAAAAAACAGCACGGAGAATGAGAGTGTAAGAAACGGCAATGAGAATCACATCTGAGATGACCATCATGATAGGAACACAAAAGCCATACCAGATGTTGATGGAGATATCAGCACAGGCAGCCGGGGCAACACCTAATATGCTCACAGTATGTGTGTGGTATGATGCGTGTCCTGCAGAAAGGCAGCGTTGTGAGCAAAAATACATCTGGCAGGATAAGCAAAAGCTTCGAAAGGAGAGGCCCACTACAATCTTGATGATGGTTTTGGGGTCAGATAGTAGTGTATCTCAAGGGAGAACAAATGGCCACGTAGCGATCAAATGCCATAGCCATCAGGATGGCTGAATCCAGGACAAAGCTAGAGTGGAGGAAGAACATTTGTGTGAGGCACCCTTGGAACGTGATTTCTTGAGCCCCAAGCCAAAAGATACTGAGTGTTTTAGGAAACACTAGCTGTGGGTGGACAAGATGAGGTCAGTCATGGCCAGCATGGAGAGAAAGAAAAAACATGGGTTCGTGAAGGCTACGCTCCACCGCGACGAGGTAGAGAAGGGTGCAGTTTCCCACCAGGGCTACAATGTAGATGATAAGAAAGGGAATCCCAATCCACACATGGGATTTCTCCAGGCCTGGGATCCCCACCAGAATAAAGGGTCTTGGGTCATAACCGCTCAGGTTGAAAATGACCATGGCACACCAGGGTGGCACAAGTCCCAGGTCCTGTGGACAGATGATGGTAAAGGACAGTTAGAATCATTTGAATCACTCTCACTTCCAACCACTCATCATTATTGACTCCTAAAGATAAGGTGGCCATATACTTTGTTATCCAAAGTAGCAAATTTTGAAGAAGAAAAAAAGGTTGGTTGTATAAAAATGGCAGGTAGCATGCATAAACCAGGATTGTCGCAGATGTATTAGGATGTGCAGTCATTCTACATAAAGAGAATATCTCCTTCCTTCTGGCCACCTCTGCTAATTTAGAACTTTTTTCAGGCAGCCTTCCAGATATGCAACAATTATTCTTTTCATTATACAGTAGACCCCTAAAACAAGTTAACAAATTACAGAATTGCTTTTCCATGGGTCGATGGATTATAGTTTACATGACTATATGGATATTATGGTTCTATCATTGTGGAATATCAATCTGTCCCAGGGCAATTACTCATTCCTTTCAAGGCTACCTGGTGACGATGGCTCTCAGATCTGTGAAGTCAACACTTTAGTGCCATCTAAAAACCTAGATCAGCTCAACAAACACTAGCTGAGCTCCTACGCTATGCTGGGTAACATGCATATCTCAATCTTAAATTCAAAAAGTTTCCTATAGCTGAGGCTCAGGAGCCTTTGTTCCTCCAAAACAAAAAAGTTTTCCTGAACTTTAATTATTATACAGCTGTATAATATCCTAATACTTTGGACTTAAGGACACTATTAATTATGATTTCTTTCCAAATTAAGAACTGTTTCTTAGTGAATATGTATTCTATTAGATAGACAATAGACCTCCAGGACACAAACTCTCTTGGATACACACACACTTAAAATTTACGATCTCAAACATAATCTGGTTTATAATCACATTCTTTCATACATTTTTCCACCATATGTTGACCCTCACAAAATCTTATGCAAACATAAACTCCCTCTCTCTCTCTCACTCTTCCTCACGTGTGCATGTACACAGATGTACACACCATACACACATGCACATACACCAGGGAAAATAGTAAAAAATATTTTATGATCTTGGATTTTGGATTTTGGCTCTATTACTTGCTTTGTCAGTTCCCAAAACCTTTACTCAGGGGATTGTTCTTTTAAAGATTCCTCACGTGTATGTGTATTCTTCCTTCTTTAGTAATGTGTTTACACTGAAAGTTTTGTATAATCTACAGAAAACCAACCATATAACAAAACAGGGATTCCCAAGATCTGAACTAAGAGGAAGTTTGTGATGGTCAAACATCTCAGCTTCCAAACATGATAAGGCCATAACTCACATTCAACTTTATCTCTACCCCCTATCTCGTTCTTAGGCCCAGCACACCATACCTTTCATCTCTCCAACCAACATTTATTTTCTCCAGTCTTCTGCTTTTGCCAGATGAGAGGCAGGATGCTCTCTTCTTTTCTTTCTGACCTTCCCTTATCTAAAAGTTAAGACACATTTTTTTCTAGCTACTCAAATCCTCCTCTACAGTGTCTCCATAATTCAAATGTTCTAGGTTCTGAGAACACAGTCCAGAGTTCAAAGGTCAGACAGTGGGTCACAGTCCAGGCCCCATTTGTTGAGCTTCTGTGTTCTCCAACTTAGCCACCTTCATCTAGGCTTTCTTAGCCATTGGAGACCTAAACCTCACAGCAGAATTCTGATTGGGTTTTTCAGACTTCAGGTTGAAACCCCTCTTGTGTGCCGCTCAAGCATTCCAACAATATATGGCATCGGCACCCTGAAACCATGAATCATCGGCACCCTGAAATTTGAATCACACCTGTTTCAGGTTGTCTGAGATCATCATTTATCCATACACATGTGAGGAAGGGTCTTCCCCAGTTTTTTAAATTTTCATGCACTCAAACACAGCAGACGTTCAGTCATCCAAAAGTATTTACAAACACACACATGAGCACACATAAAGAGTAACTCTGAGGCTTGTCATTCTACAATCTGGTGAATCCACTATATGGGGCAATCTACAAGACAGCCTGGTCTTTTCAACAAGTCAATGATATTGAAAAAGAGGAAGAGCTTGGATAAGGAAAGTGCCTTTTTACATTAAAATTTAAGAAATGGAAAACCAAATGCATTTTTGACATGATTCTGTTTAAACGAACCAGATATACAAGATAGTTAATATATACTTGGGACTATGAAAATATGAACTAAGTATTAGATGATAAATTAATTAATATTAATTTTATTAAATGTGAGTATTATTGTGATAGACACACACACAGCAAGTGCCCACATTACCAGTTATCTTAATAAAATATTGCATAGAGTTTGTGCTCTGGAGCCAGGAAACTAGGCACTTTAATCCTGGTTCCATAATTTACGAGGCTGTGTGAACTTGGGCGAGCTTTCTTGAACTATATGAACCCTGGGTTCCTCATTTTTGAAAAGGGCTTAATGGCTCTAATTTTTGCGGTTACTATTAAGGCAAAAGAAGACACTTGCCAAAAACCACCCCTTAGTGTGGCCTAGCACATAATAAGCATGTAATAAATTTTACTTCCTTTATTAGATTGTATTTCATATAATCAGTACTATTACGAGCATTTAGACACAGGGTAAAGAAGAGAACAGAAATGTACAAATGTATAAAAACTACCAACAGCAGCCCTGGGCACACACATATACCACAAAACTAATTTAACTTTTAGGTTAGGGCTGTGGGTCTGTGTCACATGTCTGACGTAGAAAATTGCCTGAACACCACGTACAATGGCCTTTCTTTAACCCGCTTGTATAATCTACCCTATTGTTCATCTATTCCAATCTTTTTGGGTCCATTTGATGGAACTTATGTACAATTTCTGGAGACCATAACACCGGCTTATAGTTGAGAGTTGCTCAGAAAGAAAGTTATAGTGTTCAGTCCATGGCTCCTAGAAAATGAAGCCCAGAGCTTTTCATTCACTCCCTCTTTCTCTCCAAATCATCCACACCACTTCAAACAGCCAGGACTCACCTAATCTTGAAATAGGCCAAATAGGAGAAGAAAGCTTGTGCTGACCAACACACAGAAAATCTGCAAGAGGGACAGGCACATCAAACAAATAAATCAGTAGAAGGGAGAGGGAAGAAAGACAGGCAAATCAATTTCCTGCTCATTTATTTTTTTCTGGCCATTGCTCAACATGGGAAGAGGTAGATAGTTAGGGCCTGAGGGACAAATTGTCCTCTTCTCACTCTCAAGGGAAGAGAATAAAGAGTTTATGCTAACTCTGCCAGTGCCGGTGAGTTAACACTGCCTCAGGGTGCATTTTTGTTTTTGTATTTGTATGTGAGCAGATGTGCCTGTGGGTGTATGGTCGCTATGTGTGTGCATCTGTCATATCATCTAGGGTTCAAGCTCATGCTCTCACTTACCAGATGAAAGACTTTGGGCAAGTTTTCTATTAAAAGACGATAAAATATTTCCTACCTCTCAAGGTTATGTAAGGATTGACAAATGAAATATGACAATGCATGTGAAAATGTTTACCAGTGCTAAACTCACAGAGCACCTGTTAAAATGATTATATGGCTTACTTCAAGATACTCTAATACTGTCTTACAGAGTGACACCCAGAATCTGCATTCATCAGCTCTACAGTGGACTTCTGTGCTATTTATTTTTCCTGGTGTACCAGTACATATGTGGTTTTGAGCATAAAAACTGGAAAGCTAGAAAGTTGGTTGGAACTGTCTGTTAGGGCAGGCATGGAACAAATCCTGCACGCTGTTTTGTTTGAAGAACTACATGAGGACTTTCCTGTTGGACACTGAGTGGCTGCCTCTTTGGAACACCTCTGACTAAATATTCACTTTAACTTCAAAACTGTCACATCGCAAACTGCATCCGTTATGTCCTCAAACAAGCTCTCTCAGTGTTCCTAAGCTCAGCAAATGTCACATTACTATACACATGAATTTTTTCATTGTTGTTTCTTTTTTACCAATTTGCATTTTCTTTCCCTTAAAAATCTCCTGAATCCATTCTCTTCTCTGTCTCCATTGCCCAGCTACCATCTTCTCTCGTCTATATTATTCTAATAGCCTTTAAAAGGTCATCTCAGTTCTACTTTTGTCTCTTTCCGTGCATTTTCCAGACTGCAGACTGACTGATTTGTCTAAAGTGTACTTCTGATTATGTTTTTCCTCAGCTAAAATCTCATTAATTCTCATCTCAGAGTCTTGGCACTTGCTATTCTCCCTACTTTTATTTATCTTCACCTGGATTTTAGTGTGGTGGTTCCATTTTTATTATTCGGGACTTCAACACAATTTGAACCTTTATTATAAAATTTTTATTGAGAATATATATAAATATATATATAATAAAATATAAATAATATATACATACATGTTATTATATATATATATGTGTATATATATACACACACATAAATTGATAAAATACATTCCTGTGGGAAGACTGTTAGATCTGCCTTTGGGTACTATCAGGAGTTCTGAAAGTCTGGATCTCAATTGATATCTAAGAGGCTCTTATCCTTCTTCTCTAATGGCCAGGTCAATTTCCCTGAGTTTGGCTAATCCAGTCTCTCTGTCTGCATGTCTGCAAAGATATTAAAAAATAACTTTGAATAGGAGACTCCAAATGGGCTAATTTATTTGCCTTTATCTCTCCATGAATAGATTTCCTTCTGGTTGGACCCAAAGTACAAGTAATTCCATATTCAATGGCTATCTTTTTACATCCTACATTGCAAGACTACTGAGGGTGTCAGTCAAATGCATACCAGTGTTTCATTGATGTACTACAAGTCGAGTTTTCTTAGGCCAATATTTTTATAGGAAGAACAGGTATGTTTAAGTCCTGTTCTTACCTTTGGTATATTCTGTTCCCTTATGGAGACGTTCTTCTTCCTTGAGTGCTAACTGTGCGGGAAAAAACTGGTTTTAGGTAACTTGCATGAGTTTTATATGAATGTGTAGTCCATACATAAGGTTGTATAAAACTTAGAGCTTCATGTTGCCATAACCTGAACTAATAAAAATAGTTTTCTGGTGAATCAGTAAATGATATTCTCAGACTAAAATAAGAACATACTCTGGTGTCCCCTCATTTGTACTTATAATTCACACACTAAAAATTTGACTATATTCCCCATCTTTCATCTCCACTTAAACAACAGCAACAAATAAAATATTTTTGAAAAAAACAGGAAAAAACAACTATTATTTTACACACAAATGTTCTGGTTTTATTAGCATGATCTAGGAATAGTGACTTAACAGACTGCTGGCCCTGCTGTCTAGTATTGTCATACAAGAGTACAAATCAACAATTTCAAAATGAAAGTCCCCACAATTCAATTACTGCCCTGTGTAAACAATTGTTTAACTGGAAATCATGTTACTTTTTAAAAAAATGATTAAGTGATTAAGGTAGAAATGTCCTTGTGCCTGTTTTAATATTTTATACAAGTTAGTTTTGGCCACTATCAATGACTCGAACTCCCATTTAGCAATTTTGAACAACCTGGAATCAGAGTTATTCCACAGGGACTTTAGCTCACAGAAATGTATTTGATTGCTTTGTTTCTAATTGGTGTTGACCCTGCTTTTCCTTCAGGCAGTTGAAGGCTTTGTTTTCCACTCAAAGAGGCTGCCCCTCCTACAGAGGATTTAGTGTATAGGAAAGGCCTATATAAAGTGGCTGGCTGCTGGTTCCAGTGACTCCACCCTGCCACCTCTCAAAACTATTCCAAACCCCTAATAAAAACAATAAATTGATGAATACAATTTGGACTTTGTTGCCACATTGATTTCTATTCTTCCCACTGTTCTTGGAATATTAAACAAACTCCTTTAAATGATCTGCATTTTTCAATCTTCTGCCATTTTACCTTTTGTCATTCCCTCTACATAAACCCACCCACCACATCAGTGTTCAGTTCCTTTAATGAACCCAGTCTTTTTTAGCTTTGTGTCTTAATGTGTGCTAATCCCTCTGCCTTTCTTTTTTTTCCCCCTTTTATTTTTTAAAATAAATATACTGGAGTTTATTCATCCCTAAGTGTTTGCTTTTCTCCCCAGCTTTATTGAGGCATAAATGACAAATAAAATTGTATATATTTAAATTGCACAACAGGATGATTTGATACAGGTATATGTTATGACAATCAAGTAATTAACACATCCAACACATCACGTAGTTACTATTTTTGGTGGTGAGTACATTTATGATCTTCTCTCTTAGCAAATTTCAAGTATGTAATACAGTATTATTAGCTATAGACATCGTACTATACATTAATAAGACCTCCGGACTTATTCATTGTATAACTAGTAGTGCCCTTTGACCAACATCTCCCCATGACCCCTACCTCCACCCCAGCCCCAGGCAACAGCCATTCTACTATCTGTTTCTATAAGTTTGCTTTTCTTTCTTCTTCTTTTTTTTTTGATTCCATATAACAGTGATACCACACAGTATTTATCTTTCTCTGTCTGGCTTGCTTCACTTAGCCTGATGCCCTTTATCCATATTTTCACAAATTGTAGGATTTTACTTTTGCTCATGGCTGAATAACATTGTGGCGTATATACCACACTCTGATTGCCTAAAGTCCACTCAGTAGTCTGAGTGTTCTAGAATCTTGACTAAACTGGACTTAAGGCAATGAGCATTTTATTGGCTCCTCACAGAATTTTAGCTTTTATTGAATGGAAATTTAAGGTATTCTACTGTTCTATACAGGAATAAGGGCCTGAAGAGTCCCATAAATCTGTATATTCTATAAGAATATGATTAATTGAATTACTTTGCACCTTTTCTCTACGACCTTGCTCTCTGAAGATATCTCTGTTCTTCATAAAAGAAGTAAAATTACTTATTAAGGAGCTGACTAATTAGAAGTATTGGTGATGCAAAAATCTCTTCTTCATTCTTGTCTATCAACAGAGAAGGAGTTTCATGCCAAGAAAATGTTTCTTATTTATATAATTCATGATTTTTTAATATAAATAATACATAGCTGACTCTCATATAGGCTAGAGATGAATTTTTAACCCACGTGTAACAAAAGAATAAGAATTCATGGTAGGTGGAAAGTGTATTAGTCTGTTTCTTGTCTTAGTTTTTTCTCTGTTTGTCTTTTTCTCTTTACTTTCATTTCTACTTATACTTCATAGTATTTTTGTTTAAGGTGCTCAATATATATCTAATAATTATAGAAACAACATACATGGTGATCATCACACAACAAAATGTACACCCAAATTTGAGTCTCTGAGTCCAAAGGACATGCCTTTTATGTTGAAAGTTATCATGAAAATATTAATTTAGTGATACATGAATTGAGTGGTAGTATCAGGTTGGGAAAGCAGTCGAGACGTAGACAGACCATGTAGACAGCTACTGTTTTGATTCAGATGAAAGGTGATGAGTGTGTAAGCCATATGTTAAGGGATTGCGGTGCTCACACTGGACTGGTAAATCCTAGAGGTTGTTTAGAAAGAAGCAATAGACTTTGAGGACATATTAAATATAGGATGAAATCAGACAACTGTCAAGGCACTTGGCAAACAGAAAACATGGGTATTCCTCTACTGATTTAGTGACTGAATGACTCACTAGGAACAAGTTAGACATAATGGGTTGGAAAAAATCATGAATATATAAATAGAAAAAATGTTTTCTGGGCATGAAACTACTTCTCTGTTG